>JAWZYV010016903.1:0-38813 GCA_038373885.1 Cheiracanthium punctorium | reverse complement strand
TTTTGTTTGAAATATGGAGTGAATATAAAACTGAATAAAAGAAAGCATGTTTGTTTTATGTTATCTGCCAGTGTGTGTGTTTGTTAGATAGGTGGTGTGAATATAAAACTAAATCAAAGAAAGCATGTTGGTTTTACCTTATAAGCCAGTGGGGAATAATTCTGTAAGCAGGGGCAGGTTTAGTAGGCAACTTTTTTTGGCTTTATTGTCTATATAAAAAAAATAATAAACCCAAAGCTACAATACACTTACCTAAGCACCTTATTAAAACATTTCTATACATATTTCAAATGCAATATAACACAAATTCAACATAATCAGAACTTACCCCACTTACGGAATTTATCCCAGTCAGTAAAGATCAAAATTAACGGTCGCCACTCGCCACGTGGCGACTGTATTTTTGAAAGTGGAGACTGCAAATTTATGTACCAGTCGCTACAGTTTATTTCCCCACTCTCTCTTTCCTTTTTTTCAAAAAGTTTTTATGAACAGAAAGTAAAACAGAAATGGGATGTTCAAACAGATGTTGTTGACAGGAGGCAACTAAACTCCAAGATCAATTTTGGCATAGTGGGGGGTGGGGGTAGTATAGCTGGATCATTGATAAAGGGTATTAGTACCACTTGACCAATTAGCAAAAGTAATCATATGTTCTGGAAATTTGCAAACGGGGATTACAACAATGCATAAGATTGCGGTTTGAAGCAGACATCTGCACTTGTTTGTTTTTGCAAATTTTCCTGCAATTTAAGGGCTCTCTTTCAGAGAACGAAAATACGAAGAGTGGCGAGCATTCATTTATAAAATCTTTTCTTGTGATCTATTAGTACAAAAAAAAATAAATAAATAAAGATTTATTCCGGCATAATAAAGCTTATGGACAGCATATAGTTGATGACAGCTGTCCGTCGCGGAAAATTAACAACGGTCGTCATGAATAAAGACCAATGGAGTACGCAAACGCAAATGCAGCCACGGGGGATTTAAAAATAGAGATACTTTGTTCTTGAAAAGAGGCACTTTTGTGTACCATATAGAAAATAGTCAGAACTGGTTTGGTACAATCTCAAAATGATTAAAGTTTATTCCAAAACGTTTATTTCTTATAGTCCAACACATAAATTCAGATCAATGGACCTCATGAAGTCGTGCAATTTAACTTGCAAAAAGGCGCTTTTCATTTCTAAATGAATCCGTAATTCTCTAATGCTTAGTAAATATCTTTAATAACTATAGATAATTTGAAGTAGGAAGGCTAGATAATGATTACACTAAACAATCAGTAAGAACAATGAAATATGATTAGAATTATGGTTGTTAAATAATTATCAAATATAACACCTACATTATAGGAATCGATGGTGGTTATTTTGAATCCCTTTCTTAACCCCAACTGAAAGTGTTATGTGCCAGAGATTGCAGTTTTTTATTGCTACATTAGGTGAAAACAAACATCCCAGAGGTGCCTCTTTTCGGGTTACGCGAACGAAAGAAAACAGATGAAATGAAAAAGCGATGACAGTCACATCCTGATAAGCATCTCAATTAGGAAAAAAGTAATGGTAAAATCATACAAGCCGGTGCGCACCCCATGTAAACACGGCAACAGCCAAGCTCCAGTGACTGTCGCCAACCATTTTGCACGATCAGCAAAGTATTTTAACACATTAAAATTGCACATATATTCCACTTACAAAAACATTAAAACAAAATACAACGTCCATATTTAACCAAAAGAAAGTCTGCAAATTCAGTAACAGGATATTTAATATGAGCAAACAGTGGACCGTTTTTAACTAAAAAAAATACAGTGGATTAAGCAACTTAGTTGTACAGTTATGTAAACTATGCATCCAGTGGACTGTTTTTAACTGAAAAAACCTCAGTGGATTCAGCAACCTAGTTGTACAGCTATGTAAACTATGCAACCAGTGTACCGTTTTTAACTAAAAAAACCTCAGTGGATTCAGCAACCTAGTTGTACAGCTCAGTGTTGTAGTCCTAAGAAAAAAAGTGGGGGGATGCTCATTTTTGACGAAATTTAACCTAAACTTATCGGATTCATTAAATGTAATTATTCCTTAAACAACCAATAAAACTAATTTAACCATCATTTGTTTCTTAATTAATTAAAATGAGCTCATTGTTAAATTATTGATTACTTGTTAATAATCTAAAGTAAGTCTTTTTGATCAACCGTGTAAGCTACTTAATTTGTTGTTGCGAACATGTATATCGGATTTGTGTGCTTGGCTCAAAGCCCTCGTATAAATCCTCGTCAGAAGAACAGCAGAAAGGGGTGGGTGGGGATGCCCTCCGTGGTGGTCTTTCTAAGGGGTCCTAACCCGTATTCACACTGTTTCGGAAAAAACCACGGAAAACTCCGAACTGTTACAGACGCGCGATGGGAGCTACTTAATTTTTTTCCATTTACATTTGTCAACAATCCATTGTTGTTGTTGTTATTGTGAACACGTATAGCGGATTTGTGTGCTTGCCTCAAACCCCGCTTATAAATCCTTGTCAGAACGACAACACAAGGGGGGTGCCCTCCGTGGGGGTCTTTCTAAGGGGTCCTAACCCGCATTTACGCAAAGTTTCGGAGAGAACCACGGACAACTCCGAATGGTTAGGTCGACGGACTGGCAATGGGACCCGAACCCAGGACTTTCACACTTCGCCATCTACCATTTCCAGTAACAAAAACACCTTGAGGCAACAATCCAATGTCAGTCCAAGTGGCAGATTTTCTTTTGGATTGGTACGTGACTATTCGCTACCCCAATTTTAGTCACTTTTTCGGCCATTCTGAAAGGCATTTTTTACAAAGAGTGCGTTCGGGAAGATTTCTGTTCTATTCTTATGGATATGTTTTCACTACTGAAGTGTTTAAGAAACCCTTTAAATCCCATTATTTGTAAAGTCTATTCAAACAGTCAAAAGTTTCCTTTTGATTTTTATACCGATATTCTTCGTCTCGCGCGAACAAAACGAAAATTTTAATTTCTTCACAGAATTTTTAAAAAGACCTTGTAAATGAGCGCCCCTCCTGAGAATAAAAAGTGGGGGGACGTATGGGCTGAAATGAAAAAGTAGGGGGACGCCATCCCCCTTCGACTACACCACTGGTACAGCTATGTAAACTACGCAACCAGTGGACCGTTTTTAACTTAAAAAACCTCAGTGGATTCAGCAACCTAGTTGTACAGCTAATGTAAACTGGGCAAAAACTGGCCCGTTTTCAACTCAAAAAAATATCGGTGGATTAAACAACCTAGTTGTACACCTCTTATAAAGTCAGTATTTTTAGAATAGCACGCAAATAGCACTTACGAAAACATAAACACATCAAATATCAATTTAAAATTCACATTAAAAACCTTAAACATTGCAAAGATTCGTTAAAAAAGAGCACTTACCTACCTTTATATTTTTTTAAATAACCGCTCAGAAATGTCCCCAACACCCACCGGCTTGTAACGTAACACCAGCATGCTTTCTTTTATTTATTAGGTTGTAACGAAAGTTTCCCGCCACCGAAAACATCGTCAGCACACAGTTCGCGTTGGCCCCCCTTTCTCTTTTTAGTAGATTAAATTAAACAATGCAAACAAATAATATTCTAACGGCAATACCTCAGAAAAATAACAAATAAAAAAGACAAAAAAATTAAAATACATTTTAGCATTCTGACAAAAGACTACGTAAGCAAAATAAAGAACTAATTCAAATCATAACGAACAATGCTTATCTCATACCTTAATTAAAATCGCTAAATTGTTTCAATATTGAAATAATAAAATCAAAATATCAAATATTATATTAATAACGGAATTATTTGTTGCTCCTACCATTAACAAATAAACAAAGGTAATAATAACAAATAAAAACAAACAATGCTTATCACATACCTTGATTAAAATCCCTAAATTATTGCAATATGGAAATAATAAAATCAAAATATCTAAAATTATTTCACTGTATAAAATATTAATAACGTAATTATTTGTTGCTTCTACCCTTAACAAATAAACAATCGAGAATGAAAATATTAACCTGAAACGTACTATCAAAAGAATGTTTATTCATACAAAACTGTATATAAACAGTCAGTATAAACCTGAACCTCCATTTTAAATTTCAGTAATAATTAAATAATAAAATTTAATCTACAATAAAGCCATTAAAATAAAACCACAAAGCATAACGGCGGTTCCACCACTCGAAGCTCCCACGCGAAATACTGGCAAAGGGGTCTCCAAAAGTTTAATAAAGGAACAAACGCTCCCGATTCGCTCTAGGAAAACGTTAGCGAAACCGTGACGTCACGGATGAATCTACTGCTCCGGATCATCAGACGGTGGGGTTACCATATTGGCATCCTTTATCGCGCCAAAAAAAGTCGCCAAAAATAAAGCGCGCCAAAGGGACCATACTAAAGCTGTACCGTGAAATCTGTAAAAAATATAATTATCATTAAGTATAAGGTGTCCCAAATGGAACTATCACTCTAGAGGATTAGAACCATCATTTACTTCCATTTGTGTTGCAAAAAGTCAGCTACATAATATCAACAAGTCAGGAAGGACGCCGATTTCTCGGCCGCCAAAGCAGAGAGCATGGAACCGCCAAGCAGCGCTAAGCTCGCTTCACGTCCTGGATATTAGTTCATGCATCGGCATAGGGGGCGCCCTTAAAATTCAAAAGAAGAAACTCTTATATACACTCTCTTTGGCTTAAGTACTATTGTTGTATCATGTGACACTGTGCAGGTTTGGTACAGTGTTGCCAGATGTGGCTAATTTTAGCCATTTTGGCTAATTTCAGAAGCTGCTGGCTAAAAAGAAAAATTTTTGTTTAGCCACTCGTTTTTTGGCTAATTATGGCTAAATTCTGAGGCTGCTGGCTAAAAAGAAAAACAAAATTTTAGCCACTTGTTTTATGGCTAATTATAGCTGGATTCTGTGATTGTTGGCGAATATATACTCTTCATAAAAATGCATCATTTAATAAATGTTAATAACTTCTGAGAATGTAAAAATGCAATTTGTTATTCAGTTAATAACGAGAGTAAATTTAGCAAGCAAATGAATAATTATTTCGATTTTCTTCCGGGGGGGGGTGAAGCCCTCTCAAACGTTGTAAAGTGTTTCCTAATCAATGCATTCAATTCGATTTATCATTCCGCTCTTACATAAAGAAAGTGTCTCCTAATCGATGCATTCTACCTGATTTATCATTCTGGTCTCGTGCGTTGAAAGTATACTGTATAGTGCATATTGTCTTGGGGCCTTGTGTACGGTCCTTGCTTGTGTCTAGCGCTAAAAATTTTCTGAGTAATAACTCTTTATTTTTGCGATCTAATCTACTAATCTTTATTATTATTGTTATTAATTTAACCACAAAAATGCGCTTGTGAAGAACATCTATGCTACATTCTAAACTTTTTAAAAGTTCTCTCGAAAATTCAAAAGATGGCGCTGTAATCAAAGTGGCTATTTTTGGCTAATTTTAAGAAGCCGTTTGGCTATTTTCAGGAATTTTGATCTGGCAACCCTGGTTTGGTACCGAAAGTTCAAAATCAGTTATCTAAGGAGTTAGGCCTGGACTCCACTTCACCGGAAAACGCAACAGAATCAGAAAAAGCTAGCAGAACAGAATTTGTTTCCGTTTTTCAGTTTCCGACCAGATTCTGCTTCTCTACGGCTACATATAACAGATTCCGTTTCTGTTTATGCAGGAACGCCATCTGTCGGCTTTTTCAAGTTGTTTGTTGTTATTTCGGCGGACGTTTGATAATTGATTAAAATAAAAGAGAATGGCTAACGAAGGCGAATTAGCGCTAATGTGCTTGCAGTTCATGACTTTAGGCTCTCTAATAACAGAGTCTGTTAAGAAGAAAAGGAAACAAAGATTCTGGATTCGAAAAATATTCCTTGAAAGAGAAAAATTTGGCATCCACAATACCCTAATAAGAGATCTTAGAACTGTAGATCAAGAGTTTTATTTCGAGTAAGTAAATATTCACTTTATTGAAATTGTTCTTTTATATTTTGCTTAAATTAAAATTTTATAACAGAAAAATATTGTATTATAGCTTCATGAGGATGACACCAGAGGTATTTGATGAAATACTGCATGCAGTAATCCCTCTAATAGAAAAGAAGGACACATTTTGGAGAAGGTGTATAGCACCGGATGTTAGACTTGCTTTAACATTAAGGTATATATTTGTAATTTTATGTGCTGTGAATTATTATTTTTTATATTAAAAAATATCTTTAAAGTATCAGTGTAAAAATTATAACAGAATGGATCTATAAAATTTTAGTTGTTGATGAACTCAAAATATATTGTTTTATGCAGAAATAAATCGGGTATTTAAAATAGGGTTATGAACTTTTCCAGAGGCATTGTCCAAATGAAGGGGTTTTCAACCCTTTTTAAAATAATTTTATTATTATTTTTTAGTTATCAAATCTTTTATAAGCTATTGTCAGTAACAAAGGGACTTTAGATTTTTTACTTGAAATTTACATATGCTAAAACTCATGTTTTTTCTAAATTAAATTGTCCAAAGAAAGCGAAAATATGAATGATTTGTTTAAATATCAGCATTAAAAACTATCAAAGTTTTAGGCATAATTTTATGTGCATGTGGAGATTTTATTGTCAACAAACAGTTTTTAAAAATATTTTTCATTTTAATAAAATCTTCATTCTCGAAAACTGGCAGCTAAATTTGCAACAGAAAAACTTCTACATGACAGTAATTAATTAATATTTTTAAGATTTGCACAATTAAATTTATTTCATCTGTATTTAAAATTTGAATGTTTTTATAAACAAAGTTTTAAATGTTATCAATTTGTTTTGTATTGTTTTTTATTTGCCTTATGGCCTCTCAAAGGTTATTAGCTAACAATAATTCACAACTTAAAGCTAACCATAAATGTGATGTATGGATTTGGTTTCAGTTTAATAAAGCAATTTAATAATTTTTTTTTTTAGTAATTTAATATTTATAGTATCTTTTGTGAACTTTACTCCATTCATACACATAATAACAACTGAATATGATTTTTTATTGTAAAAATTGTAATATTTTTATTTCCATGTGTCTCATATTTAAAGTAATACAATAAGAATTTTTGAGAATACTAGGGGCCAAGGCCCCTAGACTCGCTTTTCGTATGAGGCATCCGGTCCCTAATAAGGCTTATTCGTAAAAAAAGGCGTAATTTCAACAGACAAAACCCAAAGGTTGGATCAGATAGAATGTTACCGAGCTGCATTGCTTGGTTCTTGCACGTTCCTTAGAACATAAAAATGTAAACTTCACACTATTTTGAAACAGGGACGTGCCAACATCTTGGAAAGTGGGGGGGCGAACGATTTTTTCCGACATCGGGAGGGGGGGGCAGTCATTTCACCAGCCCTTTACCCCCCCTCCTCCACCAACAAATGTTTTTAAAATAAAAGGTGTCAATCTTGGTACCAGGATTTTTTTTTTTGTACTTCTATTACAGCTCAATTACAATAATCATTTTCTTCAGGGGACGGGCAGCTATTTTGCCCCCACCCCCTGCCAATTTTTATAAATAATTGGCTTCAATCTTTTTTTACCTTGTCTGTACACCCTCTAAAAAAGTATTCGAGTGTAAGCCAAATTTCCTGTATCAGTTTCATGTAAACTAATTAATTTACTGATTTTTTTTTTTTTTTGTATCTCAATAGTTTGCTTAAAATAAGTTTTCTTACATGAAAACTGTTACGAAGGGGATGGGTGGTGGCAGCTATTTCGCCCCTCCCCCCTTCCGTTTAAGCTAGTAAAATTTTCGTTTATACCTCATTACAGGGATCACTCTAGAGCGTTTCAGGGGGGCGGCCCGCCCTGGTGCCCTTTTTCCAGGAAAATTCCACCCTCCTTGCCCTTTTCTTTGATAAAACTCCGCCCCCCCCCAATCAAAATGCCGCTCTCCTTTTCTCCACCCCTCCTTGTTTCCCCTTTTCTTTGATTCTTGTTACCATTGCTGGCGCTCAGCTAGACCGGGTCCACGTGGTCCCGGACAGACCCCAAAAAAGCCTCTCTCCAACAACAACAACAACAAGGAAGTTGATTTGTTTATCTCTTATCAATGATGTGTGGGGGAGGAGGGGGGGCATCTGCTCAGTCGCCGCTCTTCTCCATCCCGAACTCAGAGGGTTAAAACCGTTCGCTGTAGCTTCAGGTCATAAAATATCTCATTAGAGAAACAATCTGTCATCCAGAAGAGTAGTCATAACAATAAATTATTTCCTACTGTAAATGGCGCTTTACCGTGTTTTATAAATGCTGTAAGTAATTAATAAACGCCACTTGGTTATTGTTTATTTTTTCAGATTTTCAAAACACATTCATCCAAACTTAAGGCTGGCTGCACGGAAAGTTCAAGACAAGGGCAATTCTGGAAGTGTGGGGTGACCCCCCCCCCCTACACACACTCCTCCCCGTCGGTGTACCAAAAAGAATAGGAAAAAATTGATTCATTGACAGGGTGCGCAGCAGTCAGGAAATACTACTTGAAAATATCAAATTTCAGGTAGGCATCGGGGCCAAATTGATGACCAATAATCTGAAGTAGAAAGACCATGCAATGATTACACTAAAAGCAATCATTAAGAACAACTTGCAAGAGTGCATAACATCCATTTCAAAACAACGGAAGCTGCCGTGATTTATGTGGCTAAGTCTAAGCTTATTGTTTACTAATTCACAACTGCATACTTATCAAACATAACATCCTTACGGGAAATCATTTTGAACTCCCTTCTTTTTCCCCCAACTGAAAGCGTAATGTGCCAGATGGCCCTTTTACATTGCTGAAAAACAAACATTCCAGGGGCATCTTTCAGATCACGCAAATGAAAGAAAACAGAAAATATAATTATTTATAAAAGGACATTTTATCTGGGTGTATTTTTTTTTAAAAAAGGCTGATTGGAATTTTGTGAAGGAACAGTTATACCTCCTGTTTTGCAAAGGGTCGTTTAAACGTCGATTTTGACTTCATTGTATTGTCTCCTGTATAAGGAAAACTGTATGTTAAGGAAGGAGAAAAAGTTTTGGCAAATAAGAATGGAAAAACGGACCGACATACCAAACCATAGGGGGGAGAAAAAGGGCTGCCAGACGTTAAAGGGTTGCCGGGTGCCGCGCCCTGTTTAATCGGTCGAGAATTCACAGTGTGGAATGTGAAATGGGATAAATATAGGTCAATCATTGCTCAAGAGTGGAAAAAAAAGGGGGGGGGGTAGAAATAGTGTAATACTGCATTTCTTCATTCTTGGGAGTGAACAACAAAGCATAGGAGTGATTTTATTGGGATTTAATGTCTTTTTAAAGAGCGGTCATAGGGGTACACTACAGAGAAATACTATCGGCATAGGCAGAGCCGTAGCGAGCAAAAAATGATAGAAGACTGAAAATTTATAACTTAATTAAATTTTTTAAACTTAATTAATGTATGGGCACATCTTACAGACTAAAAATTTTCTGTTTGGAGACCATATAAAAATGTACATTTGTATTTATTTAGATTTAATCTTCCAAAAATTATAATCCTTACTGTAAAATTCTGTACCCCCCCCTTTTTTTAACATAAATTTGTGATTTACTGTAAAATATTTAAGGAATAAAACCCCAGGCCAGTGTTTTTGGGATATTCTGTGTACACTGACAAGTAATTTTTCTTTAATGGTACAAGTTGAAATTAATTTTTAAAAATATAATGTTAGCTAATTTCTCCTATCTATAATTATCTGCAACTTATTTTTGATTTCCCTTCAATTGTTGAAATTTAACTAGATTTAAAAATTGCATTTTTCACATCTTTAGTATTAGAGTATTTCCAGTCGAAACTGACAGACATTGTAATATCTAAAAATTACTAAAGTTTGAATTTGGGGTATAAATAAAAGTGTTGAGTACCTGCAATTTAAAATCAAAACTACCATGGCCTACGTTTATTATAAAATCTATTTTTTAATCACTTAAAAGATTTAAAGCTTTATATTTTTAATTTTAATCAAATTTTTTTTTTTTTTTAAATATTGTTCCAGGTTATGACTATCCCGGATGTTCGGTGAACAGGAATTATTCAGTTTTGGCCAACTTTTTTTAAGGGAACTAACTATACCCATTTTATTTTTAATTTTTAAAAAAATATTCAATTCTATTTCGTGATTGCTTTCTTGCTCAAAAATGAAATAGAAAATTGGAAGAAGTTAACAAAATAAGGAAAGATTCACAGAATTAGAAAAAATTCACAAAATTAGGTAAAATTTCACAAAAATAGGACCCTGGAAAAGAAACCTGGACTGACCCCTGCTAGAGGTCAAGTCGCCCGGGACAAACCTTTGTTTTGGTGCTCCCTTCTTTCCATTTCAATTTTGGCGTAACAGCACTATGCCTGGGCAAGTGTCCCGTTTCCCCTCCACTAGTTGCAGACTAGCATATACGCAGAGAGAAAAGTTGCAGTGACGCTGAATATGATAAAATTTGAATCTAAAATGGAATGTTTTCTGTCATTTTCGGGTTTGAAAATTGGCGTAATTATTAAAAATTTGTCGGCAAAACCAGATTCCCGTTATTTTACGATTACAAAATTTATTTATTTTTAATGCTTTTTTTTTTTTTTTTTTTTTTTTTTTTTTTGTTGAAATAAAGCATAATGGCCGCCTTACACAATTTTTGTAAAAGTGTAGATTTCATTGAATAAAAAAATTTGGTTTCAAAATTTGTTTAATCATTTGCTTAAAAAATTGCTATTAAGAAAACACATTTTCGGACATAAAAGTATGTTTATAAAAGCTACCCTTATGTGTTTGTAGACAATAATTAGAAAAGTTGCCCTTTTTGTGTGATATGATATGCCCTTTTCCCAAACATTGCCCTTTTTCTGTAATGTGCACCCTGCCCTTTTTCATTTCTAGAGTGACCCCTGCCTCATTAGTTTGTATAAATAACCGTTTTCTTGAGGGGAAGAGCTGGAAAAATTGCTTCCCCCCATCCTGAAGAAGAAAACTTATAAGCAAACTACTGAGGGGGCAAATACATATTGAGGGGGCGAAAAACCCCTCTGCCCCCCCTGTTGAATTATGCGAAACCCATGAAACACTTTGCATGGGCGATTATTATGGCGATTTTTCATAATTTGGCAACTTGCATATACTTATAGTTAATAATTAGCCCTAAGAAAACAGTACAGCATACGTTTTCTTTAAAAGGCTGAAAACTATGCTGTACTGAAAACTTTCTTTTTTTCTTTTCATACGTTTTCTTTAAGGCTGAAAACTACCGAACAGCTAGGATAGCTTGCTACCAATGGCGATTTTTCATTACTTGGCGATTTACATATGCTCACAAGCAATAATTACTGCTCACGTAAAGTTACTGGGAAAACCATTATCCACATTTTCATATACATAATCCTTTGCAGATTGGCATAATTATCACCATGAATTAAATCATCTCGCCGCCATGGCAAATATCCAAAGTGTACTATAACTGCTGGCAATATTAAACTGCTGCTATAACTGCTGGCAATAATGGCATATTTAATGCCGCCAAATATTTCTACTCTTAGCAAATACTCCAGCTGGACTAAATCGGCTTTAAAATATTCTGCATTTTAATTATTTTTCATTTTCAAGATACTGGGATCTAACATTTTGGAACTTGCGGTTTAGAAAGGTTCGGCTCTGAAAATTGGTATACATACACATTTGAACACGGAAAATATATTTGCGTTATCCATTTCTCTTAACTCGGCCTTTGATGGCACTTTAACGTATTATTACTTTTAATTTGCCACTAGATGGTGATGCAGCGTATCTTGACCGTTAAACTGTTTCTATGAAAATTGGTACACATAGATATTTGAACATGAAAATATTTAGATGCTACCCATTTTGCAAAAACTTCGACAGTGGATGGCGCTGCGCCAAATCATCTTCTTCACCATTCAAATGATCGCCATGAAATTCTTTATGCATAATTATTGAACACATAATATTTATGCGATATCAATTTTGCTTTATCTATTTATTATGATAAATAGTAATTACAACAGCAAAAATGCAAACTGTTTAGATATTGTGCTGTGTGCCATTGGTTCGCCAGCCCTGGCTTAAGGCCTTAACAAAACTAAATTCGGCACTGGTTATGACAATTTGTGCATTAAGTTTTTACCTTTTTACCCTCCCTCTCATTGTAAAGATTTTAAATGTGATCCTTTGGTTAAAATCAAAGTGGAAATGTCTGTTGGTTTTGGTCTTTTTTTTTTTTTTCAATTATTGTACTTAAATTGTATGTTATTTTAATATTCCCAATCATGCTTTGCAGATTCTTTTTGACTGGAGAAAGATATAGAAGTTTGAGCTTCTCATTCAGAATTGGAAGACAAACTATACAAAAAATTGTACCAGAGACATGTCGAGCTATTTGGACGTGTTTGAAGTCAAAGTATTTGCCATTTCCACAGTCCGAAAATGAGTGGAAAGAAATTGCTGCAAACTTTAAAGAAAAATGGCAACTTCCACACTGCTGTGGCAGCATTGATGGGAAGCACGTCATAAGAGAATGTCCCAAGAACACTGGAAGTCTCAACTTCAATTATAAAGGGACTTTTAGTAGCGTGCTTCTTGCGTTAGCGGATGCTAACGATAAATTCATTATGATCGATTATGGTTATTATGGCAGTGAATCTGACGGTGGGATATTTAGGAAAACCATATTTGGTTGCATGGTAATTAATAATAAGCTAAAATTTCCACCATCAGATTTGCTGCCAAATTCGCAGAGACCATTCCCGTATTTCATTATTGGGGATGAGGCACTCCCCCTAAGAAATAATTTACTCAGGCCTTATCCCCGATATTCCAATTTTCTTTTAGAAGAAAAGATATACAATTATAGGTTAAGCAGAGCCAGACGGTTTGTAGAAAATGCCTTTGGTATTTTATCATCTAGATTTAGGATTTTTAAAAGACCACTGAATTACAGTGACACTGTTGTTAAATGTATAGTGATTGCCTCTTGTGTTCTCCATAATCTACTGATAGAAAAATCAGAAGTATATTGCCCTTTAGATTATGTAGACCACGAAGATGGAAATCACGAATGGCATGCAGGATTGTGGAGAAATGATGGAGATTCCTTAGCTCTAAAAAAACTTAGCAGTAATATGTATCAGAGAGAGGCTAAAAAACTAAGGGAGGAATATAAAAATTACTTAAATTTCGAAGGGTCTGTTCCATGGCAAAAGAAATGTGTTCAGCCACAAAGAACTGCTCCATAAACCCAGAAATGATATTTTTCAGCAGATTAGCAGAATTACACAGTTTTATTTATTAAATTTTTTGGTTCAGAGTATAAATGAAAAAAATGCAAAAGATTTCAATTTCAAACAAGGAATATTTTGAGAATGAAATATATTTTTTTAATGAAAATAAGAAATAAACATAAATTGTACTAACAAAAAATTTAAATGCTATATCACTTTTTTTTTTTGTGTGTGTGTGTGCATGTTTTATAAAACTTCTTCCCCTCCCTTTACATATTAGATTTATTTAGATTATATGTATCGATATTCATATACATCAAGATCTGAATGCGAAGAATATTTTCGCCGTATGCGTTTTGCTAAATCTTGCCACTAGATTGCGCTACATCACATCGCCTTCTGCACCATACAAACGATTGCTTTGAAATTCGGTATGCATGTACATACTGAACACAATATAACGCAATATCCATTTAGCTATTATCTCTTTATTACAATAAATAGTAATCACAACAAATCATAATATCAAAAAGTTCATTCATTCCCGTATGAAGAATGGGTACTTCAGCTAGTAATACAATAAAAAGAAGTAGTATGTATAAAAAAAAGTTTTACCCAGGTTGTATCAAAGATGTTCCAAAGCTTGGGACGGATGGGGATTCAATTGATGATGTAATATTAGTTTCCACAAAATCCACTTCTTCATTAAATGACACATCATCATCCTCACTAAAAATAAACATTAATTAATCACCACAATTAGTGGAAGTTATATAAAATTTGACATGCAATTTTATCTAACAAATGCAATTAACTATGGTATTTTTAGACTAAATAAAAATTTGTCATGCATTTTTAGAATAAATATTTAGTTAAACTTAGAAAATCTGGATGAAATTTTTTTAAAGCTGTCGATTAATTCTGATAATAGCCAAGCACCAACTATACATATTATTACTCAGCTCTATACCATATTCACAATCACATAAGTAGAATGAAAATCAAGAAAACAAATGTTGATTATTTTAATTTATTAATTTGGAGTTGGGACCAACATGGGTAGGGCAGATGCCCTACCCATGCCCATCCTGGAGCGGTGGTCAGCCAAGGTGAGCAATTTTTTGCCAAGATACCGTATTTACCCGCATATAAGTCGAGAAATTTTGCACAAAAAAGGATTTAAAGTGGGGGGTCGACTTATACGAGGGTCCTTAATTTTTTTTATCAGAGGTCAAAAATGCCGTTTTAAAAAACAATTGTTCGCTTCCCACATTCCATAACACAATAACGTCGCTTAAGGCTGATTTCAATACCAGGAAGAATGTAGCGATACAAAGATTTAAAACGTGTATCATGTTTTTGTGCGATTACGGTCAATTGGCTACAAATTAGAGCTGAAGCAAACCGCATGTATTCGGTACTAAGATACGGATAATCACTCAGACTCGAAGTAACGAATTGTTACTTTTCGGTTGATATCGTTACTCGTTACTCGCTCCGAAGCTGTTTCGGATCGAGCACCTTCGAACTTCGAATACAGACTTCCAGGCGAGGCGAACTAGGGGGGTAACGGGTTCCAGTAATCGAGTACTAATATCTTCTGTTTGTTACTGGATATCGGATCGCGGTTTCAAGGGGGAAAATGACTTTTGAGTGTGCATTTCGGATCGACCAGGTTCGAACTTCGAATACAAGACTGCCAGAGGGAGAAAATGAATTTCGGTATTTGAGTAATAGTATGTTCCGTTCCGTTACTAGATACCGGAAGTATTATGGATTCTCGCTGTTTGAAGGGAAAATTCAGTTTCGGTATTTGAGTAGTAGTATGTTCTGGTTGCAATTCTTTTGTGCCGAGCCGAATGTATTGTTTTAATGAGGTTTGGAAGAATCCGTATGTTTCGTTATAGTTATGGAGATGGATATACTATCTGCTGCTCTATTGATATGGGTCGTACAATGGGGGGATAGGATCCGGTGTATAGTGCGTTCTTATGCACAGTTGAACTTTTTTTTGCAGGTGGGGAAGGGGGTGTTCTTATAATTGTAAAGGAGCAATACATATAAGAGAAGCATGTTAGTAAGGGGTGCTAATTTCGGGCTTACTAACATTTTAGTACTAAATAGTGGTGCAATCAGAATTCTTTCTTTCAGGGTGGTTCCGAAGCAGGATTGCGAACTTAACTTTTTCTTTTTTTTAGCTAGAATCGAAATATGAGTAATAAATAACCTTTAAAAAACCTTTATAATAACCTTTATTAAAATACACCTTTAAAAAAATATTTTTTTTATAAAGTAAACCAGGGATGTTAACTCCAACACTCGATTTGGGAGCACCCCGGGAGCAGAAAAAATTTCATTTGGGAGCACCTCGGAAGCAGAAAAATTCCATTTGGGAGCAGAAAAATTCTATTTGGGAGCAGAAAAATTCCATTTGGGAGCAGAAAAATTCCATTTGAGAGCACCTCGGGAGCACAAAAAAATAGTTTCCGAGAGGAAAACTAAGATTCGAGATCAGAATTAACATGATTTTGGAGCATAAAATTGAAGATTTAGGAACACAATAAATGCATACAAGAAAAGCAAAGTTTGCAAGCAAACACCGTTTGGTAAAAGCAAAACACTATTTGAAAGCACTTTAGGAAAGTTCTGGAAAAAAAAAAGGGTGTATACAGGCTATGCTATCAGCAACTTGGTAAAAACAATACATGGATTTACATGGACGGAAAGAATTTTTTTGTGTGTGTGTGTGAAACTGCTCTTTTTAATGGTTTTCATATAAATGCTAAATGGAAAGAGTGGGAGGGGAGTATTTCTTATATGCAATGGTACTTTTAATGCATGTTCGAAGGTTGTAAAAATACTAATATTTAAATGGTAGAATTAACATCTCTGCCGTTTATATCATTCTAGAATTATGTATTCAAAATTTAGTCTATTTTGAAATAAAAATTTTAATTACGGATCTATAAATGAAATTCGTAACACATTCTGAAAAATTTGCGGACGCACTTTGGCTGAACACGGGCCCAGGGGCGTCGCCCCGTCTGCCCCCTCTCGTAGAGCCTGCACACACACAAAAAGAAAAACAGTGGTGTAGTTTTAAGAAAAAAGGTTTAGGAACACTCGCAACTGAAGACTCAAAAATCATGCGTCCATGATAAAAAGTGAAGAACGCTTACTTTTGCTGACATAAGCTCGAATGAAAAAGTAGTGAGACGGCATCTCCCCGCTCATGATCTTCACGGGCCGAAAATGTCTAGCGCGGCCCGGCATTTAATCAAAATAAAAAATTCAGACCCGGTCCAGCTCGTATATTAATCATGATTTAAGGAAGGGGGGGGGGATCACAAGCCAATCGTTTGGTCTTGTCCAAATTTTAGGAGAGCAAAAATTTCCGGAAAGGCTCGATTTTGCAAGCGCAGAGGACCGTCTTTAAGAGTATACGCTTGTTCCGGTCCATTCTAGAAAATGCTGATGTCAGCCTGTGCCTTGAATGAATCGTGCTGCAAAAGCCTGGGCCCGCACAGATCTCTACCCCCCGCGACTACACCACTGGCAGCGGATTTCCGGATTATTTTGAAATGAAATATTCTATTAATTCAGACAGCCTAGATTCTGATTTCTAAACCGGTCATGCTTCCAATTTTCATTCTTGCTAAGGGCCGGGTCATAAACCGTGATTTTTTAGGGGCTGGGACGTCACCGTAATATACTGTTTTCTTTACGGACCGGTCTGGTTTAGATCAGGGGCGGCCCTGCGGTACATGGCACCCACTCCACCCTGCAAACGTAGAAAAAGACGTCCCTTTTACTTTTTTCAAAATTGCTTTTATGATTTTAAGTTTGAATTCGTGCCCCTTCATAAACAAAAAACGGTGCCCGTTGCGATGATTACTTGTTTGCCTATCTGGCCGGCCCTGATTGAGGTGACTAACAAAGCCCGACTGGTCTGATCCGGGGCAGGTAGAATGGCTTCGGAATGCAGCTTTCGTACGCAGTTTAAATCTTGCTTTATTGCTAACTATCTTTCCATACACGCTTTAAAAGATAAATGAGCGTGGCAAAAATTTAACAAAGAGACAAAATGACGTATTCGGCGCAAAAATCGGCTAAAAGCGCAGTTCGGCGCAATATTTGTGTTTCGGCGCACCCTGAAAGAGTCAAAATGACGTATTCGGCACAGACCGGCGCAAAAAACGGCTAAAAGCGCAGTTCGGCGCAAGAATTTGTGTTTCGGCGCAGAATTAACATCACTGAGTAAACGAATTCACACATTTTTATTATTTAAAATATTATTTGGAACTAAAAAAAATATTTAGCATGGAAACCTAAACACATTTTTTAAGTAATTGTTTAAAAAATATATAAAAAATTGGGAGCTACCCGGGATTTCTATGCCCACTCCTGCGTAAGCCACTGGTATTAAAATAATTCAATAAAGTTCAGTATGTTTCTAAAATGTCGGTGTTTAGGGGGCCATCTGCCCTATTTTATGGTACATTTTATTCCATGAACTCATGGAATACGCATAGTCCGGTGCAACCATTCTTTCTGTATGAAAGGAGTGATAATTTTTGTTTAAAGAATGCTCTCATATATGCACCCACAGAAGGGGCTAACCCCTTTCATCCCAAAAGTGCAGAAATAGAACTGGAAATATCTTAAAAATAGATAATTCTCACTGAATTAAACAATTTTAATTTAAAATATGGTAATTTTTAATTTACTTCGAAAAATCGTCCAGCAAAAGAAGTTTTTGATATGAAATATGAACTCACAAATAATAAAGATATTATGCTTGTAGAGACGCAAAGTAGTTGATATCATACTGAGATCCCCTGCCCTGTGAATTTAATATATATGGCCCAATCCCTGGATCTCAGTATTCGAGAACCCGCTCCCAAAAAAAAACACGAGTCACAAGCTTTCCTTTACACTTTTTATGATAAGAGTGAACAGGTTAAACCAGCGTTCAGAATTTAAAAAAGGGGGGGTTGAGAAAAAAAAGAATGGCATATGTCTTTGGAAGATTTCTATGTGTACTCAGTAATTCGGATAATTTAGCATTGTATAAAACCATAATTGTGTATAAAAACAATCTGTAAATCAGAGAAAAATAAGCTCTAAATACAACTTTGTACAACTTCGCTAAAAAAAATTCTTTTGGGTTAGGTTTTGTTATGGGTTTATGTATGGGCGGCATATACCCATAACAACACTGTCCCGGATGTGTTGTTATGGGGCACATATAACACCCTGTTACCGATTCTATTAGTAGTAACGAAAGTAACGAGTAACGAATACTTAGTAACAAATAGCGAACATCTAAGTAACAAATACATACGGATACTCATTTTGTCGTTACTTTTACAGCACTACTACAAATGAGCTCTAGGCCGAAGGGTAGAGTGCCCTCCGTAAGGGTCTTTCTAGAGGATCCTAACAGAATATGTGTATCATGATGAGGCGATGACGGCAAAGGAGTTTTGTGAATATTTTGACGAGTCCGATACTGAATCAGATCTCGAATCAGTTTAAAGTTGTATATTACTACTTTACCATATCATAGTATCAGTGTTGTCATATTATTATTCAATATCATCAGTTTATTTTTGTATACTACTTTTGTACATTATTATCTTTATTATTGTATATTCAGTACTTTCTTTTTTCCAGATGATTTTGAATAAATGTATTTAAAAAAATTAAAGATTCTTGTTTGAGAAAGTGGTGGGTCGACTTATACACAGGATTTTATTCTAAAAATCAGGAGATTTGTTTTCGATTAAAAAACTAAATTTTAAAAAGATCAAGGATGTATCAGCTGAAACTACATTTTGGAGAGAGAAATAAAAAGCATTTTTGATGCAATTTGTTGCCAGAAATAGTATTTTTAGAGCATAAAAAAATTAATATTGGGTCATGTCTTCTATTAGGTAGTCAGTGTCTTGTAAAAAATTTGGTAACATAAAAAATATTTAGAAAATTAAAAATTGGGGTTGATTTTCACACTTAAGGCACCAGAGGATTAAACAAAACAATGTGAAAGAAAATATAATAATTTTTAAGAGTGATGATAAAAGATAGAAATTGGAATGCTTTAGAACATGAAGCTCCACTTCTTATTATACATTTGTCAGAGAAGCCCAAATTATTTTTATGTCACATATATGTGGGTTCCTGCAGGGGCGTAGCCAGGGGGTGATATATTCCACCCCCCCCCCCGAAATTTTTGGATTAGTGACGAAATTCCGTCTATTTATGCACATATAAGTTCATATCGCCTGAAAAAATTTTCCTGGCTACATGCCTGGGTTCTTGGAACTAGTTTGAAGAGAAAAGAGAAAAACACTGAGAAGGGTTCCCTTCCAGGGTTTCTACGGATTTCACAGCTTTTGCTTCCCTGACTTATTATCTCGCGTACTTTCCTGAATTTTGCATTTCTATTTTTAATATTATATCCTTTAATTAATATTTTTTTAAAATATATTTTGTCCCTTTTTTACAAATAATAATAATAATAATAAAATCAATACACAAAAATATTATTTAACATCACTGGATTCTAACAAAACCATGTTTGATAATAATTTAGGATAAAATTAAAAGAATATTTCAACTGAATGAAATATGTTAATAAAGGACACATTTTAAAATTATTTATAAGCTTAAATAAGAAAATGAAAATAAAACAATTTCTACAATTAGGTTCGAACAGGAAGTATTTCCTTTATTTTTCCGCATATTCTTGCATTTCCCTGACCTTTCTTCAAATTTCTCTGACTTTTTTCCCAAATCCCTGACTTTCCAGGCCCGTAGAAACCCTGCCTTCCAAGACAGAAAATTCAAAAAATTGCATCTTTCATGTGGTGAATGATAAAAATCAGGAGAAAATGAACAAATTATCTAAAATCAGGAGAAATGTACCATAAATCAGGTTGGCAGGAGATCAATGAAAAATCAGGAGTTTCCTGCCTAAATCAGGAGAGTTGGCAACTCTGAAGTAGGAATCAGCGGACAAAGGTTATCTGCACCTGAGCAAAGAACTATCAATCAAACCGAGGGGAGAGTTGCATTGGATTCCTTATCTTGCTCCCCCTCGAAAATAAGTTAATTTGTAAATCTGTATGTTTGTGACCTCCAAACAAATCTACAACACGAAGAGCTCTGGAAATTGGAACTTTCCTCACCTCATGACTTCAGTAATGTGGGCCTGAGGCTTTGAATTACAAATTTCAGTAGCTTTTTTTATTATTAATTAAAAATTGCTTTTATGTAGGTATGTCCCCAAAATTGGAGCCAGCTTGGCGATATCTTCCACATTTGTAGATAAGTGGTATAACCTTACTGTTTATTTAATTGGAATGTTAGTGTCCATATTCATGTAAATAAAGGTGAAGTATAGAATATGCCTGGTGAGAGTTTATAAGAGTTTTAGTAGGCGATTTTAATATAGATTTTGATTTTGAGGAAGTATTTTATGCAACAAGAAAGACATACATGGCACACCCATGGAGTACTATGCACATTCCAAGCAATATTTAAAAAGAATCAAAAGTTTTAAAAAACGTACTTCGATAATTAATAGTACTTACAGTATTTGAGACTCATTAAATACTGGTTGTGAATTCCCAGCCAGCAAATCCAAGTCAGCAATTTCAATACTGCTGATAGAGCTAAAAATAAGTTGACAAAGAGTAAATCATTTATATAAACAAACTTTTTGGATGAGCAAAATTTTGAGATTATATACATATGAATTATACATATAAAGAAAGCTATCTGATGTACTTTAGAATCTAAAACACCTATTTCATTTTAATGCACAAATAAACATGTATAATTTAAAATCCTAACTAATATTATAAATGCAAAAGTGAGTTTGTTTGTTTGTTTATGATGCTTTCACACCTAAATTGCTGAATCGATTATGATGAATTCTGGTTTAGATATAGATGGGACCCTGAAGAAGGATATAGGCTACTTAGAATTTTAATTATTAATTAAAAACCGTTTTTACGTTGCCATACTTGGAGAGTTTTGCCCGTATCAAATGATTCATGTTTTTGAGCTAACAAGACCCTATATTCCTATCTATTCCCAAGCTATTCCTTCAATAAAGAAGCATGTGCATCTGAAAAGCATTAAATACCACGGAAATTATGCCAGTTTTATGCAAATCTATCTATTTATAATAACTGCATACTCTCTTATTTTAAATGAAGTACACTACCATGCATTAAACTTCATTTAAAATAAGTAAAAAGCTTATCGGGACCTGAACTCTAGGGACCTGAACTCTAAAGCCGACGTGGACGCAGATAGTACATATATATATATATATATATATATATATATATATATGGCAAGGGTGTAGCCAAGGGGGGTGTTAGAGGGGTCAGAACCTCTGATGAGGAATTTTTTGCCATACAAAATTTATATTCTTCACTCCCTTATCACACGCACATATGTGAGTTGCAGTAGTCGTAACCCCGCCCCCCATGAAAAATTTCTGGCTACGCCACTGATATCCTAACTAATATTATAAATGCGAAAGTGAGTTTGTTTGTTTGTTTGTTTATGACGCTTTCACGCCTAAAACGCTGAATCGATTAGGATGCATTTTGGTTTAGATATAGAGGGGACCCTGGAGTTGGCTATAGGCTAATTAGTATTTTAGATTTTTAATTACTTTTTTAATTATTAATTAAAAACCGTTTTTACGTTGCCATGCTTGGCGAGTTTCGCCCGTATCAATCAAATGATTCATGTTTTGAGCTAACAAGAATGCTATTGCTTGAATAAAGAAGCGCGTGCGTGCATGTGAAAGACATTAAATTCCACGGAAATTATGCCAGTTTTATGCCAAATCTATCTATCAATAATAATAAAAATGAATGTTCTCCAGACAAATCTACAGAAAGCAGAGCTTTGAAAATTTGAGCATAGAAGCCCATGACTGTGCACCTGAGGCTCAGAATGTTGAAATTTTAAATACTTTTCTAATTATTAATTAAAAACTGTTTTATCGCCCGCACAAAATGATTTATGCTTTTGAAATAAAGCTGAAATTCTATTTTCAGATAAACATGCATTTGAAAAACAGGAAATGGTATGGAAATTATGTTGATTTTACGCCAAATTAAAAAGCATTAGAAAGAAAAGTCCAAATGTGTTTCTTAAACTTCATAAATTTCCAAATCCTACCAATAATATAAAAACTCGGCTGTTCGAGCCTCGTCAGGGGGAGATCCCCTGAACCCCCCTAATTTTTTAGTTTTATTATTGCCATATTAAAACTATATTAATTAACTTGGCATTTTATTGCTCATCTTTCGTGTATTTCGCCTGGTAACCCTATGTTGAAACTTTTATTAGTGTAACCTATTTATAGAAAAATACATGTGGTGCCTAT
The DNA here is from genome assembly GCA_038373885.1 of Cheiracanthium punctorium. Classification (NCBI taxonomy): domain Eukaryota; kingdom Metazoa; phylum Arthropoda; class Arachnida; order Araneae; family Cheiracanthiidae; genus Cheiracanthium; species Cheiracanthium punctorium. The sequence goes on along the minus strand of JAWZYV010016903.1, from coordinate 16,070 downwards.
TCTACAGCTTACGAAATATTGTAACAATAGATTAAAGCTGTTGTGAACTAATAATATTTGAATTTATGTAAAAAATACATGTGGAGCATATTCTACAGCTTACGAAATAGTGTAACAATATCGAGACTAAAGATTGCTTTAATCTCGATATTAAAACTGTTGTGAACTAATAGTATTTAAATACATGTAAAATTATGTCGCTTTTTTATGTCACATTTTTGAATAAGGGTATTGAGAGATAAAATGACATAGTCATTAAAAAATGTGTACGTTTGTGTGTTTAGATGTTTTTGACTGAATCACACACAAATTGCTGAACGGATTTGGAAAAATTCGTAATGAAGATAGCTTATATGCCCTGGATTAACATACAGGCAACCTTTCAAGCATATAGCATAAATAATTCTTTTACAAAAACATTCAAAATAATTCTAATGTATTGCGCTCTATGGAATTATAGCTACTAAACCGAATTTAAAACTTAGTTACACTATTCCTGAGTATTATTGTTTGTTTGTTTGTGGATTAAGACCGATTGACTGCACTAGGGTCCTAGGCCTATGTGGGTTATTCCTCTGTGGGGAACTTTCTAAGGGATCCTAGCCTGTATTTACGCGAGGTTTTGGAGAAAACTGCGAAAATCTGCGAGCGGCTAGGTCGACAGGCTCGACCATGGGTTGAACCTGGCACTTCCAGCCTTCCAGTTTTCAGAGTAGAACTTCTTAGACACTGGTGGGACCCTGAGTGCTATAGACTACCTTTTATGCATATATCACAAATAGTTCTTTTACAGGGATACTCATAAGAATTACATTACACTCTATGTGTATCTCTGTAAGTACTGAACCGATTCCAAAACTTTTTTCACTTTTAGTAAAATACACTATTCTTGAGTATTATAGGCTAAAATTCATACATGTAGTGCAAATAGTTCCTTTACAGAAACACTCAAAATAATTCTAATACATTACGCTCTCTGGGTATCTCTGTAACTATAGAACCGATTCTAAAACTTTTTCGCTAAGAAAAAGCTGCACTATTCCTGATTAGCGTAGGCTAAAATTCATGCTATAGCATAAATATTTCTTTCACAAGAACAACAAAAACAGTTAGCAAATACTGTCGTAAATGTATTCGCCAAATGCCTGAAAAAAATCTAAATTTAGTAACTCTGCTTACTCTCTTATTTTAAATGAAGTATACTACCATGCATTATACTTCATATAAAATAAGTAAAAAGCAAATAATATTTAAATGCAGTTTCTTTTGTCGCAAACATATGTGTTATTCACACATGCTTCATTTCTTTTGGAACCTAACTCTAAAGCCGACGCGGACTAAGTCGCGGGTAGAAGCTAGTATGTATATATATTATACTTACTGAACTTGCATATCGAATAGGACAGTTCAAGAAAGCTTGTTTAAAAAATATATATTGAGGTTACGTTTCAACGATTCATGCACATACAATCATTTTAAGACTAATAACAATTAGTAACTAATTCTGGGAAATGATAAAGAAATAATTAAAAAATGATTCATATTCAGATACCTTGCATTTTCATTGAATTTGCTCAGTAGCGAATCCATCACTTTGAACATGCCCCATGTTGGTGTGTAAACATCAGAGATTCCGGCTCCGCTAAAAGTATTTTCTTTTTTTCTTTATTATATCTGTCCTTCTGGACCTTCCATTTTTTCTCTGCCTCAGGAGCTATAAAAATTTCATTATGCACGATCAACATTATTATAGAGATGACAATTGTAAAAAAATATTAAACTCACAGCTCAATTGAAATTTCCTGCTTATGATTTCCCAGACAGCTCTCTTCATCTCCACATTTTTATACTCTTTTGCTGTTTTGTTTATTAAAAATGGATAGTTACTAATTTCGTTAATGAAGCTTTCCATGTCAAAACGTGGCGACGCCATTGCATTGCGACTGAATGTTTATGTTTGAGAGCTTCGGCTTCACTTCGCTTCCCCTCGGTAGCTAGAGACGATTCCTATTGGCTGTCACACGACGGAAAAAGAAGGCTCAAAGAGAATATGTTCAATATTTTCAACTTCGTTTTCTGCGGCCATTCCGCTGGGCCCGAGCGGAAAGAACCGGAAGTGTCGTCAATTTTCAGATTCTGTTTTCTGATTCCGTAGAGCATTTCGACGTGACGTATCTCTGACGTCAGCTGAGTGACAGCTTCGCGCATCGTTCTGCGCATGCTATTTCTTTACCTAAATGTATTATTTAGCAATCTCACTAATCCGTATAAACTATGTGTAATCTGAGATTAGACAGCAATCCACGACTGTGCACGAAAGAATGTACATTATTTATTTAGAAATATGGAAGAAATTTTAAAGCTGTCAGCAACTAATTAAACTCTAATTGCAAAATTAGATATTGTTTCTAGTTTAGGATTGTGATATTTTTTCATGATTTTTAAATCTATGGATAATTTGTCTCCAATGTTATTTGAAGCTATGACTATGACTAGATAGGTTTATCCTTAGATTGACATGAATTTAAGTGCATGCTTTCTATGGATAACACTTTCTGGTGTGGTTTCTGTTATTAAATGTGCATATAAAATGCATTAGAATAAATCAATAAAAAACATGAAAGAATTGGTTTGTTAATAATTTTTTAAAAACATATTTTGATTAAAAAGTCAATTTATACATTGTTTACAGAACTAGTTTTGTACCAGTGGTTGGTTTATTAAAAAAATAATAATAAATAAATAAAACAGGAAGTTTCTTACGTTGAAACTGGCATGTGATGTGTGAATGTATGATTACTTATTGTTGCTTATGCTAAAAAAAAAAAAAAAAAAAAAAAAAAAAACTATAGAATCTACTTTTTTAAAATCACTAAACTTGGCTACCAGCCTTTTTATTCTTTTGCAGTATTCTAAATTAGGTATGGAGTGGAACTTTAATAGAAAAAACACATTTATTCAAGATATTTAACTGACACCCTCTTTTATTTCACCTTCTTATCTCAATTCTTCTGTTGTTTCTTTGACTTCGTGAAATCAAGGTTATACTGTTGTTGTTCTCGTGTCCATGGACAGATGATTAAATGGTTAAACTGTACTTCGTTAAAATAAATCCTTATTCTTTTACCTAAAACTATTTCCACTCTGTTCTGCGTGGAGCTGATATTAGGATTAGAAATTATTCTGAAGATTTTTAGATTTTTTGGTACTTACGTATTATCCCGGTGGTCATTTTCAACAAAGTATTTTTTCATCAAATGTGCTGGAAACTGTTGCCAATCGTATTCGAAACCATTAATAATTTCATGTGATCGGCATTTATCTTGGCGAGAAATCGCTTGTCTTGTTTGAGTGCCGGGATAATATGCCAGTAGCAATTTTTCTATGAATACTGTTCTTATCTGCTGTTTAGATTCAAGATCTAAATCATTTTATGCAGCCAAATATTGTCAAATATGATGATTTTTTTTTCTTTCAATTTTTTTGGTAAATAACTTCTAAAGTAATTTAAATTGGCTGACTGACATCTCATTTTTTTAATATCTATCGCTTGCATGTAGTCTGGTTCCTGTGTAGATTATGTGAAAACATATTTTCAAGTAACACTGTAATTTACGATGTTGAAAAAAAATTCTCTTACATACAATCATCATGGAAGAATATAACTGTAAAAATCTATATACTACTCCTTTTATTATGATTTTTTTTTTAATCAAATCATTGAACTAATAAATCTGATATGGACACCACATGACTTCCTTGTACCTCTATTAAACCAGAAATATTTTCGGGGCACTTCATCTAAACTTATTTCATTTGAAAGAGACAAACTACTGCAATTCTAAAGTTTATCGCCAAGCTGAGTTCAATTTTAAAGATTTGTTTCACTTAATTGGGTAATATTTTGACAAAAGCCAATAAGCTTGCAATAGCGAGATTTCAGTCATTCATCACAGATTTTTAATGAAATGAAGGTATCTATAGACCCTTAATATATTTTAAGTCTTTTGGGTGACCCTGTAAATAAATTACTCAGTCCACAGCAATCAAAAGCACAGTTAAATGTTACAATAGTTCTAAATACAAAATTTCAACATTCTACGGTTAAAAGTTTTAGAGTCGTGCAAAATGCATAATTATTTTTGAGTGTTAAAGTAGCGATATTTTGGCAAAACTCAACACGGTGGATGACAAATAGCGAGATTCTGCGCATGGACCAAACAATGAACGACTAGAGACATAATATATTGAAGACAGTGGCGTAGCCAGGGGTTGGGGGGAGGGAATAAGGGATCACAACACACACACACACCCTGAAATTTTTGCAATACAAAATGCATATTCTTCACTCCCTCACCACACACATGTATACATATATGTGAGTTACAATAGTAACCCCTCCCATGAAAAATTTCTGGCTACGCCAGAGCCCAGTTTACCCATTTAAGGGCCCGGGGCTGTGATAACAGCGGAGGCCCCCCCCCATTTTTGTTCTTCAAAGAGATAGAACTCTCTCTAATTTGGAGTTAGCTCTCTCGGTTTCGCAATTTGATATTGGTAGAGTTAAATAAATACGTAATGGATTAAACATATAATGTCATTTAACTCGTTTTTAAACATGTGATCATAAATATGAATCGGTGATTTTTTTTCTCAGCTACAGCTTAACAAATATTGTGAAAATTGAATGACTTGGATTTTGTGGCTTCAAAATCTACTTCTCCTCCATAAACTTAAAAAAAATTATCAACTGATTCTTCATTTATTTGTTCGAGACCTAATTTAGTAATGAAATTGAAAATGCTGCATACTGAGTTATAAGCATCAATTTGTTTTATCATTTCTGAATTTAATCTATCGGCTATCACAAATAAAAGTTTCAACTTTAAATTTTTCAAATCCTTGAAGAGTTACATGGCTAGTTTTTTTGGATTTGACAGTACCATCGGTACATTTTTTTTCTTCTCAGTCTTTTCCCCTTAGAACTACCTTACAAAAAAATAAAATGTACCCCATGCACAAATAAGGTGATGTATAAAATTTCAGCCTCTCATCATATAACGTCTTAAGGGATATCTATAAACAAAGATGACTGGGGTCTATACTTGAATTTGAATGTAAAATATTCTTTCATAATATCTGTATGACCCTTAAAATGTGATTGTGATTTTTTTCCTTTCAAGAGCTACTGAAAATTAGTTTAAGTCAGTACTTATTATCTTCATACCTTTGACACTTTTCAGGATATAATTCTCAAATTTTGTACATCACCTCATCAGAATATGGCACACATTTTACCGATTGGGGATATTTTTGTATGCGGGTTATATACAAAAAGTGTAACTTTTTGGAAATTAATGAAAGAAATTTTTCAATGAGAAAACATGTAATTGCTCCAGGGCTAGCGGCAATTTCTAGCAAAAAAAGGTGCCGGAGCCTTAATATTCTTATGTTAATACTCAGTAGCGAACTGCAAACTCCTGCAATATGGGGTTGGTAGCACATTTAATTAAAATAACGATAATTTAAAGATTTTCCCATATAATAATTATTTCACAGAACAGTGATATAAAATTAAATAGTCGGAAATTAGCAGGAAGAAATATAAACATTATACAGAAAACACCCAAATTCTGGTGGTCTCAGGACTCTCAAATCTGGTCGAGATGAAGCGAATATGATTTGTCGTGTCTGCTAAAATCAGTTTGTGCTTGAAAAGGGGAAAATTTATGAATTAATGTATACTAGTGGTGGGCTTCGGAGCAAAGTATTCATGAGCTTTGCTGGGTTTTGCCCAATAGGTAAAAATTCACCCAGAAAAAAGAAATACAGGGTCAGAATTCCAGCTTTTGATTTCTGTTCTGATTCTAACTTGAAACAAAATTCAAAAATGTAATTGTAGAATTGTTTAGTACAGTTTTATGAGCTAACATTGCAAAACATGTTTTCCATCTTATAATAAAAAGGCAGAAGCTTTATGGAATTATAAATTTACATTTTGCACTCATGTTTACTTTCAATTTAAATAATTATGCAACTAAGTAAAGATTACATTAATTGGTCTACGTCTTTAATTTAGTTGATTTATTGGATTATTTTTTTAATTCATATTCATACGTATTAGATTAATTACATGTACAAATATGTTATGCGATGCATATGTTACACTTTTTTTATTAATGGGATAACTGGTCTTATTTTACAGGCATTTACATATTTAAAAGAACACTATGATAAATAATAACAAGCAGTACATTTATTTTTTATAAAAGAAAAAAAATCTGAATATATCGTAATAGGAATTTAAATAAACACTTCTTTAATATAAATATTAATGGAATTTGATGTTTTCTAGGGCATACAGAATATCCGGTGAATTATAATTCAAAAACAAAACTTTATTCTTGCATAAATCTCACAATGTAAGAAAAATTCGCATGCACAAGTGATATTTGTAAACAAACAGTAATCCGAATAACCTGCCGAATCTTAAAACAAACGTTGTGTTCATTCCCGTACATAATATTGTCTTTCCGAACGCACTACCAGCGGAAAAAGTCCCTTGAAATATCATTAAAATATTATATGTTAAGCTTTTTAAAATATTAAACGCCACCTGGGACACAAAAGTCGAAGGTCTGATTAACAAATTCCATCCATTACAATCATCCAAAAAATTATATTTAATACTTTTTTTGAATGTTGAAAATCGGGTTTTTCCATTGAAATACATTACGAGAACCCCAAGCTGTCACGCAAGACGGCGACCGATCGCAGAGAGGAAGGGTCCGTCGAAATGCTCTGTTGCGCTTTCCGGCGATGTGGAGTCCAGGCCTTAGAAGTTAGTTTTTCAGGCAGATATGGCGGAAAACTTTCGCAATTTTCCTGTTAAAATGTTCAGATCGACAACTATATCATGCATTTTCTATTGTTTAACTTAAACAAAGTGTTAAAATGACACTTTTTTGTTTCGTTTTGAAAAAGTAAAATAATTTTTTGAAATTAAATAAAATATCAGAAATATTTTGTAGTTCCGACTTCTATTCATAGATAGCGCCACTAAACTATGACATCACTAATAACTAGACAAAAATCGCGGTCTCGCACTTTATGGGATATATATGTTTAAAAAAAAAAGCGCATGCGGAAGAGTCAAAAGTGATGGCTAGGTACATTGCACAGAGAAATTCTATTTTTTCTATTGTTTTACGTAAATAAAATGCTAAAATGACACTTTCTTTTGTTTTGTTTTGAAAAAGTAAACAAATACAGTGAAGTAAAATAAAATATCAGAAATACTTTGTAGTTCTGACTTCTACCCATAGATAGCGCCATCACATTGTGCTTACACTGATAACTCGATTCATTATACAACTGGTCGACTAAAATAGGGGAGTGAAAAGCAATTAGAGGGGCTAGCCGTCTCCCAACTTCCTGCGTACCCTAACTTGCAAGTACGATAGTGCCGCCGTCATTGACCACTGCAAAAAAGACGACAGTTTTAAACGATGGGGTTTTTCCCCAATGAGAGGGCATTGAGGTCACTTTTCGGACGTCACCACATGGCGAAATTGTCCCTTTTCTTCGTTTGCCGTGAAGGCGCGAAGGGTGTCGTTTTCTCTAAAATCTTACCAGGCACAGCTCCATGACTAGGCATTTTTGTGTTCTTTTCTTTCTCATTTACTTACGAGTTGGGCTCATAAGATGGAGAAGATTGCTTTTATTAGATCGGATCGGAACGTGGCGGTGGTTTATTAGTTTTAAATGATTTTTTGTTTAAATTAGAAAAAAAAAAACATCTGACTAAGGAATTCCTCTAATTTAAAATCAGTTTACTTAATTTGGTGAAAATTCTGAAGATAGATCGTTTAAAATCGCCTTAATAACTGCATTATTTTTGTATGAAAAATTGAAGTATATCGCCGTATTCTTGTTATTAAAAATTTTCATTTCATTTCATTTATTTCATAAAAGAAATGCACACTACAGATTAAAATCCATTTACAGTGATGCATAAAAGGACAAATTACATAAGACAAAATTAAAAAAGATAAAATACAGAGATAAAATAAATACCAATCATGACTGCAAAAGTTCAAAATACTTAACTCTAAAGACTTTAAAAGACATGTTAAAAATATCCAAATCCAAAGAAAACTTATTATAAATTTTATACAATTTAGATAACGAAAAGTATATGTAATTATATTTTATAATTGGATCCACAAATAAATGGCTATTACGAAGAGACCTGTTCGGTACATTTACACAAATACTTTGAAGAATATCACTGCAGTCAACCATATTATTGACAACTTTATAAAAAAATAATAAACAAAAGAGATCACGACGAGAACTTAAACTAGGAAGACCAAAAACACTTCTCAAGTAAGATGAAGAAATATTCGGAATGTAAATAGGATTACTTTTGTAATATGAATAAGTAAACTGAGTCTGCACCCGCTCAAGAATTTTCATTTTATTTTTATAATACGGATCCCAAACAAGACTACAATATTCAAGATTAGAGCGTATCAAACTAAATTTTAAGATTTTTAATGCATGAAGGTTAGAAAATTCTTTAGTTTTGCACTTAAGAAAACCAAGTTTTTTGTAAGCTTTAGAGATAATGCTATTGATATGGCGTTTTTTTTTTTAATAAACTGAGGGATATATATATATATATATATATATATATATTTATATATTTTGTATTCTTAGGACAAAGTTCAGAACTAGTCATTCAGTAACAAATATTATAGCAGTTTCGAAAATTTTAAATACCATCTCTCACCTAACAGGCAAATAAAGAGTCTAAGACTAGACAGATTTAACATGCACATTCTCTGTAATATGTAATCACATTCAATCTGATTTGTAATCAGCTATGGCTTATTATTACTGGTTTTCTTTTTATAAGTGCAAGAGTTTAATCTGATTCATGGTAATTTATCTTCTTAACTCTTTGGTTTTAAATAATAATTCTTAGAATGAATAGCTTGCTGAAGTAATGCTTTTTTTTTTCGTTATGTTAATGATGTAATTATCCTTATGAAAAAAATTAATAATGTTCGGAATGCAATTAAGAAGATGCTTATTGAACTGGTTTACTTACAATACATTTTTTTAAAATAATTAAAATGTCGATTAGTCTAGTCGAATTTTAAAATTTCACGTTGCTCATTTTCAATAGCTACAGAGAAATACTATACAAGTTTTTAAAAATAGGTTTTCATAACGTAAAAATTCACGGTAAATAAATATTTATTAAAAATAATTCGTGCCACCTAAACTTTTCAAACATAGTAAATTTCTACAGGGTGTCCCGAAAAGGTGGTAATGGGCTTTAATTCTTTATCTATGAGAGATAAGTGGGTAACGAGAGGATATTTTTCTTAACAGAGTCTTATTTCCGACCTTATTTTGAACATTTTTCCAATTTACACTACCCAGTTATCTCTAATAACTAAGGAATTAAAGCCGGTTACCACCTTTTTGGAACACCCTGTATATATGTAGAAACTGTCGAGGCGCGTCCTGTAAAAAGTAATTTACTTAGAGCGTTAAAGACTGTTCGATTTAAGCAAAAAATTTAACTGTAACGGTTCGTTTTTTATCCATGGGCATCGGCAGCATAGAGCATGGAGGCATCTGCGCCTCCCTGAATTTTCATATAGTAATTTTTATATTTATATTATGCTGGATTTTTATTCTTAATTTAATTATTTCCCTTCTTTTCTCTTCTTTCCAATATGGCAAACATAATCTATATTGTACTGAATCTGTAAGCCTTTTTATGAGAAAAACTGAAACTCCTACATCACTTCTTTAATGTATAGAGGTCTATTGTATTTATTTTCATTTAATATCCTGAAATTTTTATTCGGCACCATAAAGTAACTTTATAATTAATTCCATATGTCTAAGGTCGATATATAATGAAGAAAACACTAGGTTAGTGTTTTTTAGGCACCTCTATATTATGGATTGGAAGTGATTTATGATTTTTATTTAATATAAAAAAATATTAAACTTCTTACTTTAATGATGAAAATTATTTTTGCTTTGTGGTTAACCCTTTGAGGCGCAACCCTTTCCCAATGCTGAAAAAAGGGCAGCCGTTGCCATCGCTCGACTTAACTACCAGCAAGATGGCGGACGCTCGAAACGTTCACCGTGTGCCACAGATCTAGGGACCCTTTTTTTGGCGCGGCTGGCTGTGCGGCACAGTGTACAAAATTACTGTGGGGCACAGCCAGCTGCGTCAAAAAGGGGTCTCTAGATCTGTGGCACGCGATGAACGTTTTGACCGTCCGCCATCTTGCTGGTAGTTAAGTCGAGCGACGGCAATGGCTGCCCTTTTTTAGCATTGGACAATCTATCCAGCTGTTCTCGCATTCTTCCATTTTTCAGCAGATGTCAGTGCTGTTAAAAATAATTGTGACACTTTTTTTGCTGGCGTGCTAAAAAGTAAAGGATTCTCTTTTAGCTATGTCACCCGCAACTACTTTTATAGAAATCAAATATATTCTTCTTGACTGGCAAGAACAAAAGCCCAGGACGAAAAGAAACAAAACCCGAAGTGGTTGAAAGAATTCGTGATTCGTTTTTGCGGAGTACCTCAATATCAACGCCGTGTCACCGGAGGGGCACATATTGAACACCTGTAGAAACTTCAATAAATGTAGTTTTGAGGTAAATTTGAATTTTCTAAATATATTAATTACAACGTTCACAATCATGTTTTCTTTTTGTCCCATTCATTATGAATCACCCTGTATTTGTTAGTCATACATGTGGTAATGGTAAAGTGACCATATTTTTTAACTTAGAGTTGAGGACATGTCCCCGATTCTGAAACAAGATTGGGGATATTTTATAATTAATGAAATAATTACACTACTCAACAGCCATTTTGCCTCTGGAATGTGATACATCAATTAGTATGTATTTTGGTTTGTAAAATCCGAATCAACCTTTCAAAATGCTCTAGCGCGTAAGATTTGAGTTTTTAAGGATTTTTATTTATTTTTTTCTTAATTTCACCATTTTCCGTTCTTTTATTTTAATGTTTAATTTTTAATTTTTTTTTTTCTAAAGTTTGGTACAAGTGTGCTATAAGATCAACAAATTGTCACTTGATGTCAGATGTTACACAGGCAAGTGTTATTCATTAGATGGAGAGATAATCCAGTAGTGCAAAATAAACATTATGACCTAGTGAATGTTGAAACGTGCATGGTGCAATTACTATTGTATTTATCTCAGCCTAAGAATGTATTATAAGTTTTGTTTTTTTAATAAGTGAGTGTTTCTATTGAGAGGTATTTTTATTTTAAAATTGGTTTATACATATATTTAAAACTTACGTTTACTAAAAATAACAACTAGTAAACATAGTTGTTGTCTTAACCACCCCGAAAACTTTTGTTATGTCTGTGAGAAATTCACCCAAAAAGCTCCAAAAAAGCAATTACTGATTTGATTAAGAAGGCCTATAAATTATATTTTGATAGTTCTCTTGGTGATCAAGATAAAACTTTTGCGCCTCGTATTCGTGCATAACATGTACTACTACTTTAACCAAGTGACTGAAAGGAAAATGTCGAGCTATGAATTCTCAATTCCTATGGTGTGGAGTTAGCCTAAGGATAATTTTCCAGCCTAGAACTTTTCTCTTACAAGTATTTCAGGGCATTCTCTATCAAAACTAGAAATAAAATTAAGTGTAAAATGTATCTTCAGTGCATTTGCCAGTGACATAATGAAAGGTTGCCTGTCTGCCTGTAATCTGCAAAACATAGAATCAGAAACAATGACAAGTTAATCTGAAGATGCTGATCAAGAACCTGTAGAAAATATTCCCCTCATTCTCAAGATTTTTCGCTTCAGCCCTTTAATCTAAAGGAGTTGAACAATTTGGTTCGCGATCTAAAACTTTCAAAACAGCAAGCTGAACTTTTGGGGTCGAGATTGCAACAATGAAACGATCTAGCTCCAGGTACAAAAATTTCCTGTTTGAGATCAAAAGGTACTTCATTCGCTCCATATTTTGACATGCAGAATTCAATGTGTGTATGTAGAGATGTCAATGGTCTGCTGATGCAGCTAGGTGTACAACATAACTATCAGGAATAGTCACTCTTTATTGACTCTTGGACAAACCAGATTGAAAGCAGTAGTACTGCATAATGGCAATACTTTTCCATCTGTGCCTTTGGCTCATGCAGTAGATGTGAAAGAAACTTATGAAACTTTGGCCACTATACAGTAAAGTGGCTTAAAAGGAAATCACATGTAGCTGTAAAGGAAAATGTGAAAAATACTCCACTGATTGAGCCTAATAAAATCAGTTTGTCTCCGATTCATGTCAAGTTTGGTTTTATGAAGAACTTTGTTAAAGGCCTGGATAAATGAGGTCAGGTCTTCAATTATTTGAAAGAAAAGTTTCTCAAGCTGAGTGAAGCAAAGTTAAAAGAAAGTATATTTATTGGACCACAAATAGAAAAATTGTTCAACGATCCATCCTTTTGATATCAGACTGACAAATATTGAGTTAGCGGCTTGAACCTCATTCAAACCAAGTGGGAAGGGCATTTTGGGCAGGAAAAAGATGATATCTATGTTGGCATGTGTATACATATAAAAACTAATGTATACATATGAAATAATATTGAATCATTAATTTCTTAATATGAATTTCTTGTTAGTTTCAATTATATCAAATTTTGTCGGTTTTGCTGCTGATTTTCTTGTGCCTCTTGGAAATGTGACGTGATAGACATAAATTGATTTTACCAGTGAATTCAGTACCCCGAAATTAAGTAAATCCACCCATTTACAAACCAGAGGCAGAAAAAAAGTTCAAATTTGTTGACTAGTGTTATCAATAATCTAATTAAAAAACAATGTAATAATTATAAATTGTCCCCAAATGCTGTTTTGCATTTTGGGGACAAATCCCAAAGAATCGGGGCCATCGTGATTCTACCGGGCCTGCTTGTGCACTCCGAAAAAGGCCTACGAACGTGGCCTGATTGGTTAGATTCGACCGTTAGATGATGTATCTAAGTGCTGGAACCAATACGTGAGCATCTTTAGGACTCTTTGGATGAGTCATCGGAATGCACAAGCAGGCCCGGTAGAATCACGATGGCCCCGAAAGAACCGCAGAAATCGGGGACTGTCCTCAAAAATTGGGGACGTAGTGTAAGGTGGCGAGATTTTTGAACATAGAATCGGGGACATGTCCCCAATTTTTATAATTAACGAAATAATTAACATTAATTTAATTAAAAACCAATGCAATAATTAAAAATTGTCCCCAATTCCCGTTTTACACTGTGGGTACAATCGGGGCCATCGCTAACCAACGGGACTGCTTATGAGTTGCCATCGCTAAAAATGAGTTTATCATTGAGGCCTGTTTTCCCCAGTTACAGTATTCTATTTTATTATTCTAAGTATTATAAATGCTATATTATTTTATTATTTTAAAACAATTTTTTTATACTTTTCTCGTACTAAAGAACTTTAGATGTAGGTAATCGTTTTGTGAATTTTGCGCCATTTCCTTTCATGAAAATTTATCCTAAAATTCGAACATTTTGCTCTGAATGTAAAGGTAAGTGAACGCTTATAATGTATTTAGAAATTCTAAAAATATGTATGTAAATCATGTTTAGTGAATAATTACTCATGTGTTATTTATAAATAAATTATTTTAATCCGAAATCGTATTACTTGAGTAGTTTATTCTTGTAAATAAGCATGACGTTGTGGTACTAGTTAGACAATTTAATTTTGCCAGTTGAAAATGTTATTTATCAGTTATGAATGCCTTGATTATGTGATTCAGACTTACATCAGGTACAGTGCAGAAATACAGTAAATTATAAATTATTGATTTTTGCCCGTTTATATAGAAACTTCAAATGTAGTTAATATTTTGTACAGGCGTTCATTATGCTTTCTCAATTCCAAAGTTCGATTGAGAAAGCGACAAAAGAATAACATATACTGCATGAAATGTCTTTATTAAAGAATAATTAATTCAGGGATCGTGCTATAGAGCGTATTTTATCAATTTTCTCCAATATACAGGATATCCCGAAAACACTGAAATGCGCTTTAAAACATCATTTGTTAATGTTAAATTGTTTAAAATAATGTAGGAAATACGACTACGTTCATGAAATCTTCATTATAAAAATGTCTTTCTCATTTGTGTATTTAGTTTATTTTAAAGTATATTAAATATCCACTTGTGAAACTAAAATAAGCAATCGTGAATCATGAGAGTAAGCGCTACTTTGTTTTTCCTTCAAATTATATGCATCTATTTTCTTTATGTAAATATGTATCATAGCAAACAAATTAATCATGAGTTCGTACTTGAATTAGTAACACAATTACTACTTAAAACTACATTAAATAACGTTTGAAAGCACTGGGGAGCTTGAGAAATGCCTGATGCATACCTGAAGACTCGAGCATCCGTAGGCCTCTTTGGATGGCTCATCAAAATACACGCGCAGGCCCGTTACTAATTGCGAAGGCCCCGGTACAATTTGGAGAACGTCCTGAAATCGGGGACTGTCCCGGAAAAAGGAGACGTTTGGTCACCTTAGTTAATGGAATAGGAGTAGGTGAGAGAGAGCCTCGAAATGAAAGCAGGCCTGTAGAGAGTGTTAATCAGTTCTTGAACGTAATATACCGTTGGTCATTGGCGCCAAACTATTTTTACGTGAAATGTGCTAGCAAACTATTGCCAATCGTATTCCATATCATCAATAGTTTCAATTGTCTGGCATTTATCTTAAAGAAAAATCGCTCGTCTAGGTGGTCCACCGGTATGCTACGTCAGTACCGAAAAATGTATATCATGTGGTTAAATTAATTGAATTATAAATTAAATTAATAAAATGAATTAAATTATTTACATTTTGATATATTTCATTTAAACATATTTCGGTACCTTTCACTTTTGGGGCCCCACAGAAAACCAGGACCGAAATGTGCGATAACGCGCCGATGTATAGAGAATAAGTTTGTCGTAAATTGAAAATCCCACAATAGATGCGCCTTGTCAAGGTTTGCACGAAATTGTTATGCAGATACTTCGATCACTCAGCTAAGTTCTTAACTTGGTTAGAATTCTAGCTCAGAGGCATAGACAGATACTATTTGACTACGGATTACGTAGAAACTTAAACTTCCGGCTTCCGGCCTATAGTAGGAAACTGGCACGTCCATTAGATGATGGGGATGGCAGTCAGATGTACGACTGATGCTCAGTTACTTAGACGTAGTTATGAAGAAGTAAAGCTACATTCATACTGGCCGTTACGTGCCGCTCAGACTCCGCGCTGATATCCTCATTAATAACAATGATAATGAAAGTCCCGCATGCAATATTTCAGTGCATTACAGATTATTATAGATTACTGAGCGTGGACGTCAACACAATAGGAAACACGTACATTCACTCCGCTGGCTTTACCCGACCCGCTTATTTGGATTCACTTTCACGGACAGATTGCCAATATTCTACGCGATCCGAAGTCAAACTATACAAAGTTTGTACGAAAATCTCATTCAGCCACGCACGATACGAACATACGGATTTTAATAGATCTGACTAGCTGCGTACCCGTTCTCCGCACGGTGGGAAACGAATATTTTCTTTGCACTTATATTTCGAATTAAACCAAGTAATGCGGAATTTCAAAACGTGGAAAAATACTTGAATCGTGACTAAAAGTTGATGTCATGAGTGCAAATTTTGGCGATCAAAAAGGAAAGAAGTTTTCGAAAAATGCCTGATGCTTTCGAAAAATGCCTGATTTCAACAACATATAATTCTTTTTGTGAGGTTTAATTTATAGCATTAATATATAGTATATACCACATAAATAACATTGCATGATGTTGACAACAATTTTATCTTGCAATTCGCAAAGCGTGGACAATGTATTAGCGCAGTTATGTTACACACGACTTTACCTAAATTTAAAAACCTTCATGAAACAATGGATGCATCATTTACGTTTAAAAGTCAAAAATACACC
>JAWZYV010016902.1:0-85049 GCA_038373885.1 Cheiracanthium punctorium | reverse complement strand
TTGCCCAGATGCAGAAGTTTTGACCCAAAAAGAGTGTTTCATATTCGCATTCATATATCTGACTGATTCACATGTCTAAGCTGGCATTTAACATGGGGGGGGGGAATGTTTCCTATTGTAGAAAATACCATTTTCAATATCTGAATTTTCTTGAATTTTAAGGGGGCAATTGCTTCCTCTTGTCCTTAGTAAGTTAGGCCTATGTCTGGTTTCTCATGATCCGTATCTTAGTACAAGTCCGAATACCTGCGGTTTCGGACTCATATAGTGCCTACACCAATTGAGTCTTGGATTCATAATGTGTCTGTATCACTTGAGTGTTGTATGATCCAGAACCAGTGGCGCCGACTACGTGGGTGCTCCAGGGCTCAAGCACCCACTGAAAAAATTCTGTGGGTGCTCCGCACCCACAGAATTTTTAGTGCCAAGTCATACTTTGAAGTTCGCAGAAAGGGCTAGGAAAAGGCGTTTATGTGGGTGCATCGGGCTTGTAAAAAAATTACGTTGGATGCTGAGCACCAGCAATCGTTTAATAACCCCAACACAGTGATGTTTACTCAAGGAGGGTTCCCCCTCCCCGCCCCAATTATGCCATTACGTAATATGAATATTTGTAAAGCATACTGAACTTTTTGCATTATTTCAGTACTAAAATGCTTTATTTGCTTATTAGTTGTGTGATATTTTAAAAGTTTAAAAGAAAATCTTTAATGAGGCCAAATGTATGTGGGTGTTGCGGCTTGGACGTCTATATGAGTACTTTAAGACGTGGAGGGAGGGGGGAGGGGTTATTTCTTGCATTTGTAAGGTCATCGGCAATCGCGCTTTCAAACATTTTAGTACTGAAATAGTGGAAAAAAGGCTAGCTAATATAAAAATGTTCACTATACCGACGGCTAGAGGGAGAGACTCGAGCCCCCACCTACTTCCCTATATGAGTACCAATGTCCTTTATAATTTAGATGCGCGTGAGGAACTTCGATGAGACAATCACTGGCGTAACTATAGGGCGGTAGAACGGGCAAAAGTCACGGTCCCCCGGCCGGAGGGGGAGCCTTTCCCAAATAGACAGCTAGAAAAAGTGAACTGCAACATGTTGGTTGAGATTCTGTACAATGAGGAAGGACCCTATCCAATGAATTCATTACGGGCCCTAACGGTATAGTCACGCCACTGATGACGACGAGTGCTTTGTACTACATAATTCGAAAATAAAATTTTAGTGAGGGACGGTTGTTTTTTTTAATGTAGTATTTCAGATCTCAAGCACCCACAGAAAAGTGTTCGTGGGTGCTAAATACTTGCATGTACTTAAAGGAAGTGCTTAATTTGCATGGGAGCTCAGCTCCACTACTTCTTTTTTCTCGGTGAAATTTTACACTAAATTTAAAATTTTAATTACCATGTAATTGTTTCTGTTGATATTAATTTTATTACATCGCAAACTAATACAGAGGTAACAAAAATTCACTTAATAATACCTTAAATTAGGTAATTAATTTTGTAAATTGCAATACAAAAAAAATAGGGCTCTTGCACTTTTTTGGATAGAAATTAAACCCTGTTTAAAGGCAACTGAATGACAGCTACTGTCAGCTTATCGCTGTAGTTCGGGGGAAAAAAAACAGGAAATGAATGAGCCGAGAAAAAATACTATGAATAACATTTTTTTGAAAACTGAGGATTCCCAGACAGGGATGAGATAGATTAAACAAGAATAAAATTGATCGTGAATTGCTACATTCGAAAACTGAATCACTTTTTATACAAAATTTCCATTTACATGACAAGAAATTTGACTGATTGTGATATTATTGTTGAATGTTTTTTTTTTTTTTTTTTTTTTTTTTTTTTCTCCCAATAAACGTAGTAATACACTTTTCTTTTGCTTTGAAATTTATAATGATTAGTTAAAACCAATCAAAATTCTATCGCTAAAAGTTTTAAAAAAAAAGTGAAATAGTGTAATACACCTCTTTCAGGTCTGATTTATTACAAGGGTAAAGGGGGTGGGCGCCCAGGAATCCTCGAATTTTGACAGAGAATTTGCGTAAGGCAAACAAATTTAAGGTGACTCCAGCACAAGCAGATTTTTCTAAAAGAAGGGCATTTCATCAGAAATACTTCATTACTTTAAAAAGAATCTTGATTTTAACTGGTTTGCTGTTATCGTTACTAAGACACAACGGTGGAGACTTTCATTCTATGCCCAGCGTTGCTTCAACGTAGTACAGATAATCGGATGCCAAAAATCACACTAGTCACTTAAATTAAACTTTGAATGTCGCCTTCAGCGCTGGGAAAAAACACGCAATTTTGGTGTATAAATACAAAAAAGAAAAACAAATATCTCAAGAACTTCACAATTTTTAGGATGTATGTTCACAAGCTGTACTAGGCACCGGAATAAACGAAAAATTTTGCAGAATGGCCACTCTCAGAAATATTTTGCTTTGCAGTTCCACGTTTAAGATTTTTTTCTGAAAGTTTTCGAATTTATTGCAGTGTGTAGTGCAGCTTGTAAAGAATCATCCTCAATTTTTTTCGAATCCTTGGTGCAGTTAGTTTATTTTAATTTGTGTACCAAAACCGTGAGGCAGATATCGTTTCTTCGATCCATACCCTCAGATATTGGATATTTTATGTGGAGCTAAAATGATTATTTGTATTATCCATTTCCCGCTGGTAAAAATGTGCACGAAAAGTCAAATGATTGAGTAGTTACGAGCAAGGAAGCAAATAATAATAAGAAAAGATTGAAGGGTAGTTGGAAAAGATTCCATAAAGTTGGAAAGTGTATCATTATTCATGAGTGTGCCGTAGTTTTCTTCCTTGTTCCATAAAAACCCATCTTCGGAATCGAAATCTATCTTAAAATCACCTACTAAAACTATTTTGCAATCTTAGCCAAGTACATTCCAACTGTACTCCCACTTTAAAATAAATTGCCGTGTTTTGGCACCAAACTTAGCGATCCTTTATCAAAAATTACAAACCTTGTGCGACTTTCAACATTTTATTAACCCCATCACGGACTTTTACGGCACCCACAGAAATTTTGTAAAGTCGGCGCCTCTGTCCAGAACGACACTATGACTTGTGAGTTAGATGCTGATCCACAACTAAAAATGATCTTGTCAACTAGGTGAAAACAAAAGTTCCCTGATTTTTGGATATTTTTACGAAATTCCCTGATTTTTCCATGATCTGTCGCCACCCTGTTCACTCGTTAAACATTATGGCAGTGTTCTATAATTATTGTAGAAAAAAAATACACTTTATTCTCCCCTCCCTCTTCTTTCATCCTTTTTTCTTGGGGGGGGGGGTAAAGAACAGGCAACTCCTTGAAGGATATACCTCCCAAGTCTGTGCTTGAACTTAATGAATTCCATATCACTAGAACTCTGAAAAAGACTAGTCTAGATGGAAGCAAATCTGATCTCTGCAACCATGGTAACTGTTAGATACCTACCTCTGTGTTTTTTGTTCTATTGACTTTACAAGCACATGGGTGAGTTTTCGGCAATGCCGGGTATCCATCGGGCAACACTACAGTCCAAAGCAATGCCATATATTCTCTTCTGAATACTAATATGGTGTTGTAAAATCATAATTTTGTTTCAAAAACTGAATATTTATAGGGGGGGGGGTAACCTCCTGAGACTCGATTTTATTATGATATTTTCCAACAATAAGTACATGGAATAGTAAAATGATAGTTTTGTTTTGAAGGTGAATTTTTTTTTTTTTTTTTTTTTTTTTTTTTTTTTTATATAGGGGCACTAAATCAGTGTTTGCACAAAGGCGTCTAACACATTCGTGACGGCCCTATCTATGGATTCTACTATGATAGGATCAAGGAAAAAACGAGATACATGAAAAAATAGGGTTGACAGCAAATTACACCAAATTTGGTCTGAAGGTTGACATTAAAATGGAATGACCCTCCCCCTAATGAACATGCTTAATATACAAATAAACACATATCAGGGTTAGAAATAAGTGGTCATTAGTCGTATTTTTCACCCAGAAATTTAAGTTTGACGACCATGAAATAATACCTGGTCGTCATTTTTTACGCCTAACTTTAAAAAAAAAAAATTCTTAGCAAAGCATACTGATCAACGGCAATCGCTATAACATACTTGACACATTCGGAATTTTATGAAAGGTTTATCACCAATCACCCTTCAAACCATATTACCTATTCAGGGTGTCTACCAAATTTCTGAAAGTCCATTTCCTGACTTTTGGGAGGTAGAAGGACAGAAGCGTATATAAGTTTCCAATTCCGGGGGGGGGGGGAATTTTAAATGTTATTGTTATTAGAGTTAATATTAATGTTTTAAAATATCTGCTGGGAGGCCCGGTCGACAGACTTTCAGCAACCATTCTAATGAAGAGATAAGTCCTCCAAATTGAACACTATCTAATACTTTAAATTAAAAAAATAAAACGAAACTCAAAGAGCGCACACTTTCTAAGAAAAAAAGGGGCCAATTGCTTGTGTTATTATGCGAGCATGCATACATAAATATTGAGAAATATTAAGCAATAAAAATAAATACGTACGTGGAAAATAAAATGATTGAATAAATCACGTATGATCATCTACTAATCCCGTCCACGATACTTCTAGCACAAATTTTAGCCACTTTCGTCTTTCTACACTTCAAATCCAGAACGCTGAGTTAAAATAAATAAACAATGAATGAAATTCTATTACAAACCAGACGGGTGATCACGCGCTGACGACAGCTTTTTTACCCTCCCGTCACGATGGATGAGCCCCCATTTTCCCCTCCTTATGCAAACACATGGCTTGATGCTTTCGCGGTCTGAAAAATGCATTGCAGTTGCTTTTGGTTTCCAGTCTGACAAATAGGAAGGGTTAAAAAAAAGGGATACCGAAAAAAAAAAAATGATTCTTTTGGTGAATTTTCCGGACCCATTATCCAATTTCCCGGTTTTTTCCAGACTTTCCGGACCCATTTTCCCAATTTCCCGGCTTTTTCTAGACTTTCCGGAGCGGTAGACACCCTGCTATTCAGAATTGCATGGAATAAGTCATTATTATCAGAAATCTCATTTATATAGGGTAATTTATCTGATTTTGAGACCCCAGGCTAGTGCCTCGCTTACCCATGTGATAGCCAGGCTCTGTTTTTGCCATAAATATAATGAAATGTTACATTTTTTTTTCAGAAATATTATTTTTTTCCCTGGGTTTCTTTTGTTTGCTTGTTTCCCCTTTTTTCCCCTTTAAGGCTAGAGTTCAGTGCATTTTTAGCTTGGCGATGGCGCATGCCACATGACCTTGCACGTATGGATTGCACAGAGAGCCTGCATAGGATGCAGAATTTTATAAAAGAACAGTATTTTGCAGCTCCAATTTTTTTTTTTAACTATTGCAGTAATTTTATTATTATTAATTCGTTAGCAGCATTTTCCAGTATTTAACATTCTGCATATTTACTTTCCTACTTCCAGATGTATATATTTAGTAAGCAAACTTTAATTAGTATTCGTACTTGGCTATTATGATTTGATATTTGAATGACTACACTACATAATTTTAAAATTACGCCCAAATAGATCATTTTGGCAACTAAGATAAAATAGTTGGGTGCCATTGGCACCTCACTTTAATATCTTAATTTCTAACCCTGACACATATATGCAACAAGCTTGGGTTGTGTTTTTGACATGACAAGCATCAAAAACTGGTTTAAACTGTCAAAAACTAATCCATAAAAGAAAGAGAACAATATATAAACTTATGCAGTATATTTACATTTGGCATAACTAAATGTATAATTAAAATTGATTATATTAAAAAATAACAATTATGCTAACACATACTAAGTATAAATGAAGAGAAAGATTGACTAAATGAAAAGAAATTTTGACCGCTAGTTAAAAGTTCAATAAGAGTATTCAAAAAGTAAGCCAAACAGTATGTTTGTTACATCCACTGCACAATTCATATCAAAACTGTGCTGAACAATCAAAACTGTATCACATTTGTGCTGATCGATCAAAACTGTAAGATTTCTCAGCTAACATAATTAATTATGACGTTTACACGTTGACATAATGAAATATCGATACATATATTTTCGTTACAAACAGGATTTTACTTAATAAAAAGTTGGCAAGGTAACGGGTAATAAATGTTTAGTATTTGAACGATGCATATTAAAAATAGATAATAATAATTAAAAAGAAATAAGGTGATTAATGCAACAATTTGGTTAATACACTTGCAGTTTAAGCAATTTTTAATTCTTTTAAAATGTAATATTTTAAACAGTGAATAAAATTACAACAGCATAAATAACTTTTATAATCAAAACAAAATCATTTCTTTCTCTCCACATCTTTCAGCTGGATTCTCCGGTCGTCGTTAATTTTTCGGAGTCGTTAACTTTGCCCCGCCTTGAGGTGGGGTTTTAAGGAGGAGCGTCAAGGGGTTCATGTGATTGGCTAAAAGACCTCCCGTTTCCCTCCGGAGTTGTTATCGCAGTCGGTAACCAAACAACTGGTTCTGCCCAGTTGGTAGCTAACAACCGACGATTTCGTGAACCACCGGCGGAGAATTCCACCCTTTAATTAAAAATTTGGTAAATCTCACTGTCCGAATAGGGAAACGTAAACAAACAACAAAGAGTGCATATAAGAACTTCCTGTTGGCGTGAAACCTTAAATACACCCCGCGATTCATTTTCTATTTTGACTGACTGACTGATATAGTGAATTACGGGAGCACCTAGCTCGTCGAGCTTATCTCCAGTGTGTTTTTGCAGATCGTCATTTTTAAATCTTGTTTTGGGGAGCCCTACAGATTGGGCGGGGATAAGTCAAGTCAGTGGATGTTGAAAAGAGTGGGTAAAGGCAACGCCCCCTAGAAAGGCAACACCTCTCTAGGGGGCGTTGGTAAAGGGGGGAAAAACCAGATGTGAATGTCGACCCGACCTTCCTCCGACAATCGGACTTCACAGGGCGGGTTGCTCGACCATCTGGGGCGAACTAGGGGAGAAGGGTGGAAAGAGCCGCCCTAGGGCGCTTCTTGTTTTGGGGGTCGGTGTGATCATACTCAGGAAACTCGGCAACAATCTCATTATCGAGATTATGAAGTTTGTCGAAAAAGCTGTTGGTGAGTTTGTGAATGTGCTCCCGTAGGAGCGGTATGTTTAGGTCGTTCCGTATAGTACTATTCGAGATGAAAGGGTGACCGCGCCTAATTTTTCTCAGGATGGCGCTTTGCTTGGACTCAATTTTTTGTATATTTGTTTTAGCAGAGCAGGCCCAAACCGGGGCTGCATATGTGGCAACAGACCTGACGAAAGACGTATACAGTAGCGATTTGTTTTTGTGGTGGAGGGATCTAGCATTGAATAATGGTGAGAGACGCTCGAACGCGGCTTTCATTTTGAAGGCAGTGTTCTGGAGGTGTTTGTTCCAAGATAGCGTCTTATCGATGGTGACACCGAGGTAGGTGACGTGGGAGCTCCACTGAATGGGGGAGCCGAGGACGTGAAGTCTAGATGGTGGGTTTTTGTATGTAAAGGACAGGGCTTGGCTTTTACTTGCATTTAGCTTTATGCGCCAATTCTTCATCCAATCGGTGATTAGATCAGTGTGCTCCTGCATGCTGTTATGTAGGGTTCTGTTGTTTATGGCATGGCCAACGATAGCAGTATCGTCCGCAAAGAGAGCTATGGAGGTATTATGATGGCGGGGTAAGTCATTTATGAATATATTAAAGAGCGTAGGCCCAAGGATAGACCCCTGGGGAACTCCGCTCCTGATAGGTCGGACGGTAGAGTAAGCGTCTTGAACTTTTACTGAAAAGGACCTGTTTTGGAGGTAATCATGAATGAGGTGGACAAATTTGTCCGGTATTTGTAGTTGAGTTAGCTTAAAAGTGAGACCCTCGTGCCAGACTTTATCGAATGTTTTCTGTAAGTCCAGAAGGAGGATAGCCGCACGTTTGTTGTTGGCGATGGCGTCATGTGCTAATTCGACAACCCGAACCAGTTGTTGAGTGGTGCAGTGGCCCTCCCGAAAATCAAACTGCTCAGGCATTAGTATGTTGTTTTGGTTTAGATGATCTTTAAGTCTTATTGAAATGATTTTTTCAGTCAACTTGCTGAGCGAGCTCAGCAAGCTGATGGGTCTGTAAGCAGCAGGGTTTGTGAGGCACTGCCCCGGCTTTGGTATAGGGCACACTACCGCCGTTTTCCAGTGAGTGGGGAAGTGTGCAGTGTGAAGGATGGCGTTTGTGAGTCTGGTGAGGCAGAAAAGAATTTTTGCGGGCACATTCCTCAACATAACATTGGTTACGCGGTCCTGACCCGGGCACTTTTTCACATTTAGTTTCTTGATGATATTGCATAGTTCTGAGGGCAAGGTTGGCGGGATGCTATGTGTAGGAGTTTGATTGAGGTAGCTCCTAACGTGGCTAGAAATGGTGGCGTGACGGGAGGCGAGGGCAGGGTCCTTCGTTAGAAAGGCGAGGGCAGGGTCTTCGTTAGAAAATTAATCTTCATAAGCGTTGGCTAGGATGTTAGCCTTGTCCGTGTCTAGGGTGTAATACATATTTCCGTCCTTAAGAGGGGGAATGTGTGATTTTTTATGCGTGATCTTCCGTATTGCTTTCCACACAGAGCCATCGTGAGGGGAGAGCCCCTCGATGTAGGAATTCCAATTCTGATGCTTTTGGGTGGCAATTTGTCTTTGTACCTCGGCCCGAAGGCGGTGGTAGGTGGTTCTGTCCGTAGGGTTGAGAGTTCTTTGATAGGTTTTTCTCGCCCTATTACGTCGGTTGATGAGGCCCCGGATGTTGGGGGGGGGGGAGTTTAGTGTAGTTTCCTGCTACCGCCGGGCGGGAAACTTTTTGATAGGCGTAGAGGATGAGATCCGAAAGTCTTTTGGCTTCTTCATCTATTTCCGTACTAGTATTTAGTGTGGTGCGAGGGAAAGGGGTACAGAGGAGCTCCTCCGTGAAGTGGGACCAGTTTGTATGTAGTCTCGTGCAATCCCTGCTAATGATATTTGTGTCTAAATCGAATTGGACCTGAAGGTGGTCCGAGGAGAAGTGATTTATAGTACGGCTAGAGATGAGCTGTTTAATGTTATTGTATAGTATTAGGTCAATAGTGGAATCACCGTGAGTGGGGTTTTTAGGATAGGAGAGCTTTGCATGGTTTTGAATAAGGAATTTTAATAGACCCGTGCCCCATCGACAGTTATACTTGCCGTTCCACGCAAAGTGGTGGGCGTTCATGTCGCCGGCAATAATGTTGGCATGGCAGTGGCTGAGGAGTTTGCGGAAATCGTCCGCCGGAAAGTTTATTTTTGGCTTGATATAGGCCGAGGAGATCATGAGATCGCCTTGAGCTGTATGTACAAAAATTGAGGTAGCTTCAAGTTCGTCTAGAGAGATGTTGGAGATGTATGAGTGTGGGATACAGGTTCTAATGTATATCGCAGTACCGCCAGAAAGACGGTTTCTGTTTGCCTTAGGCCTGTCATTTCGATAGAGGGTGTAATTTGGGATGTGGTAGCTAAGATTGGGGCGAAGCATAGTTTCTTGGAGAAGGACTAAATCGACATCGTTATGAGCCAGGAAGTCCCTAAGCTCAGCGATTTTGTTGTGGAGCCCTTGGGCGTTCCACACTATGAATCTAATTTCTTGAAGAGCTCGACCCATGCTGAGGGAGCAGGCTGTCGGTTATAACCTGGAGCAGGGCGAAGGCCCTGTCCAGGGGGTCGTCGTAAGCTTTAACGGCATCAGTGGCCGTCTTAAGAATCCTCAGAAGTGAGGGTAGGTCCACGAGATCGTTTAGATCTCTTACTGTTTGTAGTATTACCTCTGCAAGAGAGGAGATTGTAGTAATACTGGTCTTGGAGGTTTTTCGATCCTTGTTGGCAGTGTTTGCCTTCACCTTCCGCGACTTCTTTCTTCGCGTGAGTTTAGTGTTTTTCTTTGTGGGGGGAGCCGGAGGCTCTTGAGAAGTGTTGGTGTTTGGGGCGTCTTGCGCAGGGGGGTCCTGGGGGGCGCTTTCAGTGTGTTGTGTGCTCGGAGGGGCTGTGTCCTCAACGTCCGAGGCGGAGTCTTCAGTGTTAGACTCAAGGTCCTCCGGGAGGTAAACTGTATGTTTATTACGTCTTCCCCGTCCAACCTGAGTCCAGGCTGAGAAGCCGGATGGGGGGTTTGAGAGGTTTCCTAGTTTGTTTTGAAAGTCAGTGACATTGTTTGTAGGGGGTTTTGGTTTTTGTACTGAGGTATGCGGTTTGTGTCTGTTAGCCGGGTTCTTTGGGCATCCGCGGTAGGAGGCCACATGAGGCCCGGCGCAGTTGGCGCATTTTACTGGGTCCTTGCCCCGAGTGGGGCACTCCCTAAAGCGGTGGGGCTCCGCGCATTTGAGGCAGCGGGGCGTTAAGGAGCAGGTTAAGGAGGAGTGGCCATAACCCTGACAGTTATGGCACTGTTTAACCCGAGTGTTGGTGTATTTCTCCACCCTAACTGTAAGAAGTTAAAAGTGTCGAGTTCGAATATGTCCTCAATGTTCGTGGTTCTTTGTAGGTCTATTATGCAGTTTGGCAATACGGTTTTTGTTTTGGTTCTCATGAACGCTATGTTGACAGGCCGGAAGTTTCTGCTAACGAGGAAGTTCTCGATTTCATTCTTAGGTGTTGAGGGGGAATTCCCTTAATCAATACCTTAATTGGTCTCTCATTGCGAGAGTCAAAAGTTTGACACCTTATGTTGTTATCCTTAAGGTAGGCTTGAACCTCTCTAAAGTGAAGATCATTTTTTAGTACTACCATAAAAACCTGGCCAGTAAACTTGCAGGTTACCGGGTATTTGGTGATGTTGGAGATTTTTTTGCAGTGTGTGTCGTGAGTGCCCGGGGGGAACTCACAGAAAAATCTGTGTTTGCCCCTGGTGGTTTGGCCACTGTTGTCGGCAACTTCTACTGGTGGAGTGTTAACAGCAATCTCAGGGTCAGGTGTAGGAAGTCTGCTGCTGGGGCTGGAGTCGCAAGTATGTTTTTCTGTGTGATCCATGGTACTGACGTCTTGGTCAGAGTCTGACAAGTCTGGAAGGTCGGTGGGTCTATGCTTGTGTGGAGATGGCGAATTCTCATCCTCCAGGTTGCGTTTCCTTGACGGTGGAAGCAGCCCATGTTGGCTAAAATAGTCGTGCGCTTGCAGCGACATATGTTGTTGGTAGGGTAGGAATAGGGGCGTTTCAGCCAGCTGTCCTAAAGTTGGATTTTCAATAAGTGCGGTGAGTTGTGTGTGTATGTCTGCATGTTCTCTAAGGAGGGAGTGTTTTCGCTCGATCAGACTATCAGCAAAGTTGAAGAAGGCTACAAAGTAACCGAAGAGTTCGTTTGAGCGCTTGTCCGCATATCGGAGCTCGAAAGCTTGCGCGTAGTGTGGAGATAGTGTGTCTGTCGTGTTGAAGTTGGACATGATTCCCTAGGGGGGACCTGTAAGAGAAATACTGCAGTGGCTAGTTGCAGTGGTGCAAAAGGTGGGGGCCTTACGCAGTCGCTTTTTCGAGGGCTACCCCCTGCCAACTCGGGTGGGCTACGTAAGGCAACGCGGGGCAAGTAGGGCAGTGCCGGGGACAGCACTGTATAGCCAATTTGACGGGATCGACGCCTGTACAGGAGGTACAGGGAACCAGATCTCGGGATCGCCACCCGTATCACCAATGGCTTTCCAATTAAGGCCCTGAAAAGAGCCGGTCCGCTTCTCGATGATTACGGGGTTCAGTCAATATGAAGGATGTTCCAGGAAAATCAGAAGGACAGCACGTGGTGAATGCGGTCGGTGAGCAGCACGTGGCGAGATTCCAGCGACGGAAGCAGATTGTGCCTTTCTGTTTTGGCAGACCAGGCAAATAAGACGGTCCGAATGAGCCAATCACGAAGCGTACGGCCGGCTTATTTACATCTTTTGAAATCACGCCCATATCTGTGCAGTAAACCAAAATACGACTTCTGCACAGGTCGGCAGCGGAGCCCGGAGTACTCCGTTTCCAGCCA
The DNA here is from genome assembly GCA_038373885.1 of Cheiracanthium punctorium. NCBI lineage: Eukaryota > Metazoa > Arthropoda > Arachnida > Araneae > Cheiracanthiidae > Cheiracanthium > Cheiracanthium punctorium. The sequence continues at coordinate 72,984 of JAWZYV010016902.1, read as the reverse complement.
GCCGGCAGCAGAGTTACGGCCGGTAGCAGCGGCACCATGATCCACATCGCGCATCAAAATATTTTTCTTTGTTGCCACTGAGGCAAAGAAAAAAATCTTTTTCCACATGCGACGCCGAGTATTTCTTAATTGGTTTACCCAGTCAGGATGTCATAGAGTAGAGCGAATGGGAGAATCGTTTACTAGGGAGTAGGTCTTTCTCCTGTGACTTGTGCGTGTCACGTGGTGTTCTTCGTTATCAACCATTAGCGCAAAGAGAATGTATATAAGAGTTTCTTCTTGGGGATTTAAAGGGCTACCCCTATGCCGGTGCATGAACTAATATCCAGGTCCTGAAGCGAGCTTGGCGTTGCTTGGCGCTTGGCGGTTCCATGCTCTCTGCTTTGGCGGCAAGGCGGCGGAGCGGTCGACTTTGAACTTGCTTCCTCGCATTTCTCGCTAATAGTGATTGACGTTGGACTCGCGCCCGCTTTGCAATTAGGTGGTAGATGCAGACGGTAGTAAGAGCATACTTCGATTGCTTTTCTGAGGATTATTTTCGATAAATGATCACTGGCACAGCATAACTTATAAACAAAGTTATAGCAAAGAATGGGTATACAGGGGTCGCGCTGCCGATCGCCAACGTCGCAAATTGCGAAAATAAAATTAGTTTGGCGAAAATGACAATTATTATATTGACAATTGCTTTTCTTAATGATGTACGAAAAAATCTAATTTGGCGAAATGTTAAAAAGAGCCAGCGCAACCCCTGGGGTATATATAGTATCATATGTCAAAGGAGCGAAATTTGCTTATTGTAACGTGTGCCGGAGTGATTTCAGCATTTCTCATGGAGGAAAGTATGACATTTCTCACCACTCGAGTTCGTCAAAACACAGTGAAAATGTGAAACGTGCTAACAGCAGTAAAAGTCTACAAACATTTTTCAAAGAGGACGGACAGTCCAGTGGCAGATTAATGCAAGTTTCTCAGGGGTGGGCAGTTAGAAGATTGACATATACATCCATATTATGGAAGCAATTTAGGACCTTTTACATTAATATCTTTTTTCTCGGGGGCCGGTCGCCCCCCCCTTTAATCCCCCCTTGGGACTGTCGGACGTTATTCATGCAAAACTGTTATTTACATCTTTCTTGATCGAATACAATGTTCCTATTTCAGCAGCTGACTATGCTGAATGTGAGAGGGTTTTCAGTATTATTTGGAAAAACAGAAAGGAATTCAGGTGCAACTTGTCTAATAAGATTTTGGAAAGCCTTCTTATTGTGAAAGATTTTTACTTCAGATTTTCTGAATAAAGCAGAAAAAGCTACTGCTGCTTCTTTGAAGTCAGCACCGTCAAAATGAGTTTTTTCGTGCCAGTTAAGTGATTATAATTAATAAATTGTTAGTAACAAGAAATCTGGAAAATGGTGTATTAATTGATTTGCCTTTTATTCAACAACTTCATTTTCTTTTATTGTTCTTAGCTTTATTTAATACTACTTCAAACAAATAATTGTGATATAAAATGCATTAAAAATAATACTCGTGCATTATATGGTGAAAGGTAAAAAATAACGCTCACGCGTTGTATAGCAAAAAGTGTCGAAATTTCTGCTCGCGCGCTGTTTTACACATTTTGATTTTCCCAGGTTGGCAAGTCTGTATACTGTAGCATCTTTTAATTGATCTTCCATAAGCAAATCAACTGAAGTATTTGCCTCATCTAACAACAGACCAGCTAACCTTTGTCTGTTGTGAGGAACATATCCTGTATGCAAAGCACTAACCATTTCTTTAAATGAAACACTATCAGCAACATTAAAAGCTATATTATTTGCATAGAAGAATTCTGATATTTTCTGATCAAGAATTTTCTTCTGCTGATCACTTGTTTTAATTGCATATTCTCCCATTGATCTTTGGAGCTTTGGGTTTGATGATTGTAGAATTTCAATATCCAGACTATCAGAATGTGTGTCCTCAAATATGCTATCTTCAACTGTCTGTTTTCTTTTCTGCGAAATAAATGTGTCTGTACTTGATGAAGGCTCACCATGTTCAGTATTTGGTAGTGGAGAAGAATGGTCTTCTTACATTTAATCAGATGAGTACGGATTCTCTCAATTTTTGCACTGATTATACTATCACAGAATTCACAGGTCACTTGATACTTGTTGTATGTTTGGTTCACCATTGTCCACTCAGTAGATTGCCTTCTTCCAGATCCTTCAGCCTTACCCATGGTTAACTATACCAGGTGATTCAAACTAGATGTTAAGGACACTATTTTTTAAACCGTAAGTGATCGAAACATACTTCCAATTAGAAAAGTTTGTCAAATTAAAAGTAGCTTTCAGATATGGCATTTTTTACTGGGGGTTGTATATATATTAAAATATGAAATTTAATTTTCATATGGTCCCTCCTTTCTTATCCTTTATATTTAGAAGAATGTTGCTCTTTGCCTAAGAAAATTAATAAAACAAATCCCGCGTCTCTACGTGGAATAGTTTCCGAGATATATGAATTTGAAAACTTTGGCATTTGTCGCCAAGCAATAAGTGGATGTCTCCAGAGTGAGAAAAATGTAATTACTTTTCAGCTATCGTTAATTTATGCTATAAATCACTCGATAGACGCAGTTGACTCCTTAAATCCTAATTTAGCTAGAATTTTCCTGTAACGCATGCTTGCTAGTTTCTAGTGAAAGTTAACCTCACCATAGTAACCTACTACACCATTATTTTGTCATTCTTTTTTTACAATTTAAAATTCCTTCTCTAGAAGCGTGATGTAATTAGTGAATGACCCCCCTAAAAGACTAAATTATCGCTAATTTCATAACGCAGTACAAATCTATTCGGGTAAAATTGTACCTGTTAATTTCGCACGTTTGAACGCTTTTAATAGCTCATTTGCAACAATTGGATCATTATTTAATATCTATCAACTCATAGTTGGTCCGCCAAAGTATACATTTTTTCGCTTGAAAACCGACGCCATTACAGTAAGTAATCATTTTTAAAAATAAATTTTTTGCTAACTATTTCACTTAGAGACACGAGATTTGCTTTATTAATTTTCTTAGGCAAAGAGTAACATTCTTCTAAATATAAAGGGTAGGAAAGGAGGGACCGTATAAAAATTAAATTTCGTATTTTAATATGTATACAACCCCCAATAAAAAATGCCATATCTGAAAGCTACTCTTAATTTGACGAACTTTTCTAATTGGAAGTATGTTTCGATCACTTACGGTTTAAAAAATAATCGCCTTAACATCTATTTTGAATCCCCCGGTATTTATGTATTACATATAACTTATATATATTTTTTCAAAACAACTAATTTTATCAGACTATTTCTGGCAGGCAAAATGGCAGAATAAAACTGTCACTATAGCTTGGCTTGAAAGATATTTGTTGGTTAACTGTAAGTACAACTAAATTCAGATCAGTTTTAGGGAAAGAGAAATACCTTTCCATACAAGTCACTTGGCATGTAATACTAGGACACTCTTTCCTGCATGGAATTGCTAACACAAAACTTTAAAAAAACAACTGGGAAGAGAAAAGACCAAATCAACCAATCAGGAGAACAGGGAGACAGCATTTTCACTGAGAACAATTAAGCATCTGGAAAAAAGTATTTCTTGTTCTCAAGAGAAAATGCAATTCAAATGAACAAAGTAATTGTTTTCAGACTTCTAATAATGCTATAATTATGGGTGATAACTTAAACCTGTGTTTGTGTGTGCTACATTACAAATATTAGGAGTTCTTAATTTTAAAAAAATTGACTGAATTTTTTAGTGAAATTGGGGAATGTGCAATGTTGATACTGGGTTGACTTTTTGTTCTTTAAATTGAAACTATTGTGAGAGATGGGAAATGGTAGATTATTATAATAAACACCAGTTTCCCTGTAAGTAGCTTCTAGAATGTATTTTGGTATAACTATTTTGAGGATGAATTTAGGAAAGTGGAAAAATCCTTTTGAAACTGGAGTGATGTCACTATGTGCCATACTGACATCACTCCAGTTTCAGAAGGAAAGGGATTATAGAATAGTAGATGGAAGGAATAATGAAATTGTTCTGTACTTTGATATTCCTCTTCATTGTCCTTTGAATAAGTGAGAGAGGAATGCTTTGAAAGGGGTAAAGTGAAATTTCCATTTACCTCAGACTAAGTTCAAGTGAAGATCTTTCTTAAGTTAAAATATGGGACACTCACATAAGCCGGGAAGTGGCGGATTATAGCAAGTTTGTCGGGGGGGGGTTAGTTTGTCGTTGGGGGCGGTTAGTTAGAAGATTGACATATACATCCATTATATGGAAGTAAAATAGGATCTTTTACATTAATTTCTTTTTTCTCGGGGGGGGGCGGTCGCCCCCTCCGCCCCCCTTTAATCCGCCCTTGAAGCCGGGGTTGGGGTGGTTAAAATTTTTGCTAACTGCTTAAAGAAAAAATCATGATTTTGTACAAAGAATGACTAATTTGTGGTAGTGATCACAGGGATGAAAATACGGGACAAAACCACAAAATATGGGACTGTCCCGTATAATACAGGACGGTTGGTCACTTTACCTAAGGAGATGTTATTCTAGCTTTTTCTTTACTGTGTTTAAGAATACAGAAACACATTTTTAAAAATGCAAACATTTAAAAAAAAAAAAAAAAAACTTTACAACCCATCACATATATTAGTAAGCTTTAGAATGTAATTTTCAGAATGACTTTTCCTAAGTTCTATTCATTTATTTGTTTTCAGACGCCTATCACTTAAAATTAATAAGAATTTTTACCCATAAACAAACTTTAATTTAATGTTTGATTCATCACTAGCAGGGGGGGGGGAGGGGAGATATCGGGATATGTCCCCCCACCCCGAAATTTTTGGATTAGTGGTCACGAGATTAATGCCGTGCAGAAATCCCGTCTATTTATACTCATATAAGTTCATATTCCCCCCCCCCCCGAAAAATTTTCCTGGCTACGCGCCTGAGCACTATTATAGTGCTTTGATTTTAATATTAAAATTTTTACAAATTATGTACATATTTTTCATCTATAATTGATTATGTAATTGATTTAAATATTTTTCATGTATAATTCATTTTTGTTTAATTAGTAGTATTTAGTAATAAGGAAATTTTTCTAATCCACCTAACTTTAAAGTCCCTGAAAAAACCTAGTGGGTTGGGTTTTTTTCTGAGAAAAAGACCGGGTTTTTAACAACCCTGATGGGTTCTGATACGTTCTGTGGGCCGGATCAAGAGCCTTAGTGGGCCTCATCTGGCCTATGGCCCAGAGGCAGGGGCGTAGCTACCGCCGTATCAGCCGTATCAATTATACGGGGCCCTCGGCCACGGGGGCCCCCAACGTGCGTAAGCAAAAATTAATAAAAACTTCCCAATTTCTTTTTTTTTTTTTTTTCAGAAATGTAAAAAGTTGCCACTTTTGTTGGTTATCAGCAGATCGTCAAAGCAAATCGTACTCCTCTGCATGGGTTAACGGTGTTTCCATTAGAAGCAATTTTACGCAAACTATACTTGACCATGAAAAGTCACAGCTGCATATTATTGCCTATCTTATAATAATTGGTTACAGGGAAATACCATCGATACTCTATTGCAAAGTGAAATCAATAGTAAAATTACATTCTGGGGGGATGTATTGTATCGTATAATTAATGTTATAATTACTTTAGCATCTTGTAATCTACCTTTAAGAGGCCATGATTGTGATTCTGGAAATTTTATGGCAATTTTACGTTTGCTATCTAATTATGATGCAACTCTAAAAGAACTTCTTCTAAAACCAAAAGGTAAAATAAATTATTTAAGCCTTACGATTAAAAATGAAATTATTAATTTGCTTGGTACCGCAGTTAGGAACAATATTGTCTCAGAAATTAAAAAAGCTCCATTTCTGACAATAATTCTAGATACAACACAAGACTTGTCAAAAATTGACCAACTTTCTGTAGTTTTTCGATACATCTCGATTACAGGAAATGATGATAATGTGCCTAAAGAATTAAAAATCTGTGAGTCCTTTTTGGGGTTTACAGCAGTATCCGATTGCAGAGCTGAAGGACTTAAAACTGAAATTTTAAATACGATTAAAGAATATGGAATTGATTTGACTAAATGTAGAGGACAGGGTTACGATGCAGCAAATGTTATGTCGGGTGTTTATGGAGGATTACAAACCCTAATAAAAGAGCATTCTCCGAAAGCCGATTATGTTCATTGTGCTGCGCACGCATTAAATTTAGTTTTAAACGATGCTGCGAAACATGTTCGTGAAGTGCCGACTTTTTTCGATAATTTAGAAAAAATATATACTTTTTTGGCAATAGTATACAACGCTGGGCAATGTTAAGTGACGATTCATCTGAAAAATATTTAATTACCCTTAAAAAGGTATGTCCTACCAGATGGTCTTCAAGGAACGACGCTTTATTAGCGGTAAAGAAAAGTTATTTATTAATCATAAAAACTTTGTACCAACTAAATTTAATTTCGAAAAAAAAAAAAAAAAAAAAAAACAAGATGAACGTGAAGAATGTAAAAATATAATTAACCTTTTAGAGAGTTATGATTTCTTAGTGCTTGTCACATTTTTTCTTCACTATTTGAAATCATTAATTCTGTTTCTAAAGCTCTACAACATGAAAATAATGACTTACAGAAAACTAGTATTTTATTAAGTAATCTTTTGAATAGACTGTGCGAATTAACCGTTTAACGCGCAGTGATCCCGCTCTGGGAACACCCAACTCTGACGTTTTGACTGTTGCCAGTCACGAAGAATAGATTTGATTTCTATAAAAATAGTTGCGGTGACGTAGCTTCACGAAAATCCTATACTTTTTAGCACGTCCTTTTCCGGTTAAAAGATTGTCACGATTATTTTTAACAGCACTGACATCTGCTGAAAAATGGAAGAATGCGAGAACAAGCTCAGATTGCCTAATGCTGAAAAAAGGGCAGCCGTTGCCATCGCTCGACTTAACCAGCAAGATGGCGGACGATCGAAACGTTCATCGCGTGCCACAGATCTAGAGACCCTTTTTTTGACGCAGCTGGCTGTGCGCGAGCACAGCCAGCTGCGTCAAAAAGATTCAATGAGTCAAGATTCAAAGAGTCAATGCTGAAAAAAGGGCAGCAACGGCTGACCTTTTTTTCAGCATTGGGAAAGGGTTGCGCCTCAAAGGGTTAAGAAATCAAAATTCATTCAATAGTTTGCTAAATGAGTCCAAAGATTTAGCAAAAGAGTAAGGGTAACAACTGTTTTTAAAAACAAAAGACGAAAGATAACGAAGCGTTTTTTTTATGAGTTATCCCAAGAGGAGAGAATTTCAGACCCGGAATCCTATTTCAAAGTCTATGTCTACTATTTCCGTTTAGATATATTAATTTCTCAAACTAAACAGAGATTTCAGAGCCTTTGCGACCTGAGTAATATGTTCGAAATATTACAACTGGAGAAACTCCTGTCTTCTTCAAACGAAGAGATATTAAACGCTTCCGGAAAACTGTCGGCTAAATACAGTAAAAAAAAAAAAAAAAAGACATCTCAGTTAATTTTTATGACCAATTAAAGACTCTAAAAACATGCTTAAAATCTGAAATTCAAAAAATTCATTCCATTAAGGAACTGATTGAATTATTGCTGATAAAATTCAATAGTCTTGCATCCAGTTTTCCGGAGGTAACAACAGCATGCTTTTTATTCTTGACCGAAGTTACAACCGCAACTGCTGAAAGAAGTTTTTCAAAATTAAAACTGATAAAAAATTACCTAAGAACTTCGATGGGACAGGAACGCCTGTCAGACCTGTCCCTATTGTCCATAGAGGCAGAAACTTTCGAAAAACTAAAATCATCATCAGCTATAAATGATTTAATAAATCAGTTTGCCGAAAAAAAGGCAAGGAGAGTGTATATTTAATTTTAATTGTTTGTAAAAATTTTGGAAAAAGTGACAGATAGATAATTACGATGAATAAATATTTCTTTTAATTTCATGCAAACATTTTTTTTTTCTTTTGTGAGAAATCTTTACTGTTCCTAAGGGCTCCCAAACAAATTTTTATACGGGGCCCCGACAAGGCACGCTACGCTTCTGGCCAGAGGGGTTGTCCATTGTGATATAGAGTTGGAGAAACTAGTATATGTTAATGTGCAAAAAGGTGCATAATATAATATACCAGAATATTGTGATTAATGATGTCTGTGTTATCTGAGGTATTTTCAGTCCTCACCTCCTCATATAATCAATTCTACTTTAATATCATATCAACTGTGAGTTTTATCTTAAAATAAAATCTTAAAAACATTAAACTGTGCTTGCTTTTGTTTTCTATTTTTTACATACACATACATTCCTGTGTTGTGCTATATTTTTTGAATAAACTAGCGAATGTGAAATGCAAAAGATCATACTTTTTTAAATTGATACTTCAGTTAGTGTTTATTTTATAGAATTTTAAAATTGTCATTTTAAGTAAAAGATATGCCTATCCATGGGCGTCTATACATATGGGCAAGGAGGGGCCAACCCCCCCCCCAGCTCCCATATTATCGTTATGATTTTCATACTGATATATCATGCATGTGGTTCAATACTAACATGTATCTTTTTAGAGTAGGACCTTCACTTGCCCCCTCTCCCCTTACAAAAAATCATGGGCGTCCATGTGCCGACTTCATGGGGCTTTAAGAAGGGCTCCAGCCTCCCCTCAATATTTTTATGTAGGTTGCTGAGTCCTTTAAAAAATTTTACTCCAAACCTTTTATTGTCAAATCATATCTTTTCCTCCGAAACAGTTAAACTTAAAAATCCTAAAAATAGAGAATATATCACTATCTGTCTTTTTTTTCCACTAAAGGGATTCAGGAATTATGCTGTACGCCTCTAAATTCCAACGCTCATGTGAGTGCGTTGTCATATGCTAGAATGGCAATTAAATGTATTCTTCAGTATGTTCTTACCAGATTGTGGAGAAAAGCCGCCTCATTGTGTTTGGGGCATGGTTTTGGGATTTCACGGGTTAGCTTTTGTCGGAGGATCCCGATTGGTCATCAAAATCTCATAAATATTTCGACTCTGCTATATTTCCCCGCTTTAACAATACCCTTCAATTGCAAATTGACCATTAAAAAACTCTCCTGACCCGCTGGAGTTGAGTCCCGTGCACGCAAAATGAGCGTGGAAAAAATGGACATGGAGCATACAGTGGAATGTTTTAACCTTAAAAAACAATTACTTAACACCAGGGCCGGCCTAAGAGCAAAATTCTGTGTGTGCAAGAATGAGTTTTGGCGTCCCTTCCAGTAAAATTTGATACAAGAAACCCAGTAAGAAGTATGTGTGCTCTATAATTGAAATTAGTGGGAACCTAATACCTAAAAACGATATTTTGAAGGGACTAAAAATCAAAAGCTTAAACTAATATGGTTTACTAAATAGTAGGGATCGACCGATAGTATCGGCGCCGATACCTCCTATTTTTTTAGGTATCGGTATCGGTTATTTCGATTCTGAAAGTATCGGTTTCTGTTGCTTTCATCCATTTTCACCGATACTTCGCTTTTCAGAAGAAACCACGCAGGCGCAACACCGTTCTAAAATCTTTATTTTGGTATTGAGATGAGAGGCGTCGTTGCTTTGGCACATTTGTTTGCGCGAGTGTTTTCGAACTGTGTTTTTAATTCTAACCATCGCTAAATGGATGTCATATCACCAAGTGTGGTCGAAATTATGGACGAAGTATCGTTAGAAGACAGTTTAACAGGACAATCGTCTATTCTTCTAAATTGTTTTGAATTGGTGCCCAACATTAAATACGCTACCTGCAAGGATTGCATAAAACAAATGTCGAGAGGTAGACTATAATTTTACTTCAGTTTTATAAACGTTTATTTTCCCACCGTGTGGACTCAAAAAAGAATTCATTCATTCTTATATGTATATATATATATATATATATATATATATATATATATATATATATATATATATACACACACACACCACACACAATTGAATCTCGCTATAACGAACTCGCTCGGTTAAAGTTAAAAATTTCGCAACAGATAAAATTTCGTTGTACTGAGATTAGAGATTTTTGCAGTTATTTCAGCAAATACACTCATGTCCATAAATTAAGGATAATGAAGTTCAGGCAAAGAAAGAGAAAGAAGCAAAACAAATTTGACTTATTTGTAAAGTCTATTTATTAAACAAAAAGTAAAGAGCAAAAAAGATGCTATATGTTTGACATAATTAATAAAAATTGCAAGTTTTACTCCCTTGACCAAATTAAAAAAAAGGAACCTATTTACAAAAAACAGTATAACATGGTTAGTAGGATGGTTAATACGGAGTATGTCTCCCGGACGATGCAATACAGGCCTGACAACGCCTAGGCATGCTGAGTATCAAATGATCAATCTGATCTTGGGGAATATTACACCACTCATCAAGCATTGCACTCCAAAGTTCCGGTAGACAGGTGGAAGGGGGTTGACGGGCTGCAATTCATCGGCCAAGCATATCCCACACATGCTCTATTGGATTCAAGTCCGGTGAGTATGCTGGCCAATGCATACGGGTGATATCCTCCGATTGAAGGCATTCGTCTACAATGTTTGCACGGTGAGGACGGGCGTTGTCATCCATAAACACAAATTCAGCACCATGGCGCCCCGAAACAAACGTACATGTTGTTCCAGAATGACATCCCGATAGATGTGGCCTGTCATCGTTACACTCTGAACATGCAGGTCAGTTCTGGAACCAAGACAAACGAGCCATCCTGCACCACCGTAACGGTGTCTTTCAATGGTGTTCTCTTGGTGGTAACGGATACCTGGCGCTCTCCAGATGAATGTCCGGCGAGAATCAGACTCCAAACTAAACCTGGACTCGTCGGAAAACATCACACAAGACCACTGTTGAGGTGTCCACAATGCATGCTCTCTACTCCAGGTTAATCGCAGGTGACAGTGAGTTGCGGTAAGTGGAACACATCTGACAGGCCTACGAGCATATAGACCAATGTGCCCTAAGCGTCTGTACACGGTCTGCCTTGAAACTGTCGTACCGGTAGCTGAAGAGAGCTGACGAGACAGGTCTGATGCTGTACTCCGTCTGTTTCTTTTGGCAGTAACTGCCAAATAGCGGTCCTCATTCGGCGTTGTAACTCGGGGGCGACCTGTGCTGTAACGTCTACTCACATTACCATAATCTTGGAATCGTTGCCAAAGCCTGGAGATGACACTCTGGGCGATTCCAAGTTCCTCGGATACTTCCAGCTGGGTACGTCCACATTCCAGTCGTCCGATAATTCTGCCACGTAAAACATCATCCAAATGCCTCCTTTGTGCCATAACTATGCGGTTTTTGCACTGAAAGGCTTTCACAGCGCTTGTGAACAATTTTACTTCTTTGCCACCATTCCTTATATACCCCTCTCTTACACTCTCGTCATTGTGACGTACCATCCACGCCATCTGGTGGTTTCCTGTAATTTGCATATTCTTCTTCAAGATATGTGTAATCATTCCACAGGTGAAATTTTTATTTTAGAGATCAATTTCTGTGTGATTCTGAATTATCCTTAATTTATGGACATGAGTGTATTACAATGTTTTTTTAGTTAATTCGATGTTTAAAAGTATTAAATTATGACTTTACAATTAAAAATAAATTGGTATTTATTATAAATTTGTTAAACTTACGGTTTCTTAGATTTCATTGTATAAATGAAATGTTCAAAAGTAAAGACAATCCACAAATTTAGAGAAAAAAATATGTAATGCACTTACATTTATTTTATTTCAAAATTACGTTATTTTACATTGTTTTGCATTCTGTGATTTTAAATTTTCTTAAAAATATTCATATTTTAAAAGTCCACTGAAAATAGAGTGAGGCACATTTTCTTCCATTTGGAAATCTTTTTTTTTTTTTTTTTTATGGTTTTGAAAGGTTGAAGCATTAAAGTTTGATGTGGTTTTGGTCGTGGAGCGCAGGGCCTTATTATTATATGGGCAAATCGGGACTTTGCCCAGGGTCCCCAATTTTAAATGTTTTTTTTAAATATTCTTTTTTATATCAAAATTTTATGAAAAATATAACAAATTTCATAGATTGGGGACCCCCAAATCTATCAATGCCCAATGACCCTGTTGGTCATAATCGGGCGCTGGTGAAGGGTCTTCATTATTGGAGTCAGTTTCACTTTCCTGGCCTCCATTTTTATCATCTGTTACCCTTCCACTAAATGGTCTGTTCAAAAATTAAAATTTTCTTCAAAACTATAAAAAAAAAATCAAAGGTAAATCTGAAATATTCGCTATGGGAAGAAGATAAGCTCTTCGTTATATGGAGAATGTTTATAATGTTATTTAAGCGTTAAAGTTACGTTTCCATGAAAAATTTCGTTATAAGGAGAAATTCTTTGTAAGGAGACTTCGTTATAGAGAGATTGTACTGTATATATAGGCTTTTGATATCGTTGGAGAAAGTCTAGCTCTTGTTATAGATTTCACGCTTAAGAGACATGCAGGGCCTGATTACGGAAAGGCTTGGGAAGCTTGAGCTTCCCCTCAGATTTTGAAAGGGGTCCCCAAAAATGGCAGAAAAATTGAAATAAGAAGTAACAATTTTGTTTTTAAATTATTGTACAGATTTTTATTGAACAGAAGTGGAAAGGTATTTTTAAGGTTTCTCAGAAGTCTCATACTTCATGTCGCAACATTTCTAAATTGGTCCAGTTTAAGATGTCTTTAGCTGGGACATCGCTCCAGTTAAGTTTTTTCTATTATGGGGAACGTTTAGTCCACAGAAAAGGGTTGACTTTCAATTTGTAATGTTTAACATCTTTTAAATGTCAAAATTAATTCCGAACTTTTATATTGTGATTTTTATGATGTCATGAAAACAAAGAATTCCTGAGAAAAAACCATTTCTAATTAAAAAAAAGGAACTAATGGAGATTTTCTTGTACTAAACTAGTCTTGAACTAAACTAGTTCATTAGTAGCATGGAGATTTTCTGTGTTTCGAAAGTAACATGACATGATTTCGAATCGGGTTTCATTCATTTTGTTTTCATTTTTACTTTCCGAACATGTACCATGTAAGGAAAGTATTGTAATCATAAAAAAATTCGAATTCGAGATTTTGGTGTATTTACACGTTTAGAGGGCTTCTGAATTCATTTATGTTATTTTTACGAGATGTATGTATGTGTGTGTGTGTGTATGTGTGTTTGTGTGTATGTGAGTGAACACGATAGCTCCTGAACGGGGAATGCGATTGAGCTCAAATTGGGTATATATGTTATAAACCACCGTCGCAAGACCGGTATTGATTTTGGTGTGTATAGGACTTATAGTTTTTCTACAGGGCTACGACAAAGATTTCTTTTACATTATGGTCTATGGGGGAAAATTTTTGAAATTGCGCTAGCGTTTAAATGGTACATTAGATTGAGCTCAAATTAGGTATATATGTTATAAACCACCGTCGCAAGACCTGTATTGATTTCGGTGTGTATAAGACTTATAGTTTTTCTACAGGGCTACGACAAAGATTTCTTTTCCATTATGGCCTATGGGGGAAAATTCTGGAAAGTGCGCTAGCGTTTAAACGGTACATTCGATTGAGCTCAAATTGGGTGTACATGTTATAAACAACCATCGTAAGACCGGTATCGATTTTGATGTGTATAGGACTTATAGTTTTTCTACAGGGCTACGCCAAAAATTCCTTTTACATTATAGCCTATGGGGAGAAATTCTTGAAAGTGCGCTAGCGTTTAAACGATACATTCGATTGAGCTTCATTTGGGTATATATATTTGAATTATTCATCGATTAAAATTTATTTAAATGCTTGGTAATGATCTTAATCGTAAGTGTTCGGAAAGTCGAGTGGAGTCACTCCAGATTTTTAATATTATTGTACGTGTGCACATTTGTATTTCCAGATTGGAAACACCTTTGCCTTCTTCACTTTTGCTCATGGCATGGTCATTGTTGGTTGTAGTTGGAATCATGTAATGTTTTTTCTGTGTGTGTGCACGTTGAGTACTAATAAAACTTTATTATCAAGATAAAATGCCGAATTAATTACTAAGTTTCACTTTTATAAAAAATCTAAACTTCGCAGACAATATCAACCTGGTTTTCACGGAAGAATCTCCCTTATTGGTGAATACAGTATTTTTGCTGTTTTTTTTAACGGAAGTTCTGTTAAAAAACGAAAACTATCCGTGAATCTTCTGAAGTCTAGCTCTAAAAGAGCATTTTCCGTTCTCTTTGTGGCACCTGCGAGCTTAGACTAATTAAATGTCTCTGAGTCACTTCCGCTCGTAATCAAAATAATATCCACAGAGCTGATTTTAGCAAATTTGAATGCAAGATGTTCGTTGCTCATTCTGCTTGCAGTTCAAGTTGGAGTTAAGATCCCTTAAATATACAAAAATATCATCGCATTATGCATGTAACAGATGACTGCAGATAATTGAAGTATAGTATTTTACTTAATGCAAAGTCCTTTTGCTGTGGATGTTAATGCAGTGGACACGACGAAGCTTGCTTCCCGGTGTATTCGCCTGTGATAATTTTATTTTAGATCGGAATACCAAATGCATCTTTTTCAGAGTTGTGAAATAAATTCAACCTAAATATGGAGGGGATGCTTTCGGTAAAGAGTTTGCTTTAATGGACATAGTTTCTTGCGATTTGATTATAAAAACCTCGTAGCTGTTGTAAAACAAATGAAGCATATGATATTTCCAGCCAAAGAAGTGAACTGTACTCAGATTCAAACATTGCAGGTATTTTTACAAAAGCATTGGGAAAAACTAAATTTAATAAATTAAAGGAAATGTTGGATTTAATTTAAGTTTTGTATACATCAAATAACCAAGTAGACTGAATTACATTTGATTTTGTTTATTGAGCTCTTAAAGTGAAAGAACTCTAGAAATAACTTTAGTATTGAGTGTGTATGTAAAGTGCTTATTTATGCAATGCAATGGTATTTCGTAAGTGTTAAATACAAATGTAAGGAGGCATGTTGGTGTGTACATTTGTATTTCCAGATTGGTAATACCTTTGCCTTCTTCATTTTTGCTCACCGCATGGTCGTTGTTTATTGTATTTGTAATCATGTAATGTTTTTTCTGTGTGTGTATGTAACGTGCTTATTTATGCAATGCAATGGTATTTTGTAAGCAGGCACGCACACAGGATTTTTGGCTGGGGGGTCCAACTTTTACGGGGGGGGGTCCAACTTTTAGGGATGTTCCAGATTGTCAAAAATCAGTGATGAAAGAGCTCGTTTTCATTAGATGGAATTCATCAAAACTCGTCCCATCCAGTTCCCTAAGAATACACTACACAGCAGGGGCGGATCCAGAGAAACCATCTGAGGGGGGGGGGTCCGTTTTTCATTAGGAGGATATAATGATTTCCCAATACTTTTTCTCCCAATTTATAATTAGACATGGTATAACACAACTAAATAAGTATGTTGCCTGCTGCAAGAGCCGTCGAAAGAAAACTCGGAAGGGGGGGGGGGGCAGAGCTATCGTGCGCCCTATACCGATCATGTTAAGGCCGATGCTCATAAGCCACGTGTTTTATGCATTTCAATGGACGACGGGACTGATACGGGGGGAAAAATGTTCCGTTGCTCTCTCCATTGTGTGGGGAGGACAGGGTTTTCAGTTTAACACATTAATCTTTTGTTGGTAGATCCCGACTGGTCATTCAAAGTCGTAAATTTCGCCAGAAAAATGGCGCCTTAACCCCTGTAGTGACGACAAGATGTGGCTAATCAGCAATGACCTTTATTCATGTTGCTGTTCGCGGGCCCTAACCATTAACATTTTAGTGTGTACAGAGTATAATTGCTGAATGCATTATTGAACCAATTTCACAGCCACCGTGCCATATACAGTGATCACAGCATATATTTGAGCATTTTAGGATGGCATTAAGTTTTCCAGATTCCGACTGTAGTAAACCAACCTTAATTGCTGTTTACAACTATTATCACTATTGCCTGCTATTTACAATTTGAGCTTTCTTTTTTAAAACCAGACCAGCTATACATTGCCAGGTACTCACTTTGTCTGATATCTTAGAATATGTTTTACTTTTATAATGAGGATTTGTACACATACGTCTGTGTGGTGTGGACAACTTAAAAGAGCATTTGAAAGAATGAAAGCTGCACAATTGCGGAGGGCTGGATTGTTCGTCTATGCTTCAGCATCACTTAAGGCCGATGCTGATTGCCGCTGCGTCTAACGTGACTGCAATCGGTAAGAGGGCATTCTCGTCGCGAATTTTACGACTTTTTAATGGCAATTCGGGGTTTACCGATAAAATATTTCTGCACTGAACCGCAAACTCCGTCCCCTATAAAATGGAGAGAGCAACGGAAGATTTTTCCCCCCCGTATCAGTGTGCCGTCGTCCATTCAAATAAAGTGACCACCTTGGTCAAGAGATCGTCTGTCTGTAGTGACAACTTTAATGCGATCTTGCTTTACAACCATCACACTTTAACACCTTTGTAAGGTCACCGTCTTTATAAGGTGACCAGTTTGTTCTTCCCAAGGGTAGTCCCATTAGACAGGTTCCACTGCACAAATAAAACTGAAAACTGTGCTCCATCCACTGTGGCGATAGAGAGTCAATAAAATTTGCCCCTCCTTCTGTTTAAAAATAAAAGCTCTATCATTTTTGTAAATAGATAAATTATGCTTAGTCCACAAGGATTCAATAAGTATTGGTGTAAATATTCTTGGTATATGTATATATATATATATTTATAGTTGGCTCACTGTTTAAAGACTTTCAAGGAACCGTGAAAATGTGAAATGTGAAAAATCGTCCTTAGAGATCTTCCATAAACAGAATTTGTAAAAGAATAACATTTCCCTTTACACTTTGGAAGGTGTCTGGTTCAAAACCAGTTCGCGTCCGCCGACCTAACTGTTCGGAGTTTTCCGTGCTTTCCTCCGAAACTTAGAGTAAATAAGGGTTAGGACCCCTTAGAAAGACCCCCACGGAGTGCACCCCACCCATCGCTTAGATTCCATGTGCAGATAATTGCCCGTAATCCTACAGCACCAACACCAATCCTTTACACTTTGCATTCTTAGGACTGTGAATATTTTTCTTGATATTTTGGCGTGTTTATTAAAGATGTTACTTTTATTATCATTATATTGTTTTATTATCCACAAAAAATTATTTTAAGTTATCTGAAAAGAAGGTCGTAAAAACAAGCAATACGATAAAATTAGGTTTCAAGAAAATGAGTCAGTTATTTCATTTTTCGCCTTCCCGTTATTCTTTCTTCCAGATTTTCTCAAATGTGAAATGCGTCAGCCTCCATTTTATGAATTTTTCTAGCTAACCAGCCGAAGCCTGAAAATTTTGCATTCCAAATTTTTCTGCCAGAATAACAGCACTGCAGTAATTGCCTGATTTTATTTTATTTTGGTAATACGAACAATTAGCTACATGAGGGATCTAGGCCGAGTGCGGGGTGCCCTACGTGGGGGTTTTTCTAAGGGTTCTTAATCCGTATTTATGATAAGTTTCGGAGAAAACAGCGTAAAGACTCCGAACGGCTAGATTGACAGACGCTACCTGCAGTTTGAACCAGGCACTTTTCTTCTCCCAGCTGCGAGCGCTATGCGTTCAGCCACTCGTCAGACCTCCAGAAATTGGAGTTATGTGTTATGTGGCAAGCCTATACTAGAGGCATCTGCATTCTGGTGCGGTTGCCTTGGTTGGAGGATTTTTTTCAGAGGTTCTAACGCGTATTCACTTTAAATCTGGGGAAAGCTATCTGGTAAAAACTCCAGATAGTTAGATCGACAGCCGCGCGGTAGGCCCAAACGCGGGACCTTCACACTTCAGCCGCCTATCATGTCGAGTGTCTTATCCACTCGGCCATGGTGGGGCCCAGAAATTAGAATGTTGGATGCTCTTGCTTCATGCAACCATTTGCATGTAGAAGTGCCTTGGCAAACTCTTCTAATCGGCCAATATTAACTTTTCGGCCGTTTGGATTTGGATCCCGAACTAAATTTTTGTGTTGCTTCAAGAATTTCTCTTTGCTTCTAAAATACCTTTGAGAATATACTCAGGTAGTTGAGATTGTCTTGCGAATTGCAAGACAATCTCAACAATATGAAGAGGTAAATTTGAATATAGTAGAGAAAATTACAAATGTGCAATCTTAATATAACAAATGAAAATGGGTTAAGCATTTAGTTAAAATCCTGCACGGAGATACCTTTGTATAAAGTTAAAAGCCTTAAAAACTCCGTTAAAAGTTTAAAAACAAACTATTAGCGCTTTCGGTAGCACTAGGCCGCTGCCATCTTCAGAACTGGTGAGCTCGCTCCCAGCTCCAGCACTTCGAGCCATGTATCCTCTATTTGAGCATGCGTCGTGTAGTTGACGGCGCCCTCTTGTGTTATTATTTCTAACGCTTCCCGTTTTAAACTATAACTGTGGTTGTTGTTGTTGGCTATTTTCTTAACATTTACGAAATCAATATCAATATTTTCTTTTAATGCTAGGCGGGAGAGGGCAGTACTTTGTCTATTATATTTTATGTCGCTAATGTGCTCTTTAATCCTATTTTCCTTTTTGTCACACCAATGTAATGGCCGGGAAGGTTAGATTCTTTATAAGTAAAATTTATTTTATAGACGCAAGACGCCAGCCGTTTCTAAAGGGTTTATTTTGTGTTTGTAGGATCGAACTCTTTTAAAGATATTGCGATTAGGTTTAATTGGGGTTCGAAGGTTTATTTTACGTGCAAGGTTGGTGAATTTTACAGCGAGACCGCAACAGTAGGGGATCGGGTGAGAAAACGTGGGTTTTTCTTTCTGTGCGTCGTTAATGAGGTTTAGTTTCTTTTTCTTATTTTTGATTAAGCGGGAAACAATATTTCTGGGGTAATTGGCTTCCAGTGAAAGTTGTTGTATAAATTGTAGTTCTTCTTCTAGTAGTTTTTGGTTGGAACATATTTCGAGAGCTCTATTGACATGAGAACGAAGTATTGAGACTTTATAGTTAAAGGTAGTTTTAGAGGAGAAGTTAACTATTTTATTGTTATTGGTGGGTTTTTGATAGACAGTAGTTTCAATATTGCTTGGGTGGTTCTTATTATTGTGACGTCGAGGAATTTTAAGCTATTGCGTTGTTCTATTTCCATAGTAAATTATATATTTTTAACCATAACCATAACACTTAAAAATGCCTTATCCCTCATCCTCAATAATTCTTATTTTCAATTTAATAGTAAATTTTATAAACAAAATAAAGGTGTACCTATGGGCTCCCCGATCTCCGGAATTATAGCAGAATGGAAAATGAGAAATTTAGAAACAATAATCATTAAAACCTTTCACTCCCGCATCAAATACTGGTTTCGTTATATTGATGATATTTTTGCAATAGTAGATAGCAATAGCATTGGTAATATTCTCGATGAAATAAACACTTCAGATAAAAATATACAATTTACTATGGAAATAGAACAACACAATAGCATAAACTTTCTCGACGTCAAATTAATAAGAACCACCCCAAGCAATATTGAAACTACTGTCTATCGAAAACCCACCTATAACAATAAAATAGTTAACTTCTCATCTAAAACTACCTTTAACTATAAAATCTCAATACTTTGTTCGAAGTTTTCCGTGCTTTCCTCCGAAACTTAGAGTAAATAAGGGTTAGGACCCCTTAGAAAGACCCCCACGGAGTGCACCCCACCCATCGCTTAGATTCCATGTGCAGATAATTGCCCGTAATCCTACAGCACCAACACCAATCCTTTACACTTTGCATTCTTAGGACTGTGAATATTTTTCTTGATATTTTGGCGTGTTTATTAAAGATGTTACTTTTATTATCATTATATTGTTTTATTATCCACAAAAAATTATTTTAAGTTATCTGAAAAGAAGGTCGTAAAAACAAGCAATACGATAAAATTAGGTTTCAAGAAAATGAGTCAGTTATTTCATTTTTCGCCTTCCCGTTATTCTTTCTTCCAGATTTTCTCAAATGTGAAATGCGTCAGCCTCCATTTTATGAATTTTTCTAGCTAACCAGCCGAAGCCTGAAAATTTTGCATTCCAAATTTTTCTGCCAGAATAACAGCACTGCAGTAATTGCCTGATTTTATTTTATTTTGGTAATACGAACAATTAGCTACATGAGGGATCTAGGCCGAGTGCGGGGTGCCCTACGTGGGGGTTTTTCTAAGGGTTCTTAATCCGTATTTATGATAAGTTTCGGAGAAAACAGCGTAAAGACTCCGAACGGCTAGATTGACAGACGCTACCTGCAGTTTGAACCAGGCACTTTTCTTCTCCCAGCTGCGAGCGCTATGCGTTCAGCCACTCGTCAGACCTCCAGAAATTGGAGTTATGTGTTATGTGGCAAGCCTATACTAGAGGCATCTGCATTCTGGTGCGGTTGCCTTGGTTGGAGGATTTTTTTCAGAGGTTCTAACGCGTATTCACTTTAAATCTGGGGAAAGCTATCTGGTAAAAACTCCAGATAGTTAGATCGACAGCCGCGCGGTAGGCCCAAACGCGGGACCTTCACACTTCAGCCGCCTATCATGTCGAGTGTCTTATCCACTCGGCCATGGTGGGGCCCAGAAATTAGAATGTTGGATGCTCTTGCTTCATGCAACCATTTGCATGTAGAAGTGCCTTGGCAAACTCTTCTAATCGGCCAATATTAACTTTTCGGCCGTTTGGATTTGGATCCCGAACTAAATTTTTGTGTTGCTTCAAGAATTTCTCTTTGCTTCTAAAATACCTTTGAGAATATACTCAGGTAGTTGAGATTGTCTTGCGAATTGCACTTTTGACATTCTCCGACATTTTTTTCCCACTCTTAAAAATTTTCCCCCTGTTCCTGTAGCGTAAGATGAAAAAAAAAATCGTTGTTAAACAGAAAAGACGTCGTCTTTGAATAGAAATTTTTTACATTGGAGTTGTTGGGACTTTGAAATATCGTCTTTGGAAAGTGAAACAGAGAGTCAACTGTACATACAATACTACTTTTTTAAATTTAAGTTCATGTGAAAATTTATAATTTTTTTAACCTCCCTAATCCATAGTGTATTGCTAGCTCTGGGGGGGGGGGGGGGCTCGAGCCCCCAGAGCCCCCCTCCCCCGTGGATCCGCCACTGCTACACAGTACAATAAGAAGTAAAGTAATAGTTGTTCAGTTTTGAGAACAAGGTGATGTTTTATGTTCGCTTTCAGCTCGTTTTTGAAAGTTGAGGAAAACGAGAAAAAAATTTCTTTTTTTATTTATTAGAACTGAAACTATAGCTACCTTTTTTTGGAATTGTTTCATTTACTATAGATATAGGATAATAATCAATCGAAAAAAATATATCAAAGCCGATGAGGTGGAGTCCGGACCCCCTGGACCCCCCCTTGTGTTCACCACTGTTTGTAAGTATCAAATACAAATGTAAGGAGGCGTGTAAGTGTGTACATTTGTATTTGTATTTGTAATCATGCAATGTTTTTTCTGTGTGTGTGCACATCAAGTGCTAATAAAACTTTTTAATCAATATAAAATGCACCTAATTAATATATATATACTAGCAGCGTTGCCCGTGCAATGGAAGAGAAATGCGCTTTGTACTTAAATATAGATTCAAAAGGGCTGGAATGTGAATCCTCCCGCTGCAATGATAAAAAAGAACATTGGACTTCCCACTGCAACAACAACAAAAAAAAAATGAACACGGCACTTGATAGCGTACAGAGATTACCAGGAATGGGACGTGGCTAGGCTGGAATGTGAATCCTCCAGCAGCTATGATAAAAAAGGACATGGAACTTCCCGCTGCAACAACAACAAAAAAATGAACATGGCACCTGATAGCGTACAGAGGTTACCGGAAATTGGGCATGGCTAGGCTTCTCCCCTTCTAGGTGTCTGTATTCAGTCATTTATCGCTAATACCTACGCAACTACTAAAAACAAATAGAGTCCAGTAGTCGGTATGAGATTGTAAAGGGAAGGGATGTGAATCCTCCCGCTGCAATGATAAAAAGAAAGGAACAGGGGACTTGCCAGCGTACAGATGTTACACTTTAGTGTTTTTTTTTAAATTTCTGTTGTTAATTCTCTTAACTATCGCCGCCTGTCTCTGGCGAAAAGCCTCCTAGCAGTAAAGCAAACCGTACAGGGACTCAAAAGATCTATTCTCCGCTCAACTCGAGCATGCGTACTAATCGTTATTCTTGTGCGCGGGAGGTATTCCGCGCGCTGTTCATTTCGTTTCGTGCCTGTCGCTTAAACCTAGTTGCTATGGCAACGCGCTGACCTTGAGAATGAAAAACCCGAGAAAAATGAGCGTTTTCCCCCTTCATTCACGCTACGCTTCCGATAAGAAAAAAGTGGCTGAAAATTGTACAAAATATAAAATAACTCAAAAACTATTAATCCGATTAATTTCATTTTTACGGCATTAGCTTTCTCTTGTCCTATTTAGTCAGTGTGCCAAATTTGGACCAGATCCGTCGAACGGTCGGACGCGTATAGCGAACAAACGGACAGACAGACTTTCCTCTTTATATATATAGATATATATATATATATATATAACTAAGTCTCCTAACAATATTGAAATATATGATTAAAAAATAAATGATTCTGAATATAAGCTACTAAAAATAAATACTACTAAGACTGATTGAAAATAAAGCTGCACAACCCTTGCAGACAAGTTAAAATAAGCTAAATGCATGAGCGGCTTGAAAAGCGGTTCTCCAGCTGCAATACTCACAAGTCAAACTTGTGAATTTCATTTAGCTTTCTGAATATATTTACACATGAATTGCATTACAAAAATTTCTAAATTCTGACACATTTTGCCAACTACAATATCTTCCCTCCCTCCCCAACTTTAATAACTGTTACTGTCTTATTGTTTGTTTCAGTGTATAACTTATGAAGAGGCATCTTAAAAATTTGAAATCACTGAAGTAACCAGTTTATTTTAATTTGCAATTGAAAAATCAAATAATTTTGTCAGATTAGTCTTCAACTAAATATTTTTAAATGTCAAAGATATGAAGAGGTAAATTTGAATATAGTAGAGAAAATTACAAATGTGCAATCTTAATATAACAAATGAAAATGGGTTAAGCATTCAGTTAAAATCCTGCACGGAGATACCTTTGTATAAAGTTAAAAGCCTTAAAAACTCCGTTAAAAGTTTAAAAACAAACTATTAGCGCTTTCGGTAGCACTAGGCCGCTGCCATCTTCAGAACTGGTGAGCTCGCTCCCAGCTCCAGCACTTCGAGCCATGTATCCTCTATTTGAGCATGCGTCGTGTCGTTGACGGCCCTCTTGTGTTATTATTTCTAACGCTTCCCGTTTTAAACTATAACTGTGGTTGTTGTTGTTGGCTATTTTCTTAACATTTACGAAATCAATATCAATATTTTCTTTTAATGCTAGGCGGGAGAGGGCAGTACTTTGTCTATTATATTTTATGTCGCTAATGTGCTCTTTAATCCTATTTTCCTTTTTGTCACACCAATGTAATGGCCGGGAAGGTTAGATTCTTTATAAGTAAAATTTATTTTATAGACGCAAGACGCCAGCCGTTTCTAAAGGGTTTATTTTGTGTTTGTAGGATCGAACTCTTTTAAAGATATTGCGATTAGGTTTAATTGGGGTTCGAAGGTTTATTTTACGTGCAAGGTTGGTGAATTTTACAGCGAGACCGCAACAGTAGGGGATCGGGTGAGAAAACGTGGGTTTTTCTTTCTGTGCGTCGTTAATGAGGTTTAGTTTCTTTTTCTTATTTTTGATTAAGCGGGAAACAATATTTCTGGGGTAATTGGCTTCCAGTGAAAGTTGTTGTATAAATTGTAGTTCTTCTTCTAGTAGTTTTTGGTTGGAACATATTTCGAGAGCTCTATTGACATGAGAACGAAGTATTGAGACTTTATAGTTAAAGGTAGTTTTAGAGGAGAAGTTAACTATTTTATTGTTATTGGTGGGTTTTTGATAGACAGTAGTTTCAATATTGCTTGGGTGGTTCTTATTATTGTGACGTCGAGGAATTTTTAAGCTATTGCGTTGTTCTATTTCCATAGTAAATTATATATTTTTAACCATAACCATAACACTTAAAAATGCCTTATCCCTCATCCTCAATAATTCTTATTTTCAATTTAATAGTAAATTTTATAAACAAAATAAAGGTGTACCTATGGGCTCCCCGATCTCCGGAATCATAGCAGAATGGAAAATGAGAAATTTAGAAACAATAATCATTAAAACCTTTCACTCCCGCATCAAATACTGGTTTCGTTATATTGATGATATTTTTGCAATAGTAGATAGCAATAGCATTGGTAATATTCTCGATGAAATAAACACTTCAGATAAAAATATACAATTTACTATGG
Organism: Cheiracanthium punctorium; assembly: GCA_038373885.1. NCBI lineage: Eukaryota > Metazoa > Arthropoda > Arachnida > Araneae > Cheiracanthiidae > Cheiracanthium > Cheiracanthium punctorium. The sequence continues at coordinate 48,468 of JAWZYV010016902.1, read as the reverse complement.
AAATAGAACAACACAATAGCATAAACTTCCTCGACGTCAAAATAATAAGAACCACCCCAAGCAATATTGAAACTACTGTCTATCGAAAACCCACCTATAACAATAAAATAGTTAACTTCTCATCTAAAACTACCTTTAACTATAAAATCTCAATACTTTGTTCTCATGTCAATAGAGCTCTCGAAATATGTTCCAACCAAAAACTACTAAAAGAAGAACTACAATTTATGAAACAACTTTCACAAGAAGCCAATTACCCCAGAAATATTGTTTCCCGCTTAATCAAAAATAGGAAAAAGAAACTAAACCTCATTAACGACACACAGAAAGAAAAACCCACGTTTTCTCACCCCGATCCCCTACTGTTGCGGTCTCGCTGTAAAATTCACCAACCTTGCACGTAAAATAAACCTCCGAACCCCAATTAAACCTAATCGCAATATCTTTAAAAGATTTCGATCCGACAAACACAAAATAAACCCTTTAGAAACGGCAGGCGTCTTGCGTCTATAAAATAAATTTTACTTATAAAGAATCTAACCTTCCCGGCCATTACATTGGTGTGACAAAAAGGAAAATAGGATTAAAGAGCACATTAGCGACATAAAATATAATAGACAAAGTACTGCCCTCTCCCGCCTAGCATTAAAGGAAAATATTGATATTGATTTCGTAAATGTTAAGAAAATAGCCAACTACAACAACCACAGTTATAGTTTAAAGCAGGAAGCGTTAGAAATAATAACACAAGAGGGCGCCGTCAACGACACGACGCATGCTCAGATAGAGGATACATGGCTCGAAGTTCTGGAGCTGGGAGCGAGCTCACGAGTTCTGGAGATGGCAGCGGCCTAGTGCTGCCGAAAGCGCTAATGGTTTGTTTTTAAAGTTTTATCAGAGTTTTTAAGGCTTTAACCATATTTTAACTTTATATGTTCAGCATTTAAATAAGCGTAGTAAGGGCTCAATTAAAAGTCCAGTGGCTGCGGACAATTCTATCACACCTTGGGTTTGATTCCCGGCTTGGGTATTAAGTCGTCCATGTCTTCGTAGGGTTTAATGTTAGCCTCCAACTGAATATATATAATAGAATAGTCAGTACCTTTCAGCATTTGTAGAGTGAATGCTTAATCGGCAAGGGACTGCTCATTATTATTTTTTTTTAACCATTAATTGCACGGCAATGGATATGTATGTTGTATGTTTAAAACACGTTCACTGCCAAAGTACAGTATGAGCGAAATTTCTTATATCGAACTTACGTTTAAAATATAGTTTTTGATAATAAATGCTTCATGTTGTGAATAATAAAAATATCAGATATTTCTTTCAAACTTCGTGTTTTTTGACAGATTAATTAGTTGTTCACAAATTGACATAGAAATTTAGCGTAAACCCGTGAATATCACATGATCGGCACCGAACGTGTTCAAAATTCATGCAGCAAAATGTTTGCTATTGATGAAAATATTTTCAAATTGGTAATAATTTGAATTTTCTTGGATTTTTTTTCCAGGGGGGGGGATCGATTGCCTTCGTTTGCCCTTAGTAAGTTATGCCTGTGCCTCGATTTGCCAATGATCAATTTTATTGACAATAATTTTCTCTGCCAAAATTCGTTGGGAAATTTTAGATTATTAATTGTGTAGCATTGTTTGTACTAACATATTGATTAAGAAAAACACTGTCGCTATCAGAAAAATAACATTTATTTCTAAAGACAAAATATAATGATGAAACAGTGATTTACACGTCCTTTAATTTTTCTGGTGGATGTAAAATCTGGAAGATGTAACGACCTACGAAACCTCCTAAGAGGGACCCCAGCCAGTAAACAACAAAATGTTCAACTATTGTATTTCCTTTGCATCCCAGTGTTAAAGCTGTAGCTAATACAGGATTAAAAAATCCTCCAGTAGTACTTGTTGCTGCAAGATAAAGAGAAAAGATCCGTATAAGTGTACATTGCACACTAAATGTGAAAATTTTAAGTTTCATATGTTTAATATTAGATATATACAGGGCCTGATTAACACTCTTTTATACTATAGGCCTACTATCATTTGAGGCCCCCCTCCCACATACTCCTATTCAGTGGCGGAACTTCAAATTTCTGCCCCCCTCCCCGCAAAATATTTCAGTGGGCCCCTCATCCCCAGTGAGAAATTTTATGAAGAAAGCCTCAGCTCCTCATATTCTCTTGAATAAACAATTTTTATTAACAAACAATATATATCACAGCGAGACTAAATGCGCAATTAATAAAACAGATAAGGGCGGCGCGCCACCTATGAACAAAAACCTAACAACCTCCGCCCCGATGAACTCACATGAGTTCATCCTAAACTTACAAAAATTATTCATTACAATACTTACATAAAATTCTACAACAATATCAAGATTAAGGAATACAGATAATAAATCACTAAATAACTAAATAAACATTTTCAAAAACAAATTATCAGTAAAAATCAACACATGAAAAGGATACAAACATCTTGCAGCTGCAAAAGAATAAAATAAAATAAATAAAATAAAATAAAATGTCTTCAGTCACTGAGTTCTAAATTATATAAAAGCTGTATTGGATGTCTAAGTGTCCCACTAGCAGTTTTGATGTTGCACGATCTCACTTTTCCATCTCTGCCCGGAGATGTTTCAACTGCACGTCCAATTTTCCAGACAGTTCTTGGAACACGTTCGTCATGGATCAACACTAAGTCATTTTCCTCAAATGTCGAGGAACAGTTCTGGTGTTTCTTAGAATGGAAGGATTTTAAGTCTAGCACGTACTCATTCTTCCACCTTTTCCAGAAATGATCAAGAAGTCTTTGTCGAGTATAGTATTTTTTTTGAGGCACTCAGTTGAAATTTTTTCAGTTATAACAGGAATGTTTGGTGGTAAGGAATTTACACGTTCACCAATCAAAAAATGGGCTGGTGTCAAGCATGAGGGTTCATCAGAATTATTATAGAGGTAGGTGATGGGACGACAGTTGACCACACCCTCGATTTCAACCAAAACTGTTTCAAGCTCAGCTGACGACAAACAAGCTCTGCTGAGGATTTTCCGTAGGCAAGACTTAACCGTCTTCACCATCCTCTCCCAAAAACCGCCCCACCAGGCTGCCCTTGGGGGCTATAAATTTCCATTCGATTTTTCTAGAGCTGTAGAATGTTTTAACCTCAGGATGGTTAATTCTATTCCACAAAGACTTGATTTCCTTTTCTCCTTTCTTCAAGGTTTGTGCATTATCGGTATAAATGATCTTACAAAGACCTCTTCTAGCGATGAAACGACGAAAAGATAGTAAAAACGCTTCCGCACTTAGGTCTTGCACCAGTTCCAAATGAACAGCGCGGGTTACCGCACATGTGCACAGTAAAATATAACATTTTGAAAGAGAAAGTTTTTTTCTTTAACGTACAGTGGACCGGCAAAGTCTAGACCACTCACCGTGAAAGGTGGAGACTCAATTACTCTGTCAGATGGTAGAGGTGCTTCAATTTGATGACCGGCCTTAGCGGTAAATTTTTAATCAAATAATGCAACGATTTATGACAGATTTTACTATTTGTCTTCCACGTAGTATCCAAAACGTTTCTCTGAGTTTTGATAACGTACTTGCCACCCCTAGATGCATTACTTGATTATGTGCTGACATAACTATGAGCTCGGTTAGTCTCGTGTCACTAGGAATTAACCAAGGATGTTTTTCTCGGATTGCAAATTTAGACCTTTGTAGCCTTCCTCCTACACAAATTAAGCCATGTTCGTCAAGTTGAGGATTGAATTCGTAAACTCTGGAAGTTTTGTCAATAAGTCTACCTTGAATCAAATTATTGTACTCTTTACTGAATTCTGTTTTCTGGATAAATTTTACCCAAAACATTTCAGCTTGGCTTAGCTCTTCGGCTGAAAGCTCTCCAGATTTTTTATTTTCTCTGTTTTTCGAATTACTGATAAATCTTTGAATCCAAGCCGTTATTCGATAGACTTTCAATAAGCTACTAAATTTTCTTAAGTCTAGTAACGAGACAGCATCAGACGATTTTAGAGCACAATGAAATTCTAAAATACCTTTCGCATTAACTATCTTCTCGTTTTCAATATCGTGCCTTGTGTTCTTTTCTTTCAATTTTGGCCATTTTGAAGCAGGATCTATCAACCATTGTGGACCTTGCCACCACAAACTGCTATCAATTAAACAATTCACTCCTCTTCCTCTAGTCAATAAGTCAGCCGGGTTTTCACCTCCAGGGCAATGATTCCAAGTTAAGGGGTCAGATAATGAATGTATTTCCTGTATTCTGTTTCAAACGAATGGTTTCCACTGGTTGGGTGAACCCTTGATCCAACTGAGAACGATCTGAGAATCAGTCCAGAAGTGAACATTCTTAGACAAATTTGGAAAAATACTCTTCAGGTAAGAGTACAGTCTAGCACCAATCACTGCTCCCACCAGCTCAAGCCTAGGCAAAGTGAGTTTCTTAAGAGGCGCAACTCTTGATTTAGAAGCAATAAAAACAGTAGAAACACAGTCTCTATCTTCACATCTAAAATAGGCAACTGTCCCAAAGGCATGAGGGCTTGAGTCATTGAATATGTGCAGATGAACATTCACAGTTAAAGGATCTTCACTCATATAGTATCGTTGAATATTTATATCCCTCAAAATTTCTATCTCCGAACACCATTTCTTCCATTGCATTTCTATATCTTTCGGAAGCTCTTCATCCAAATCTATTCCTCTTTCCCAAAGTTGTTGCATAATTAATTTAACCCGAATGACAAAGGGTGATATAAATCCAACAGGATCGTACATTTTTGCTGCAGTTCGAAGAACATGTCTTTTTGTATTTTTTAGTTCAACTAAACTGCCAATTAATGGTTGAACATCAATTCTTAAAATATCTCTATCTATCTCCCAAATTATTCCTGGCGGCTTACTATTACATTCTTTATTTATCTCTACTAATTTAGTTTCTTCCCACAACCGTTTCAGTTCCTCAGAATTGGTAGAAAATTTCCTTAGATTCATACCTGCATGTTTTAGAATTTCTCTAGCATCTAAAGATAAATCAAAAGCTTCTTTAACAGTGTTTTGACCTTAATAAAGGTCATCAACGTACAATGATGAATTTAACATTTCGAAAACTTTATTGTTTTCACATTGCTTAATATGGTATTTTAAAGTAGTGCTCAATTTGAAAGGACTTGTTGTCATGCCAAAAGGTAATCTAGCCATCCTTAGGCTCTTAAATGAATCTACAACATTATTATCACTGAATCAGATAAACCTCAAATAATCTCTGTCAGATTCTGAAATTCCTATCTGTAGGAAAGCTTTTTCTATGTCTGCACTGAAAGCTACTCTATGGGCACGAAATTTCAAATTTACATCTAAAACATTAGGCTTTAAATTAGGTCCTGAAATTAAACAATCATTTAACGACTTAAATTTCTTTTCCTTTGCCGAAGCGTCAAACACTAGTCGAACCTGTGTAGATAATTTATATTTCCTAACAACTGGTCTATGAGGCATATAGTACATTTTTGAATCCCTTATTGTATTTGAACATTCTTCTACCACTCCATTTGCTAACTGATCATTAACTATGTTCTTGTAATTTTCCAAAACCCATTTGTTTTTATTTAATTTGTTGGTCAAGCTTATAAATATGCGTTTAGAATTCTCGAAATTATTCCCTAATTCCTCTGAATCATCAAATTTCCATAATAAATTTGTTTCGTACTTCCCATTCTTGAAAGTTATTAGTTTCTCAAAAGCTGTGATTATTTCTTTATCTTCATTAGACTGTTTTTCATCATTTTTATAAATCCCCATACCCTCTAAAGACCAGAACCTTTCTATGCTTTCCTGCAGAGCAATGGTTTCAGATACACCAATATTGAAGGTAAACAATTTCTCGGACATTTGGCGCCCAACTACTGTAATTCCAAACAGTTTTTCTACAGCATAAACAGAGGGAGATAATTTATGCACTCCATCATGCTTTACTATGTCCCAATAGAAATCTCCACCGATAAGAAAACCTATCGTTCCATCTGTAATGCAGCTGTCAGCAATCTCCCATCCCTTTAATTTTATTGCATTCTCAATTTCCTTGCTGGGAGTCATAATTAACGCAGCTGAAATAGTTGGGGTGACTAATGCCTCCGCCACAGTCTTGCACTCTGTGTTATTTTTATTTTTTATTTCTACAGACATCACATCGTAATTTTTTTCTACTGCGGTTCGGATTCCGAAAGAATAAACGAAAAGTTTTTCCTTTCTTATCGGTTTTAGATTAAATTTGTTTGCTAAACTTTCAGTAATAAATGATCTTTGAGATCCACAATCAAGTAATATTCTTACTAATTCAGAACAGGAATTTGAACAAACTAATGCAGTACAGGTCTGCAAAAGGGCATTTTTTCTAGTTAAATTAGAAGACTCGCATTGGGAAACAGTTACGACAGTCTCATTTTCTTTAGGGGGTTCCAGATTTTTAATATTACAAATTATTTCTAAATGCAATGTAGAATTACATTTTTTACATGGATTGACCTTTCTTTTGCATTGAGAACTTCTGTGAAAGCGTCCGAAACAGGAGTAACATCTTTTTTCTGATTTTAATTTATTCAATTTTTCCTCACTAGAAACGACCAAACAACCCTTTGATTCATGTGCAGAATTTTTGCAGAATATGCAATATGGTTTCGAGAGGGTTGTAGAAAACGAAGATGTAGTCTGAACAGGGAAAGGATTATAACTACTAACAGACTTAGGTTGTTTACGAGAATTAAACGTGTTAGAATTCTTGTCTTTCCTTTGCTCTTCAATTAAATTAGAATATTCGCGGAACTGTAATTCCATTTTCAAAAATTCTACAAGCTCATTTATATCTATTTCTTCCTGATTTGTTCGTCGTCTATTAAATTCTAGGATTATATCATTTGGGATAATTTTTAATAAAATTGGGTAAAGCAAGTGACCATATGAACCAGAAGTAACTCCTAAAGATTGCAAACTCCTAATCTGTATTTCTAGCTCATCATAAAACCTTCTAAATTCTCGTATGTTTGAAGAATTTTTCAATGAATCTAAATTTAATAATTTGTTCATTAAACAATTAATTACAATGTCCTTCCTTCCAAATCGCGATTCTAAAAGTTTTACAGCAGAATCATAATTTTCGTTCGTTAATGAAAATCCAGAAACAGTGTTCAGTGCAGTTCCCCCTAAAAAGGATTTCAGATAGTTGAATTTATCAATTTTTGATAAATTTTCATTGCTGTGTATAGCGCTATGAAATTGGTTCCAAAATTCAAGCCATAGGCTTGCATCTCCGAAGAATTTATTTATTGTTAGTTTTGGTAACTTTACAATTGCTTGAGTTTCGGAACGAGGAGCATTCCTTAAATGTTCCGCTGCTGACAGCCCAGCAATTAAGCTTTCGTTTACAACCTCAATGTTTGACTCCGTAACTTTAGGCGGACTTCCTTTATTACTCAAACTCTTTAACTTATTTTGTAATTTTCTTTTCCAAGTAATTATTTTTGCATTATATTCATCACATGCAATTACTTCATTTTCGATTTCCTCTACCTTTATAAGCTTCTCAATTTCTTTATCGATATTTCTTAACTCTACTGATTTTTCAATTAAACTGTCATAAAATATTTCTATTTCAACAATATCGTGAATTTCATCTATATTACTCTCTATATTGTTAATCAACTTTGTTGTAAGTGCTCTTAAAACACTTCTTTTCTTTTTTAAAGCATCTAAGTTCTCCATTCTTCAATTTGCAGTTAATATAAACAAAAATTCACGGCTTACCTTTAACAGATTTCAATACTTATCTAACAGTTCCTTGTTCCCATGTTTCGGCACCATGAGAAATTTTATGAAGAAAGCCTCAGCTCCTCATATTCTCTTGAATAAACAATTTTTATTAACAAACAATATATATTTTTACACGACTGGACTTATGCGAACTGCTCGTACATCACAGCGAGACTAAATGCGCAATTAATAAAACAGATAAGGGCGGCGCGCCACCTATGAACAAAAATTTAACACCCAGATCCACCAACACTCATATACACATACGTGCGCGCACACACACACAAAAGTTTATTACGGTCATTTTTATTTTTAAAAATGGAACAAAAGCAATATAATTATAACTAAAATTTAAAATTCTTCCTTCTGGATTTCAGATTTGCAAAATCTATAATCAGATCCTTCGTTTCCATCGTTTTTGCTGTTTTTGATTGGATACCTAATATGAAGAGGTTGTGCAGGCGTTCTTCACCTGTTGAATTGCGTAAACAGTGTTTCAGAATCTTCAGTTTTGAAAAGAATCTTTCAGCTTTTGAGACTGTGATGGGAAGAGTCAAAAACAATAATAATGCCGTAATTACATCTGAAAAATTTAAAGATATTGTTGAATATTTTATCAGAAGTACCTCGGCAAATTCTTTTATGGTAGATGCTTTACAAATTTCATCTTTCAGCAGAGCCCTGGTCATTACTGTTTGTAATGGAAATTCTGTTGTTAGATCCAGAGCCCAATCAAGACAACTGTGGGCCCTGGGCAGAAGAAAAAAATTGGGCCCCTTGCAATAACCCCCCCCCCTTAAAAAAAGATTATGATTGTTTTATATTGAAAGTTTTAAATATCTTACCCCTTCCAAACAAAAATTTTGTTTTAAGTATTCTGAAAAAAAAAAAAAAAAAAAAAAAAAAAAAACGAATATAGTTACATGAAGTCAAAGAAACAGATAGTTAAAAGTTACATCGCAATGCTATATCACAGTTGCTAACCTGTATGGAATACAACCACTTTTTGTAAACAGTCATTTTTGTAAATATTTCTTAAAAATAGCAAATGATTAAAAAATTTTGCTATTTTTTAACATTAAAAAGACTCTTTAAAAAATGTATTTTTTCCTACATATTGGTATGATGTATTGACTATAGAGCATTTCGAAGAATTAAAAATAAGTTTAAATTAATTTATACAAATGTAAATTTGAATTTTTTTTCATTGTTCATACTTTATAATTAAAGAATCCTTTAAGTTTTGAAATTTTTTATGCTTTGTAATTTTATTGTAAAATTATAAAAGTGTGAGATGTAAGATTTTTGGGCCCTAAAATCTGTGAGCCCTGGGCAGTCGCCCCGTTTGCCCTGCCGGTAATATGGCACAGGTTAGATCTTCTTTATATTTTAACTGAAGAGATTAGGCACATTTTAAAATTTCCGCTTCCTTCATCCTTGCTAACGTGGTCGGTACCAAAAAATTAAAAAGATTTGACACCTCATTCATACCTTGAAATCGGTTTTCTAATTGGTATATGACGGTATCTAAAACTTTAAAAAAGACGTTGTATATTTATTCGTGGACTATTGAGCGATTTCCTTCTGTGTCCATCGTTGCCTCCCGGCCCAGGTCTTTGAATACATACGCCGTGGGCCTCAATGGAAGTATCGATGCCGGGAAACAACGATGGACACACGAAGAAAAATGCTGCATTCACGTTTTTGCAACGGTGAGAAACGAAGCAGACAATAAGTTTTAGGTAAAATTATACTTTAACACTTGATGCACCCAAGAAACACCCGCAACGGGAGTTTATGTGTGTATAAATCGGGGGGGGGCACTCAATATATATTCAAGCACTTTAAACCGAATTACAGAATTTTGGACCAAAATCAAATTAAATAGTATCTTCTCATTTACTCAGCCGATGTGAGGGAGGGGATAGGAAGGTACTTGATCCCCCGCCCCTCTTTGCGAATCCGAGAGCCCCATTAAAAGCAAATACAAATAAGTTTATATCCAAAATTTTAAAAAAGTCAGGGGCGGACCCATAACAAATTCTGCGGGGGAGGGGGCACACAATTTTTTTACTCCTTTCTCTTATAAACGCAATTTACAAAGTATATATAAAGACTATATAAGTCAATCTTTTCTAGTCAAACCCCTCCCCCGCTTTGGATCCGGCAATGAAAATTAAAATTCTGAGAGGCGTTCTTTCCTACATTCCAGATTCTAACTACACACATATAACTCTAAACAACAACAACAGCAAAAAAAAAAAAAAAAAAAAAAAAAAAAAACTAAAATCAAAATGTTCCTAAAAATGATAAAACATAATAAATCAAAAACCCGAATCGCACATAAAAAAAGAATGAGTAGGAACCAAAAGTCAAAAATTATAAGAGAAATAACTACAGAATAATCTGCCCGTCTGCTGGTTATTGTATTAAACAGCTTATGATAAGTTTGTATTACAATACTCATAAAATAAATTTACATCAATTACAAATGGTATTAAATTTGTACAAATGTTTTCACATGATATTTTTTTTAATATATGAATCTTATATCAAATACTAAGACAAAAAAATTCAAATATCTTATTCATTTATTATTATTATTATTATTATTTTGAGCACATGTAGTTAAATAACTGAATTATTTATTATTTTACACTTCATTTAAACAAAAAAATAAAACATACTTTTGGTTCTTTGATAAGGTTTTGTTAGGCCTTTTCAGTAATCAGCTCCATTTTTTAAATTTTAAGCTTAAAACTACACATACATAGAAAAATTTTAAACGTAAAATCATAAATACATAGAAAAAAAAATGAACATAAAATTAGATATACGTAGGAATTATATACTTTCAGAAGTATTCACTTTCAACTTCCCTTACGTAGTTAAAATAAAACCTCAAACGCAAGGCGACTCAAGAAAAAAAGAAAAAAAAAAACGATAAAAAAGTTTGCAGTTCACAGTTGAGAATCATTATTAGAAAATACTGATAAAAAACAAACAACCCATTATAGGTTCAAGGGTGTTCTTGGATTTTTTGCTTCTTTTTTATTGCCTTCAGGGTAATTTCGTGCACTGGACGCTACCAAGAACAAGAAATAGTAAAGTGAAACCATATGTGCTTGTGCGTGCGCCGTCCCTAATCTTGTACATGTACAACTACAAATTGCCATTCTCTTTTTTCTGCCCATCTTATCAGCAGTCCTCAGGCAAAACGGTTCTTCACTTCTTTACGTGGGGCAAACCTAAACTGATAGTGGAGGTAAAGTTATGGACCGTGTGATTCCACCGCTCTCAAATAGTTCTTTCCGTTGCCCAGTTTATTACAAAACGAAGACATTTTTGATCTATTCCCTAGTAGCACAATTAGTCCAAAATACGTTTAAAACACGTTTTTTAACGTCAAAAAACGTATTTCCAACGTAATTTAAACGTTTTTTGAACTAGTTGTGCTACTAGGGTTAAGTGCTAAAGTAAAGTATGTTGTAAAATAATTGCATATTTGTGTTACTTAGATGCAGTAATTAAAAGGATCAAGAAATTAAGTAAAAAACCAAATGTAATGCCTTCCCAGACGCTTGACCAATGATAGCTGGCGGGATATTAGTACTGAGGATTTGCCTTGTGATTAGGTTACTTTGTGATGTTGACAGCCTAATAATTAGAAGGAGAAACGAGTGTCGGAGTGATGCATGCGGAGAGTATTCTAATGCATAGATTTAGGAATACCTAGATTGCTCATCCAATGTTCCTAATCGTGTGCTTTTTGTTGCCAAAAACGCACCCTATTTCTGCCCCTATCATGGCTGCCGTCGGTGTAAAATAGAACATTCATCGCATTACTTCATAAAAATAAATAATTTCGAGGGAAAATAATTCGATACGAGTACTTTTTAAAAAAAAACAGATCATTCTAAAATGATTGAAAATACCATTATAATTTAAGTTATTGCCATTCTGCGCATTCGCAGGCCACTATCATGGCTACCGTTTGGAGGCAACAAGTTTTCTCTCGTTATGCTCAATCTAGAGAGTCCTATATCTATGGTGTAATGGCCTCTCCAGCCTTCTCCTCCGCTATCAGGTTAGGTTTGCCCCCGAGTATAGAGATCATGGTCACTATGGTATTCGTTTCGGGTAATATTCAGTGGTTCTCTCATGAGTGGGAGTGGAAACATTTAAAATGATCCAAATCTCGGAACTGATTCCCCCCCCCCCCGCCCTTCAAAGTAGATTTGTATTTATACCATGATAATCTGTACCCAGTATTTTCTTTTCCCTTTTTTATCAAGTGTAAGTGCTAACAAAATTTTTCGGCCTCCTATAATTCTGCACCCCCCCCCCCCGCATTGCGGGGTTCAGCACCCTGTAGTTCCGCCACTGCTCCTATTCCATTCTACAAGTATAAATAACAAGTATTGTAGTTTTGAGGCCCTCAGATTTTTTTTTAGACCCAGGCCTCATGGGCCTATTCGGTAATCGGGGCCTGCATATACATCTATGTCTGACAAATATATACTCAAAGTAAATTACCTAGTCTAAATAAAAAATAAGTTAACCACAAAACCAAGAATACTGAGATCTAACTTTTTAGAATTAGTGTTTTAAAGTTTAAACGCTCTTTTATTGTACAAGGCAAGTACATAGGCGTAGCGTCAGGAAGGGGGTGGGCAAATGCTCTCCCAACTTTGGCTCAAAATCTTTTAATTTCCAACATTTGTTATAAAATTCAAAAGAAAGATACCTTTCCTGCTCTTGAAGTAGATAAGGGGTCCCCAAATCTTTCATGTGCCTCCCCCCCCCAATCAAAAAATTGTTGCCATGTTGATAATGGCCAGCTACTGTGTGCGAAAGAAATGAAGCTCCTCTCTCAGGGTTTACTACCTTCCCACCTATCCGCCGCCCCCCCCCCCATCCAGAAAAAAGGTGATTTTTAAAAAAAATCTTTCAATCCAGAAAAAATTGCTTTGATCTTTACTTCTAATACTGTCTAACCATAAAAAATGTAATTATTTGTTAGATGCTAAAGAGAAATAAGTCGTCTAACCAAACCAAAATAATGGAGTAAATAACCCACTCTTTTAACCAGCATATTTAATTTGCAGCGGGGTTCTAAAGGCCCGTTTCCACTTCCGTTGCAAATGTCGTTACGCTAAAGAAAAATGCGCAATTTGTTCAGAGTTTGAGATTAAAATTAGTCTGCTGGCGGTTTTTTACGCTAGCCAGTTTCTATTGAAATGCATCGAGTAATCATCTATATAAATAAAATTAGGCTTTTGTCTGTACATTTCTTGGAATTCAAAAATTTTGCGATTTCTATCCGTTTCAAGCACCTGGGAATCCGGTGCGCCCCTCAAAAAAATGTTTGTCTGTCTGTCGTTCTGTCATTCTGTCCGTGAGGATTTTTTTGTTCAAGCATCACGTAAAAACGACTGAAGCGAATAATATGAAATTAGGTGTCATGATAGGTGGTCACTCAACTTAAAACATAGTCGTCAAATTTTTAAAAAATCTTGGATCTACAGATTGGATTTTGAGATTTTGCGAAAATCCTTTTAAACTGCGTAAATTTGTGTTCGAGCATCACGTATAAACGACTGAAGCAATTGAAATGAAATTTGGTATGATGATTGGTGGTCACTCAACTTAAAACATAGGCACCGATTTAAAAAAAAAAATCTTGATTAGATTTTGAGATTTTGCGAAAATCGTTTTAAACTGCGAAAATTCGTGTTCGAGCATCACGTAAAAACGACTGAAGCGATTGAAATGAAATTTGGTATCATGATAGGTGGTAATTCAACTTGAAACATTGGCGTCGAATTTTAAAAAAAAATCTTGATTAGATTTTGCGAAAATCGTTTCAAACTGCGTAAATTTGTATTCGCACATCACGTAATAACTGCAAAGGTGAAAAAATGGTATTTGGTGAAATGATATATGGTCACTCACCTTAAACTATAAGCATCTAATTTTAAAAAAATCGATCAGATTTCGAGATTTTGCGAAAATCGTTTAAAACTGAGTGAATCTTTGTTCAAGCATCACGTAAAAACGACTGAAGCGAATGATATGAAATTTGGTGTCATGATAGGTGGTCACTCAACTTAAAACATAGGCGTCGAATTTTTAAAAAAATCTTGATTGGATTTTGAGATTTTGCGAAAATCCTTTCAAACTGTGTAAATTTGTGTTCGAGCATCACGTAATAACGACTAATACGAATGATACGAAATTTGGTGATATGATAGGTAGTTGCTAATCTTAATTTATAGGCGTTGAATTTTAAAAATATTTTGATTACATTTTGAGATTTTGTGAAAATCGTTTTAAAATGCTGAAATTTTGTTCCAGCATCACGAAATAAAGACTGCAGGGAATGAAACGAAATTTGGTGACATGATAGGTTGTCACTCAACTTAAATTCTAGGCTTCCAATTTTTCAAATACATATTGATTAGATTTTGAGATTTTGCGAAAATTATTTCAATATTCGAAAATATTCGTTCGCACATCACATAATTACGACTAAACCGAATGAAATGATATTAGAACTTAGTTACTCTCTAACCTGTAATATTTTAACAATACATAAAAATTATAACTTTGCTTTCTTTACTTTGGCAACATACTACATCCATTCTGTGTACTCCTACAATGCTGACGAAAGTTCTTGCTTTTTTGGAAATTTGCATTCAGTACTAACCCGTCAACGACGGGTACTTCAGCTAGTTTTATAATAATTTTTCTTCATAGAAACCACTCGGATTGAGTTATTGTCTTTATGAATATTTAAATGGAAGGTTTAGAAGAGTATATCGCATTTTGCTTCAAAACTTTGTTAATAAAAAGAATATTAACGTTGTAAAATTACTATGCTATTATGAACACTCTATAAATAGCAATTCATGGCCATGGCGTTAATTTAAGTTTTCTGAGTTTGAAATAATAAAAACATTTTTCAAAAAATCTCCACACCTATTAAAGTACGATCTTATGAATCATTTTTAGTACTTAATGATTAACCCATTTGTGCCTGGATATTTTTGCGACTTTCTTCGTTTTTTACTGATAACAGAAATAATAAATAAATTTCTGATGTCAACTTCTTGAACAAGGAATGATTTATTTTAAAATCATTTTGCATAAAAATCGAAATATCAATATCCTACTTGGTCATGTTAAAATATTGTGCGGAGTTGAGGCTGAATACTCATGAATAAAGGCTAGGAAAAATAAATAACGTTTTCGACTAATAGCGAAAATGCCGTCCCAAAAAAAGGACGCTAGGCACAAATGGGTTAATAATATTTAAAACAAATCTCAATGAAAATATTGTTAATTTATAAAAAAAATATTATTGTTAACGACTAATATTCTAGTTTCTTTTACAATAATTATAATGTATAGAAGAATAGGTCAATAGGTATTCTATTTCCTCTTTATCCGATAAATATTTAACAATCACTATAACATTTGAATGCTCAGAAGTTATGCTTCAGATGAAGGTACACAGTGACATGTGTTGTAAAATTGCATCTCTTTATTTACTATCATAAATGTTTTTATGCTGATTTTTTCAAGAACTCACCTTTTGGGCCCCTAAAACTTGGGGGCCCTAGACCGAGGCCTAGTTGGCTTGTGCGGTAATCAGGGCCTGATAGTGATGCTACTATCCTCCAGGGAATAGAAAATAGTACATCAATTCGTGTATTTCGTCATGGAGGGCATATTTGCTACTTACAGTTGAGGCTTTATTTTGTTGGGATACTTTTCTCAGTTTTTTAGTATTCTTTAATTTCCAGGCCAGGAGGGAGCAGGAAGTGAGAAAATATATTAGTATACAAACTTTCTCAATATATTTTTTTCGTTTTCATTGATTTGTTTCATGTCCGTGGATGGCACTCAATCACTGTAGCTTTATTTCGATGGGGCGCATCTTCTAATTATGTGTGTATATTTTACAGCAGAGAGTATATCTGCACACTGTATCAGAAAGTAATAGTGTGATACTGACAACTAAAATCGTCAGGAAGAAAACCCTTAAATTTATATTTCAAAATACAGATAAATATTCAAACGTTACCTGCTAATACTAGAAACGTAGTTGCGACGGCATTGGCCGATAGTGCTAATTCATTTGACCAATATCCTGATTCTAATGCAACGACTCTGCTGATTAATGTTATAAGTCCTTCAATTAAAGCTCCTAGAGCCATGTGTACCTGAAAAAAAAAGTAATTTAAAGTTATGCTGGATGAATTTATTTCTTTGTAGATCTTTTCTTGCAATAGAATCTATTGAAGATAGATTTGTTGAATGTTGTAGTAATTCTACATTTGAAACAATTGTAACAGTAGTAAAGGTTATGGAAGTAAGACTGAACAAAAGAATTACAGATTGTCCCCCCCCCCCCCCCCAGTCCAGTGAAGAGAAAACTTGTTGGTTGATCCTCTCTTAACCAAATAGCGAGCGTTTTCATTTGTAAATAGCCCGCAGTATCCCAAAATCTTACCTTTTGAAAATCCTTCAATAAGCTGCCTGGCCTACAAAAATTTTTAATTTTCTAAAATTTATCGAAAATAAAATATTAAATTCACTTCTCAAGAAAAAAAAAAACTTTCTAACTCATTTTATTTACAATTTCAAATTAAATTCATTTTAATGTCTATAATAACTTTATTTCAACAGTTAAATGCTTGACAGTTTCATTAAGTGGCTTAAAATTTATTGAAATAGAAGGGAGATAAGACGCGGCTCAGTATCAGATCATCAATAACTGGTACCTTTGTTCACTCACACATCATGGTTCGGTTCTGGATCCGTCTCCGGTATGTCGGTCAGGCATAGATATGTGCCCATATTCAGATAGATTTAGTAGTTACTAAATCACGTGAGCTGCCAAAATCAAACTGCTAATTCACCGACTAAACAAACGTACGCCTGGAACAAGCGCTCTGATTGGTCTACTAACTTCCATGTTAACTTCTTTCCCCTGTTAACTCTAACGTTCAGTACATTTAATGTTTGTCCACTTAAAATAAATAGTTTCATATTGTTGCGGAATTACTCTGCTACTCCTGGGGTTCGTCGTTCTAAAGTCCTGTTGGTGTAAAAAGTTCAAGTAAAAAGTCACTTGTCAGGATGGAACACAAACTTTATTGCTTCTAGATCTTCGTAGAAAAATCAGCTGTACACAATTCACAAGCACAATCTAGCAGTAACGTGCTTTTAACAATCCGCTTGGATCTGAAGCTCTCACAAATGCTGTATTTCTCACACAAAATAAGTCACTTTCACAGGCAAAAATTCAGTGAAAATATTCAAGAGATATCGTACGCAATCCCTTACGACACAGCAATGAAGAATTTACACAC
The DNA here is from genome assembly GCA_038373885.1 of Cheiracanthium punctorium. Lineage (NCBI taxonomy): Eukaryota > Metazoa > Arthropoda > Arachnida > Araneae > Cheiracanthiidae > Cheiracanthium > Cheiracanthium punctorium. The sequence continues at coordinate 31,235 of JAWZYV010016902.1, read as the reverse complement.
AGCACTTTGAAAACAGCTTCGTAAAGCAAGCTAAAACACAGCTTCTATAGCACTATCAATTCACAAGCGTACTGAGAGCTCTTCACACATCGAGCGTTCAACTCGCACTGAACTTTCGGGGCGACTTCTATAAATAGCCGACGCAGGAGGTACAAGAGGTTTCCAGAAAAGTCAATTTCTCGAGGGTTCTACATAAAGCGTGAATTTTGATTACGTCATAGAAGAGAAATGTTAGGTTATTATGCGTTTTTAATGCAGGAAAAACAACTTCCAGGCCCCATTGGGAAAATCACGCCAAATGACCAAAAAGTCGCCAAGCTTGGCGACTTTTGGCGAAATATCGCCAAATTTGGCGCCAAAAATAAGTCCCCAAATGTGAAGAGATCTAAGCTCTAGGACCAATATTTCTCGAGTTTTCTAGAACCTCCATTGAAAAACAATGGCAAACTGAAACCTCCATATCTCCGGTTCTAATTGGCCGATTTTGATGCAACAAAAAGCAAAATTTATCTATTTGAAGCGTATAATACTAATTTTAAACCATTTTAAGCCACAGAGCAGCGGGTTGCCCCGAAAATTCGTAACAATGTTCTGTTTTAAATATTATAGTTACAGAAATAACATTGTTGCCTTTAAATTTGTTAAACAAATTCTAATTCCAAGGCTTCATGCAAACGAGTCTTTGCTCGTATAATTTCGAGAGAAACTGTTCCAATCGAAATTAAATCGCAAAGATGGCGAATCTATTAATGCTACGACGTAAAATATGGGACAGGGGTTAACTGTTTTCTGTGTTAGAGAAATTGTCAGAAGTTTAAAAAAAATTAAATCGGGGAACGGATGAATTTTCAGAATTGTAAAGTAGCACATTTTCTTTCTATATTTTTCTTTTTGTATTTGTGCAAATTTGCAAGCCAAACGTTGCAATGGTGTAGATTTCATAAAATTTTTTTTTAGCAAAACTTTTTCACAGATCGCAAAAATTGCAAATCTATTTCGACTAGGATCTAGTTGCAACAAGTTTTAGAATTTTTACCGTCAGAGTATTTTCCTATGTTTAAATTGGCAAAAAATCACGAAAAGGGTGCATTTTCATATTTTAAAATAGCGCAAATATTTTCCTATATATTTTTTCATAATTAAGAAAAATTTCCAGTCAATTGTACCAACGGTGGGGATTTTATTTCGATTTTCGAGCATAAAACCTTTTTCATTTTTTAGAGTAATGGAGGTATAAGTTTTGTTTTGGAATGTTGCGAAACGGAAGCATTCTGATTTCACTGAAGCAATGATCAGCGTAACTATATATTAGGATGGTTGCTTTTCGTGTTTTTTCTTTCTTTTTTTTTAATGTTATGTTTGCCTGAATGTTCTGTTAGTGCAATACGCTTCAGTATTGTTGCGTAGTCTCCATTTTATGGTTTTCTCGAAGAAATAACGCATTATTTTCATCTACAGAGCTCGATCCCCCCCCCCCCCCCGACTATATATTCGATGCTCATTTTATTAACGTCATTGGAAAAGCTATAATAATATTAAATTTTACACACAGTCTGAGCTTATTATTTTCACCAAAGGAAAAATAGTGAAAATTGGCTTACTTGAAGACCAGCTTGACATTCTGCCGCTGTATGTAAAGCTTCATGTTCTGGAGTCATATGAAATGACCAAATGTAGTTCAACCACCTGTAAAATAATCAAACCTTTAATTACATAATCTTTGTATACACTATATTTTTTAACCTAACTATTTTTAAGTCTTTATTATGAATTGTTTAAGCAGAAGATCAAATATGCACTGAGCTCACATGGTCTATGCTGTAGTTTATTCTGAATGGCCATTTTTTACCGATTATTAATATTTAACTCATAAGCGTTTGTCGTAGATGTAATTTGAGTTAAAAAATTCTTTCATAGGAGCTAAATAATTATGTAAAGTTATTTTCGAATCAATAAAACCATTCTAACAATTAAAAAATTTTAATTTTGTTAAATCTTGATCGCATAAGAATAGAGTTGATAAAAAAAAATATACATAATAATTGAGGGAAATTTTCCCTTTTTCACCGTTAAATCTAAATCTCGTTTATTTATTTATTTTGTTTATTTTTTTTTCCTGAGGAGAAGGGCGTACTTCCTTCATTCCAAGACTCTTCAGATTAGAAAACAACCTAATCATATAAAGTCAAGAGACTCGAAAATCTTGTACGATAAAAAGGAAAAGCAATCTGACATGAATTTGTAACAAATTCACACCGTTGGACCGAATAGATAGCAGAACTATATAAGTATGTAAACAGACTAGATGCGCAACTTGTTGTTGCCCGGTCAGCATTAGCAGGGACCGATCTACATACTTGGGGGCCCAGGGCACACATACTTTTGGGGCCCCCTGCACAAAAATATTTCGCAGAATATTACTTAATTAAATTAAGTTAAAACCAATTATCATTCCTAAGTTAACCATATGTAAATATTTTAAATCAATAAAATGTCACCACAAATACCACTTTTATGAATTTTTCAATTTTGAAATGTTTTTATGGGTATTTTCAGTCGTCACACACCTTAGAAACGATAAGAGGAGGAGCATGCTGAGGTGTCCTATCGAATTTGCGAATATCAAATTTATCGAATATCGAATCGAATGGATAATTTTTAACATTACACGTGACATTAAATTAAAAATTTTGAATATTTGTGATGAAATGAAGTAAGTAATCAGAAATTTTACTCTTGAGAGATAATTTTAGTAGTTATTATGATTACACAAAAGGGAGCTTTGGGGGTCTCTAAAAATCGGGGTGCCCCGAATGCCCCGCCATAAATCAGTCCCTGAGCATTAGGTTAGATTAGTTACCGTCGTTAGGTATTAGGACAAAATATTTTAACGAAAAAATCCGCATATGATCGCTAACCTAGTGCTATGATTTAGTTTCACAACCACTGACATGCATAAACTGAATATGAATTTCAAAAACATTAGTCTGCATACGTGTGCAATTCTTCGAGCAGTGTACGTGACACAATTACGAAAAAATCGTTTAATATACTAATCAAAAATAGTACTAAATTCTTGAACTAAAATAATAAAAATAAAAAATTCGTGTGGTCCTGTTATCCTAAAATTGTAATAATAATAATAATTAAAAAAAGGTCTTCAAGTTCTACTGTTTAAACACTAATAGTAATTAAGCAAATAACTAAACAACATCTAGTCCATAAATAATAAAAATGTTTACTGAAAATTGTCACTATATCAACAAATTGCACTTTTTTTTATTGTGAAGTCTCCGAGTTCTCATTTCAACGATGAATTATATGGGCTTGTAACAAACCACACGGAGCAAAAGGAGGGGTTGGGGGAGTTGGTCAACTATACTGGGGCAAATCTAACCTGATAGCGGAAGAGAAGGCTAGAGGGGTCATTTATACTCTCCGCATGTATCGCTCCGAGACTCGCTTCTCCTTGCAATTATTCGGCTGTCAATATCACAAAGCAGTCCAAACACAAGGCAAATTTGCAGTACTAAATTCCCACCATCACAAAAGAGGTCTATCATTGGTCAAGCGTCTGGGAGGGCGTTACATCCTATTTCTGAAATAATTTCTTAATCCTTTTAATCATTTTAATTATTGCATTCAAGTAACACAAATATGCAATTATTTTATAACATAAACTTTATTTTAGCAGTTAATAGATGAAAAATGTCTTAGTTTTGTAATAAGCTGGGCAAACGGAAAGAACTATTTGAGAGCGGCGGAATCCCACGGGCCATAGCTTTACCTCCACTATCAGGTTGGGTTTGTCCCGAGTATAGATACAGCGAGATTTCAAGATTTTATCAGCTGACCATTTCGCGCACACTCTAACCTGCATTCGCCATCAGCTCCAGAGAAGGAAGGAAGAAAAAAATATTGCTGAAAAAAAAAAAGAAAAAAAAACTCATCATTTAAATTTTTTTTATTTCAGAAGTAGGATAAATGTCCAGTACATTTGATTATCAGTTTCTTAAACCAGGGTGTCTACTGGAGTGCAGAAAAAAAAATTCATGACCACAAGGGAATTTTCATGACATACCGCCATTTTGCTGCTTTTGAAATGTAACTAATTTTAGTTATATTATATAATTATATATGTATATATATACAGTGTCCCAAAAATAGTGTCTGCACAGCCCGATTCCTCGTTGGAAGCACATAAAAATTGCCCAAAGAACTGTACCTGTACAACCCATAGTTTTCGAGAATTTATAGGAAAATCAAATTATGACGTCACATCCAGTGCAAGGAAAATCAATTAGAAACATTAAATTGGACACGGACTGGATAAGGGGGGACTGCTATGCTCATCAGATCTGCCACCTTTGAATTCATTCCAATGAAAACGTTTGAAAGGATTGATCTAATTACAGTAAAAAGTGATTTAGTCCCTACCCTTTATTCTGTGTGCATTTATATGGGCACCAGATTGATGCAGATCGAGCAGTTAGCCATCGAGCACGCCGCACCCAAGCCTCGATAGTCACGGTGGAATTTTTATCATTCTTCAAAGCATATGCAAGAAAACCTATGTTTATGCTTCCAATAAAGGCTCTTTCGGTACACTGGATATGACGTTTCTGCTTTTGTCTTGCAATTTTTCTTGTAAACTATGGATCGTACAGGTACGTTTCTTTGGGAAATTTTTATGTACTTCCAACGAGGAATCTGACTGTGCAGAGTTTGGGAGTTATTTTTGGGTCACCTTGTATATATATAAATATACATATACAGGTTGATTCGCTACCAGACTGACAAACTTGCAGGGGGTGTAGGGGGTACAGAGACGGTTCAGAATCATATAGCAATACGGGGTTGGAAACGTCGTCTTCATGTACCTGCACGCTTTAGAAAAAGTGTTCAAGCGATAGTAAACTTTCCGGCCATGGTTTTTCAAAAACTAATCTCTCTTTCACCGATTGCACTTGATAAAAATAGTTATTTCAGAATTGCTTCTTGCATTTATGAAATCGTCAGAGGAAAGCCCATTGTTTATGAAACTTGATTGAGAAATTAGACGCATACTTCAACACTTCTTCCAAAGTGATTATTAACAGGTACATGAAGACGACGTTTTCGAACCCACATTGTTCTGCGAGTCTGAACCATCTCTGTACCCCTACACCCCCTGCAAGTTTATCAGCCTGGTAGTAAATCACCCTGTATATATATATATATATATATATATATGTAATGTATAAAAAGGTAATTTGGGTTTTACTAGTTTGGGTATTGTTCAAACCGGTACTTTCACTGTAAGTTTTGCTTTCCTGTCATACTTGCCACGCGCGCTCTGGAGCTATGTTTTATTTATTTTGTTATTTGTCAAACATCAGGCCATCGATTCTGAGTTCTTTAGATGTACACGTGTCCCCACGCCCTTGTAGCCCCGGATGCGGGTCATGTTGGTAAATGTGTGTGGTTCGATCAGAGATAACAGAGAGGCGGAGTTGTGTCTTCGCAGACCACGTGGTGTGGTAAGCGTAAATACTCCCGCACATCAAAAATCGAGGGACTTCTGCCACTGGAACTGTTTAATGAGTCCACGCTGATTCTTGTACCCGTCTCCCCTCCCCTCTTTTCATTCTAAATTGTAACTTAAATGTAATGTTCAATAAACCATATTACCTGCCTTAACTCTGAAACTTTACTTGAAATATCTGACGTCTCATATATATATATATATATACATTATATAATTATAATATTAATTACTCTTAATAGTCACTAATTAATTAAATGGTCAAAAGTAAATGAAATTTAACTATCCTAATCAGCAAGATAAATTGCCACACGGCAATGAGATCGCAAGACAGTCCTTTTCTCTTCCCTACAGCAGGAGACTGGGTTGTAGGAAAAAAAAAAAATTCATGACATCCTATAGAAATTCGGGACATTTTCATGACATTCATGACACATTGTTCAAATTCTTGACATTTTCATGACATTCACGATTTTCATGACCGGTAGACACTCTGTAACCAATAAGTTGGTAAAGAGATTTGTAAGTACTTAATAAAGTTTAAACATGCTAAAAATCGGGAGTTTTTTGCAACATTTTAAAAAAATCGTTGAAAAGACACTTTAGGTACGATTCTCAAAAAAAAAAAAAAAAAAAAAAAAAAAAGCTTATTTGAAAAATCATTGTTTGGACTTCCTGATAATATAATATAGTTTTTGATAAAACTTAAACTTTGCCAGAGCATAAAATACTCTAAAAATCGACGAAACATAAAATAAAAAGCTTTAAAAAATAATCCAATTGATTATTTTTCTCCAATAATAGTTGTCCCTGGTCCTATTTGCTCTATATGCCGAATTTGGTCCAGCTACGACGAATAGTCTAAGTGCCTATAGCGAACACACACACATACACAGAGAGAGACAAACACCGAAGTTCTTATACAGGATGTTCACTAAATAACTGACCCATTTTGAACTTAGATAATAAAAATTAAAATTCGTATACGACCCCCGTACAAAAAAAAAATTCCCAGTTAGTAAAATGTGCCCAATACACTAATAAGGTAGTGTAACAAATTTGTGAGCTTTTCATCATACAGCGTCACATCTTTCATGAAAGAGGATCGGGACTGTACATCATTTTCAATATAAACGTTTATTGCTAGGGGGAAAAAAATGTTCCTCCATAACTTCTGTACGACCTATGAAATGCGATCATTTAACGTGATTTTTCTCCTTCGAGAGCCATTGAAAAGTGTTTAAGTCAACAATTATATTTATCGTCATATCTCTGACGTTTTTTAAGGTACATAATTCTCAAATTTTGTATGTCACCTCATTAGTGTATGGGGCACATTTTAGTAATTGTGAATTTCTTTTGTACGGGGGTCGTATACAAATTTAAAAAGAGTAACTTATTTTAAAATTAACGAGAGGTTTTTTTTTTATGGAGTGTTATTTCAGACCTTATTTTGAACATTTTTAAAATTTACACTGCCCACTTATCGCTAATAGATAAAGAATTAAAGCCCGTTACCACCTTTTTGGACATCCTATATAAAGGGACGAGGGTCAGTTGCACCAAGAATCCTTATCTTGCTCCCCTCTCGAAAATATGCTACCGCTGGCTCTTTGCGAAACCCCCCCTCCAAAAAAAGTAAAAGAAATCACTAGGTCCGGCCATCGCTGTAGGGGGCCCCTCGAAAATATGTAAACGTTGGCCTTTCCAAGACCCCAAAAAAATATCACTACGTCCGGCCGTCGAGGTAAGGGGCCCTTCGAAAATGTGCTACCGCTGTCCCTTTGCGAGACCCAAAAAACATCGCTGGGTCCGGCCATCGCTGTAGGGATCCCTCGAAATATGTTACCCCTGGCCGTCTGCGAGACCCAGAAAACATCACTGGGTCCGGCCATATCTGTAGGGGCTCTTCGAAAATTTGCTATCGCTGGCCCTTTGCGAGACCGCAGGGTTCCCCTATGATTGTCCCTCTCCCCTTCATTTCGCGGGTGCAACTCGCCCGTGGATTAAATTCATCCGCGGTGCAATTCGCTCTTTTCACCCTTCGCCCGGTGCAACTAGCCCATTCCATATAAAATACGTGCATTCCTCAAAAATACATATGTTATTCTGAAAAAAAAATATGAGTGCCATAAAAAATTATTCATAATATTGCCAAGTGGCTGTTTATGTTTGGTTTTATTCATTTAAATCCCAGGTTCTTTATTTTGGCAAGAAATATAATCGGGTAGTTACGAGCACTATTGTGAAATAAATGGCCGAAATCATTTTTCTAATTTTTAAAAATGAACATTTATTTAAGCAATAAAATACACAATACATCAAAATTATTTATTAATAAAATTAATTGGATTTAATTATTTAAATCTTTAAGACTAATACTTAAGAATCTGAATGTCACTTTATTTAAGGTAGTTAATGTCCATGGGCGTAGCCAGCGAGGGGCAGGGTGGGGCAGCTGCCCCCCCTAAAATGAGCTAGTCATAGGGTCTGATTATGACAAACCGGGCATTCTCCGGTTAGACTCCATGTCCTGCCCCCCCCCCCTAATGAAAATCCTGACTACGCCCTTGTTAATGTCGCACTCACCATATAAAATCCAGCTCATCCTGCGTAATCCTTAAGATCCTTGTACACTTAAAAACAAATCTAAAAGAATCTGATAGAACTGAACTCCTGTTTTCCTCTTCGTCCTCAACTTAAATAACCTTTCCTTTCCATTCATAAAACCCTTTCTACAAATCTCGTTCAACTTCAAAACGTCATCTCTACTCCAGTGGCTAGATTTCTCACTTAGGGCACCTCCCTTCAATTTTACTGGCCTAGCGTACCCCTTCTTATAAAAATATTAAAATTTAAAATCTCCACCTTCGAGGCTAACACCTGGATTAACACCTGCTAAGCGGCAGATGCTGTTTTCGTAAGCAAGAATTTTTGAAATCTGGACTCTGCAACTTTTACGTAAACTTTCTCGCGAAAGCCACTGACCGCTGATACAAAAAGACACACTGTGAACATTTACACATGGGTACACTTTCATATTTCGAAACTCATAAAAATATCTGTGCGTCTCACCTGCTCAATATTTAATAAAATTCGTCCCCTTTTGCTTCAAAACTATTCTCGTACGTCCTATGAACCGGAAAATTTTTACTGCCACCTTGAATACTGAAAAAGGGAAAGTGAAATGGGCGTTATGTGCGTCTTGCATTATTCCTAAATTCGGAAGCATGCTCCTCAAAAGATATTTCTTTCACCTACCGTTCTGAGTTTTCCAATCTTATACTTAGTGAGACAAATTTATGAATTTGTTATTCTGCACGTCTCGTATGTTCGAAGGAAAACAACATCTGGTACGCGTTAGAGCTGGTTTTCATATTTTAGAGTGAAAAGGCTTATTTTATCCAACTACCTTTTATGTGAGTTTCCTTTCATATTCACCTCAACAGCCCTTTATCGAAAACGAATCTTGGAGATTCGTAATATTCCTTCTTTTGTTAAGGGTATTTATTCCTATCTACAATAATTTCGTTAAAAGCGGAATTCTCGCTTTTAACAATATGTAAGAAAATGAAAGTTGAAGAAAATAAAACTTATGCCTTTCTTTTTAAAGGGAAACAAATTTTTCATATAGAAAATAAGAAATTAAAATTAACCTACATATACAACATGGAAGGCTTGAATGACATTTTAAATTACGTTTCATAATAGTTTACATATACATGTTATTTTACATATACATTTCATTATATTTTCATACTTTGCCAGTTTCTCATTTGGGATTCCATAGAATGCCAAAGAAATGTGTGAAATACTAATAATTTCATACACTGCCGGCAAGTTTTAGGTATTCTATAGAATGCTGGATTTCATACTTTGCCGGTAACACACACACCACACATATATATATATGTATGTGTGTGTGTGTGTGTGTGTGTGGTGTGTAGAAAATACATTTCTATTTGTAAGAGGTGGCGCCCCCGATCTGAACGAATTATTTTATCCCGTTGGGTCTAAGCCTCCAATAGGAGCTTTTTGCGCGCGCGTGACGTAACATTACGTCACATTTTCAGAGAGAACACTTTTTCTCACCGGGCAGAACTCCCGCGTACACATGAACGAGTAATGGCTAACGTTTTCCCCTCCCGCTTGGAGTTTTTATCTAATTTATGAAGCAAATTAGAATGTGAAACCATGCTCTGTAATCAATCTTTAATTACCTTCCTATTAGATTTGTAAATAGCGTGATGTTTTTTCTTATGTGTTTAATATTAGTATGTGTTTAATAGTAAATAAAATGTTAGTTTAAACGTTAATCTTTTATTCTTTTCGTAAACTTACTTACCCCTAGACGCTCTTCCTACAAATTTGGGGACCTCGGCCGGGATAGAACCTGTTCCCTTACATTAGGCATTGCCTAGAAATATCATTAGTTTTATTTCCGTTTCAGTTTAGTTAAAAAATTTTATTTTGTTACTAAGAGCATTTCGATTCACGGTTCACCTCTTCGGTTTTCATTTACAGACCAACGTCGAGACCTAACCTCCCAATTTAACGTATTTTTTAAGTTCACAGCGAGCGATCAACGATTCATCAAAGGCCCAGCGATCAGCATAAGGTCCAGCAACGGCAGCGTTTCATCCAGCGCGACGAAAAGGTTCGAATCAGCAGTAATTCTCCGCAAGTAAAGAGATTCAGTATAAAGTAATTCCGACAAACTGAGGTCAGTGTTTTCTTCTATTCCTTAGTCCAGGGACAGATTGTCATCAACGCTTACATCGTCATATTATTCGAGGGACACTACTATTACATTGTGTGAAATGTTTTTATTTAAATATATATCTTTTTATATTTATAAATTAAGAATAGCCTATATTTAAATATTTAACCTTTTTCTGATATCAATTCACTCAATTTTATGGTATATACAGCTTTGTTCAATATAAAAAATCGAAATATTAAAGTCATTTCTTCTATCTGTTGCTATGTGAGATATCTATGTATATATAAATACGCTAAGGAAAACCCTTAGTGTCCCTTTTGCAGCGCACTGCGCGAACGGATGACCGTGAAATTCGGCACAGTTAAAATTCGTATGGAATTGTCTGTGCGATTGGTTAAAAATTTTTGTGTAGCATGCTAATGCACCGTAAAAAAATAGAGAAGTAATTTGGCACGCAGAATTCGCGCCAAGTCGGCCGATGGTTCCATTGTTGTGTCAAACAACACTTTGTTTTAGCAGTACTATTGGGTTATACTATTACAACAAAATTTGCAAAAAGTGGAATTATTCCCCAGTTTGGTGATACGCCAATGAATAAAATGTGCTTTAGCAATGTGCTTGGCGACTTTTTTTACACGGCGACAAGTGCGCAATGTGTTTTAAATTCCTTATTTAAAAGCAGTAGAAAAACCTTAAAGGAGAGAAGTAATATTTACTATTCGTTCGGGCAGGTCGGAATAAGAGAGACGCTGCGCAGAAACGCGCCAATTCGAGAATTTCTTCATAACCTCCCGCTAGGCAATATGCTAAACCAAATTTTCTCCAAAAATATTATTGAAGAAATACCTCAGCAATTAAGAGGGAGTGAAAATAATATTATTAATGAAGTGTATGGAAATATTTCCGAAAACATACTCTCAGATAACATATTGAAGTCAGTTAAAATAGAACCTAAAAATGATGATTGAACTTTTATTAATGTTAATGATCGAATATCAGACGCGGATCCAAGGGGAGAGCCGTGGGGGCGATCACCTCCTTCTGGGCGAAGTCCAAAAATGTGTTATAATCTGTTAAAATATATTATGTAAGTATAATGAAAATTAAGTAGCCTTTTTCTAAGAGGTGTATTACTACTCCCTGTCCTTTTTAATCATCGCCCATATATAGATTTTATCAGTAAAATAATTAATTACATTAATTGGTATAATTGATTATATTAATTAATTATAAAATGATTTTGCGCATTTCTAACCCCCCCCCCCCGTTTCAGGTACAAAATTGCCCCCTCCTTGAGTAATTTCTAGATCCGCCCTGTAAAATATCTGATGAATAGAGAAACATATCACCGTAGCTACGTTAAATAATTTGCTATGATGACAGTGAAATCAATAACTATCCAGTAGAGTTTTTAAATTCTTTGACTGTGAGTGTTTTGGTTTTTCTTTTCTTTTCTTTTCGGTTAGCCGGGAGCATGTGAAAAATTGCCAAATAATTGTGATCTGCACTAAATTCTTACAAACCTAAAGCGATTTTCCAGTACATAGTTGTTTATCCCTTTCCATATTTTGGAAGTTTAATTTAATTTCGTATTTTTATTCAATTGCCACACGTTTTCAGAAATTCCCCATTATGTTAACCAATAAGCATAACAAATTTCTTTTTAGTTGATTGCATATATTTTTGTATGTATCTAATTCCAGATCTAAATACTATTTTGTACACGGATTAAAATTTCCGCTCTTTTTTGGGGGGGGCGGGGAGACAGTGTTTCAGAAGTGGACCTTTAACACGTTTCCCTCCGAAAAAAAACAGTTGGAGGGATTTGCACCTGGGACTAAAAAAAAATAAAAAATCAACAGAAGTTTGACCACCACCATGGTTAGTAAATTGCATCATTATACTAATAAGAAACTTTAAATACAAAGGAAGCATATAGTCCATGGAACAGGAATGCGCTCATCAAGTGTATACATCGTAATTGCTATTGATTGCGATGTTTGAACTGGGAACCGCAGGCAACAAAAGAATTTTAATTCCACTTAGAAAATATTCTGGTACTATTTTACCAAAGCCTTTAAAAAAAACTCATTTCTCCAATATAACCTGCATTTGCGATGATAGTAAATCAATTCTCAATGTACAATCATTCGAAGAACCAACAAAAAAAAAACCCTAAGGGCAAATTTATTGAAGCATGCAAGGTTTCATACAGTGGTCAGTGGTACGCCTCAGCAAGGTAGACTTGAATCATTCGACTTTTTAACAGCGGGCGGATCCAGAAATTACTCAAGGAGGGGGCGATTTTGTACATGAGACAGGGGGGTAGAATTGCGGCCAAATCTTTTTTATAATTAATTAACATAATCAATTTTATACCAATGTAATGTATTTAATTATTTTTATTTGATAAAATCTATATATGAGCGATGATTCAAAAAGGACAGGGGAGTAGTACCCGCAATTATTACTCCTAAGGAACAAAATGCTAACATAATTTTCATTATACTTTCATAAATATATTTCAACAGATTACAACAGATTTTAGGACTTCTCCTCCGTGCCCCCCCCCCCCCGCCTCGCCCTTGGATCCGCGGCTGCTTTTTAAGATTTTATTAACTCTTCAAACATAATCGGTCTTTAGCCGAGGATAGTTCCAGGTTCCATTTTCGGGAGGGGGCCACTTAGACCCTCTTTTAAAGATCTAGCTTAAATTGTTCAAAATGCAAATTGAATACGTGAAATTCCAAGGGCCGGTGTGGAGGGAGATGAACTCTATGACCCATTCGCCCCTGGAGCTTGCCTTCGTATTTAGCAAAATATTGATAGAGTTTTTTACAAAAACTGCGCGTCTTCACAGAAAAGTGTCGTGGTGGTAAGTGAAATTGTACAAAAAGTGGTTAATAAAGACAGTTTGTCTCTTTAGCCAAGGAGGTCACTTTAGCGCTAAGGTTCCAGTCATGAAGCTCGGGATGAGAATCATCGGCTTGTTGTATCTCCAACTTGGACCAAACTAAGCCAGTAGGAGAATTGCCGACGAAACTGGAAGCTTACCATTGATTGCGCCATCTAATTGTCGGCAGGCGAAAAACAACCTCGCTACGCACTTGCCCACTTTCCTATTTAAAGCTTCTCCTAATTGGGATTCTATTTCATTTTATGCTGAAATTTCTCTGGGAGTATACACTAACCCATTTTTACTGTCTAGCGTCCCTTTTTTGGGACGCGCATTTTCGGTATTAGTCGAAAACTGTTATTTATTTTTCACTAGCCTTTATTTCATGAGTATTGAGCCTACAACTCTACAAAATATTTTAAAACGGGACCAAGGTAGTATGTTGGATATTTTTACTTTTTAATGGCATATTGATTTTAAAAGAAATCATCCCTGTTCAAGGAAGTTGACATCAGAAAATTTAAATCTATTATTTTCTTTTGTACAGTTAAAATCGAAGAAAAGTCGCAAAATTATCCAGGCACAAAGGGGCTTAACATTTGAATAAATAAATATGATAATTAATATGCATATACTAATAAATTTTTGTTTTCCTATAGTACTTAGTTACAACGATGTAACACCAGTTTGATAATTTAATAAATCAATTAATAATTTAATTAAATTCTCTTGAAAACTGCATGGCGAACGATATCATAGATCAGTTGTTTGGACAAATATTTTTGGTAGCAATTAGCTAATAATTAAAAAATAGTTCCATGCCTTCTTTCAGGCTATAAATTCCTCTAATTTACCCACTCTTTCCACATTATATTTTTTTTATTTATTTTATTCCTTTTGTCTTTAGTCTTAAAGGTTTGGTTAAGTTAAACCCGAAAAAACAAAAAACAAATATGGAAAGAGAAAAGCATTTAACGCCATTTTTTCAGTCACCAACCTGAGAGCCTGATTAAATCCAACAAGGGCCCCCAGGACATTGATGAATTTGGGGGGGGGCATCTATGAAACTGGTTTTATTTTTACAATAAATTTTGATATAAAGAAAAGTATGTTTCAGGTAACAAGATTTGAAATTGGGGGGGTGGGGGGCCCTGGGCACAGTCCCGATTTGCCGCGTGCGATAATAAGGTCCTGAGTATCCCACAAAATAAAATTACATATAAATCAGCGTCTTTCTCAGTATCAGTATCATTTTTTCAGTACTACGAAAAATTTCATAAAATTGCATAATGGAAAAAAAATATTAATTCAATTAACATACTACGCCATATTCAGTGATTGACTCTTTTGCATCAGTTTTGCAAGCATTTCACATATCAGATAACATCTTATTATTTCATTAATTATGAAAAATTTTTGTATTTGAATAAAAAACAGACTTGTGAATTGAAAATTTATGTGTTTTGTAAATAGTTTTCAGACTTATGCCAAAAATATCTATTCTGTATTGGTTTTGAAAAATTTTGTTGTTTAAAAGAAAATTCTAACTATTTATTTATCAATTTCGCTGCCATTGTTGGTTTCACTTATAGATTATAAAAATCCCCTCCCCCATCCTAATTAAATTATTAAACAGAAAAATAATTATTCATTAAAAACTACTATTATTTTTTTAAAAAATGGAACCAATTTTCCAAGGTGTTATACTGCTGTTTCAATTTGATTATTGGGCGGTATTTTAAAACTGTTCACATTAGCATTATAACTACTTCTAACATTGTACAAAAGGTTTTCTATTTACCGAGTGTTACTTTTTATGTTATACATTTATAAGGGGCCATATTAAAGGGAAATATCTATGGTGATGCGGTATTTGATGCTGTTTGGAGCTTTTAACCATTCAATGCATGATTTTTTATATTTTTACCAACATTTTTTTTCTTCGATATCATGAGGCTTAAATTGCACGTGAAAAAAATATGTTAAAAAAATATTTAACTATTTTTATTGATTATTTTTTGAAATTTTAGGGTTTGAATGCACATATGGATCGTCAATGCATTTAAGCGCTAAAATTTGCGAGTCACAATAAAAAAGGATTTACTGTCACATACTTGAGTAAAACTTTGGCATAAAACACTTAATTAATTACTGTTTTCAAAATGCATATTGATTTTAAAAATTGAAATTTTTAATTAAATTTTAATTAGTAAAATTGTTAACAGAAAAAATGACAATACCAGGAAAAAAACAGAAAAAATGACACTGCAAATACTTTCATTTACTATCAAAATTTATGTTGAATGAAAAATTTTAAAACAAATTTCTGCCCTTAGTTTCAGATATAATGCTTACAGCAATTTTTTCGAGCATCCAAATAAATATTTGGGAACTTGCAAGTGGCAACTTTACAGCGAGTGCGGTTTTTCCATTCCATACTGGCATAATGTTCAGTTTTGTCCTGTGGAACAACATGTTGGAGGAATAATACGCTGCAGGACCTCTTTGCCTTTTCACATTGTATTCATTCTTCTGTTAAAAGGCTTACTGGGTCTTCCCGCTTCACAACAGAAACTTTCACCCATTCGCATAAGTCCGACTAGCCAAGCTCCCATCGAAAGGCGGCTTAGTTTTAACAAAATCATTGGGGTCCTGCTCCATTTTTGGTTCTGAAAACTCTTTTTAGTATGTAGCAGCCACGGATTTTATGACATGCAAGGTCTAAGAAGTGATAAAACAGTCTCATTGTTACCACTTTCTTGATCTCAGAGTTATTTTATATCTCCCTATATGACTATCTAGCATGAATCTACGACGCCCCTCATATGTTTTAAACCCATATGTGATAAACATGACATCCGCCACATGGTATGCCTCGTGCTCAAAACTCAGTGGACACAACTTGCTTATGTTAGGCTCTGCCTGAAGGTCGATCTTATGACACTTATCACTTGCGTGTAAAAAGTTCCATGTTTTTGGATCGATAATAGGGGTTTTGGTAGATAAAAATGTTTTTGGGTCGGTCAAGAACTTCACACTAAAAAAAAATATATTTGCTTTGTTGTAGGCAATAGCCACGATAATTAATTAAAAAAATGCTATATAGGAATTTAATACTTTTAAAAGGACTATCTTCTCCCATACATTTTATTTATTATTAGACAAATGATAGATTATAATAGAATTTAAGAAATCAGGAAATAGTACTTAGTATAAGTTATAAACTATTTACAAATTGTAAAAAAAGGATTTTGAAATGTAATTTATATTTTTTTTACTTGTGTAGCAAGAGGCGCAATAATAATAAAAACAATGCTATATGGGCGATTAAAATAACTATGTGAAATGATATGTTTCTCTATACTTTTATGCTTTCTTATTAGATACTGAGATGATTATAACAAAATTAAAAAACAGTAAAGATAGTATTTATTAGACAATTCCTTTACTCGTAAATAGCATTTAATTACCTGTTGAATTAACAGATGATTATAAAAAAATAATAATTTAGAAATTGTTCATACAACCAGTATACCATTACATAATATTTTATGTATCTGACTAAACAACAAAGCATGTAATAATGAATGGATATGTGTGAATTTAAAAATTATGCTTGGAAATAAAAGGTATGATATCTTATAAATTATAAATTTCTGCCCAAATTTTAAACTGATTCAATAACATGCATAAAATCAGTGCTCTTACTGCAGTTGAAGCCTATCCTAAATGCCTGTTTGATGGCATCTTTGAATCAAACAAAAAAAATTGAAATTTTTTCACATTAACAAATAATTTTTTGGTTAAATCTTAAACATAGAAATGAAAAATAAACTACCTTGAGCCTATTATATAGTAAATTTTAGAGTGTCTCTAAAAGTCGAATTGAAGAAGTGGCAACCACTTGACAAGGATCATTGAAAAGTACAGAAATAAGATTTAAACATTTGGCGCCTAATTCAATAACAAGTGCTGCTAAATACTACTGCCATCTAACTGTGGAAAATGACAGTTACATATCAATATGGATGGATGAAGATAAAAATCAGCACAAGAAAACCGCCTTGTTTTTTGAATTTTTTTTAGAGCAAAATTCGTAAAAGTGGGTTTGATTCATATATGCACCGCCATGCATTGAGGGTTAAATAACGTTGGATTTTTCTTCCCGAGCGATAACATTTCTTTCCTGGCTTCTGGATATCCACTGTCACATTCCCGGTGCAAAGCAGTGACTTCGCTCGGACCCATATTCTATCAAAAATAATATTATTTTAATAAGAATAAAATATAGCTCGTTCACAATCAAAACAACGCTACATCCCTAATTCAAGCGGTGAGCTTGCGCCCCCTGCCGTGAAAATGGAATCCTGGTCCATTTTCCCGCCTGAATCGCCCATTCCCAATGACTCTCCTTAGACGCTCTCCCATGGGTTGCCAGTGTATATGGAATGGTTGAGACATAATCTCTCTTTGACAGAAGAACTTTATTCCACACTTAAATTTAAAAAAAATATAAATATGCTTTATGGTCGCTAATTTCGACCACCGGGCAGACAACTTACGTAATGATAAATATGAATAAATAAAGATAAAAAGGACCATTCCCAGTCATAGTGAGTCAGGGTTGGCTAGAATCAAGCGATTGCTGTCAAGCACACGGTTTTTAAAAAACGATTTGCCGAATGCGTTTTTATTTCTCCCTTTTTAATTTTGTCTATCCTTTCGGGTTCATAGGAAAATAAAAAAATAGAAACTACTGAGAAAGGATTATTGCATTTCTGTGGTGAAAACATGAGTTCGAATAATGTTTTTTATCGCAGACTAAAGAAAAATATATTTTGTTCTAGTTTTAAAGAGTAGTAGTTTTTTGAATATGTTAAATTTGTTTTAAAAGTACTTGTTGTATGGACCTTTTGGTTTTTTCTCTCCTCTTTTCAAATTGTATGGTATATTACTATTAATGGAAAAGGGGAAATTTCTGGTTTTCGCAAATAAATTCTTTTACTGTGGTAATTGTGTGTATATCAAAGAAAGGAAGGGGGACAAAAAAACATTTTTCATTAAAGAATACCGTTATTATTTTTTTTTTTCTCTCTTTAGGGATTTCGTTTTATGAATATTTTTTAGTGCCATTCTCCAGATTTTCAGAAGTTTTAATATTCGTTTATTTTTATTTAAATATCGTACGATATGGAATTTTCACTGTTTTATTCTTTCACCTTGTTTGGGTAAGCAGACTTTTTAAAGTATGATTAAATAAATTTCTCACATTAAGATATAGTGTTCTTAAAGAAATCCACTTGAGCTAAGTTTTAAATCAAATTTGTTTCCCTGGTTGCCTCTCCGAGTTATTTTTATTACGAAATGGCATTTACTTTTCCCCCTCGCGTGAAGAAAAAGGAATGAATCTAATAGAATCTCAACAACTTCAGAATTAGAGTTAAGTTATCCAAACGGGTTCAACTTAAACCTCAAATAAAAGAACTGATCGTGAATAAGTTCAAATTACGTTAGAGGGAAGGAGGTCAAAATTACTGATCGAATAGCATAGTTGAGGAAACGCATACCCGAGAAGCGAAGAAAAAGGAAGAGAAATTGAACAGAAGCACATTAAAATCGAGAACATGAAACTCGAGAAATTACGAATACAGGCTCAACAGAGTGTCAATACGGACGGAATAACGCCGAAAACGTCCAAGCGCCCGAATAGACTGATTCACGAAAACTTTCCATAAGGTTTAATATGAAGGATGACATCAGCTTTGAACCTCACCTTCTTTCGAACGACACGCCAGACTTGACATTTTTGCCGGAAGAAAGGACTGGGGTACAGAAAACTGAGAGGATTGATGCCATTGACGTAGGCTCATCTGATCGCAAGAGAACCAGCGGATGAGGGGACGTTGCCAGCGGATGAGGGGCGTTTGCCGCCGAAATTCTTGGATTAGTGGTCACAAGATGTTTGTGGCCGTGCAGAAATTCCGATCTAACTTATTAACACATATAAGTTATATCCCCCCCCACCCGCGGGAAAAGTTTCCTGGCTACGCGACCTGCAGGCGGATCAAATGTAATGGATTACGACGACGATCAAAAAATTGACCATTGAAAAGATTTCAGTTATCTCTGGAAAAACTTCGTCCAACCTATCTGTATCTCACAAAAATCTGATTAGCGAAACTTGGCACAGATTTTCACCCACGTAACTGCAAACGTATTTTCGGACAGGATGGACTTCTGGTTTGAAAATATAGAAACCTATCGATCAATCTACGAGAGGTTAATTATCGCGGATCAAATGGAAGAAGAAAGCACCTTCCGAGTTTTCAGGAAACATTTTCTAGACGAATGGTTTACTATTAACTCACCTGCGGCACTAGCTAAAAAATTTGAAGAATTAGAATATGAAAGATGTCCGAAGAACATTAAAAACCGAAATCATTCAACTCATTCGCGAAAGGAATATATGAAGCCCGAGGATCTATGATATACTTATTTTCGGAAGAACCTGAACATTTCTAAATGGGAACAATAGCATGATTAACAAATTACTTTCTATCGAACGGAAACTCCTTTACGTCGGAAGAAATAAGCAACTATTCTGTAGTCTACTGCAAAGGGACCGGGGTCCATTATGCCGGTGGAATTTGTTCAAAGCGACCCAAAAGCCAAACATTAATAAATCATGCAAGCTCCTCGGTTCAAATCTTGCTCAAGCTCACGAATCTCTCAATGAAAGAGTTAAAGCAAGGATAATAACCATGGGTTAACATGACTTTGGAAGCTCTCGTCGATATCGGCAGTTCAGCGACGCTCATTCGTGGAGATATGTGCGAAGAAATAATCCAAACCCTCAGAACTCTCGAAAGACTAGTAGTGTTATCTGGATTAGGGGAAGTACGAAGTCAACACAAAAGGGTCGTTCGACGGAAAATTAAAATTGGATGGATAAGAATATTCCCTCACGTGGCACATCGTTCCCTATCGCCGTTTTTTTAGAATTTCCAAGCGGTTAAATTCGGATCAGATATATTTGGAACCTAGTCTCCGTCTTCTTCGGTTAAAGAGAAGTGTTCAAGTTCCGTAAACATAGAGATAAAATTTGGATTCATGCACACACAAGTATACGAAGCGAAAACCGAAGACAAAAATTGAAGTCAAACATGTTAGCGATCCACGAATACAGAAAAGAAAACTGTTTGAATTAATCTCCAGCTATGGGCCAAATAAGACCGAAACGTGTACCAATGTGTCCATGAGGAGTATTTTTGAAAGATGACATACCGGTTTACCAGCCTGCACGTCGCTTATCATGTACCCTGGAGAACAATGCAGTCAACAAACAAATCGAACGCATGGCTTGAACGAGGAATTGTAAGACCAAGCTCATCCGGATTATAAGACAAGTCATCATGTGAGTCCAATTGTACATAGTAAAGAAAAAAGATGGCACCACTCAGATTTGTGTGTGGATTACAGAAAATTGATTCGTAAACTAGTCAAGGATCGTTTTCACATTGTCCATTGATAGAAGACGTATTAGATAAAACTCCAAGAAGCCAAGGTATTCGCTATAAACGTTTAGATTTGAGAAAATGGGTTTTTTCCATGTCGATGTTCAATGTAGACGGACAAATCATCTCACCTCCTTCGTTCTTCAGACGGACAATTGGAATTCAATTAAGGTACCTTTCGGCCTAAGCCACTAGTCCCAGCGGTATTCCAGCGTAAGATATATGTATAGGTATTTTTCGAGAACTAATGCGAAAAGGTATTGTAGTAATTTACATGGACGATTTGTGATAATTTCCGGCAAAAGATCAAGAGAAGGTTTAGAAAAAACTAAGGAATGGTGTTCTGGAAGTTGCCCCGCAGTATGGCTTAGAAATACAAGTTCGAGAACTGATCGATTCCTAACGTAGGAAAGTAGAATTTTTGGCGCCACATCGTCTCGAAAACCAGAAACAATACACCCCGTCAGTTTGCGAAGGACGATAGCCATCAAGAAGTTCCCAGTGCCAACAACGGTCAAGCAAGATCCAGAGTTTTTTTAGGACTAACCGACTACTTTCGTAATTTACTTCCAACGTACTCTAAAATAGCGAAACCTCTGAGCGATGTAACAAGGAAAAGACAATCCATTTGTAGTCGAAACAAGCTTCAAACCTTTAGGTTACAACACGTTTTGTTTAAACTGTAACTGTTAGCCTTTAAAACTAAAACATTTAAAAAAATGCTTATTCATTAAAATTAAGTCTGCATTAATAAAATTATGAAAAGTACGGGAAATCATTTGACTTACCATAAGTCTGATTTCTATTTGTTTTTTTGTTGCTGCTGTTTTTGTAGGATTACGCCAATTGTCTGCTCGTGGAGATCTAAGCCGATGTGTGGGGTGCTCATCCGTGGGGGCGTCTTTGTAAGGGATTCCCAACCCTTATTTTAAGCTAAGTTTCGGAGGAAACCAACGGGAAAACTCACTGAAAGCTTAGGTTCGGAGGGCGCAACCTGCCACCGTTGATAAAAAGTTACTTAAATATTTTTTAAAACGGGTCGTTGTCTGGCAGCAATTGCATGCCACACAATAAACCGTTTTTCCCCCATTTAACGGTGTTGGAGAAAAACGGGTTAAATGTCCGTTTACCATGTTAATCTTCCGAAACGGTTTCTCTCACGTGTATTTTCAGTCACAAAATTCAGGTTTTCCCTTCCCCCCTCCTTTTTTTTCGTATTTAGAAAAAAGATATTTTCACATTCTGTTTCCTATATCCTCAAAAGAAGGGATTGATAAGCATTATTTAAAAATTATTGGATATCCGGTTTTCTATCGTATTTGAAAGATATTATGCCATATTTTCTAATAAGCCGACAGTATTGGACAAAACCGGGTAGCTACATACCTTCCAAAAAAGCAAATTTATTTACCCCTAGCATATAGTTTTTTATACCATTCAAAACATAGGTCATTTGTGAAAACCAACGTTCGAATTCTTTCAAAATACATTGTTGTACCTTCAAATAGAATTTGAAGCACTTTATTCAAATTTGTAAAGTTTTTTTTTTTATATTCTTTTTTACACGTAAGAAAAAGCTGTCCTAGTCCAACTTATCCATAATATATATATGTGTGTGTTGTAGGTAGTATGGATTACACAACGTTAACAAAGTTTTTACGCATTCTTTATTTATTAAAACGTATAGAATTATTTTTTGTTAACAGCACCATCCGCTTCAACAATAATAGTTTGTTTTGCGGTGGGGTGGGGGAGGAGGTAGGCTGGTGGTCTGGGGCTAACACACCAGAAGCTGATTTTAAAAAGTGTACATACATGTTACATATAATAGTTCTAAATAGTGCACAGTTAAAATTTTTGTTTTGAATTATTCGTTTTCTTCATTTTTATTACCAGAGCTTATAATCTATGATTATTAGCCCAAGGAAAAATAAATTTTAAATCAAGGCAAATACATTACATAGATCTTAATACACTATTCAAAAAACCATTTTTTTTAATAAATAGAATATAATTTTCTCTATGTTTATAGTTATAAAAACGGATTCACAGTAAGTCAGAAATTACAGAAAATGCTATACATGGTTAAACCAGCCATGGAGAAAAAGGAAAAAAGCACTACTTACAGTTCATTTTCTTTGACTGGGGATATCGTAAACTTCATTTGTTTCACAACAGCTACGAGATTTTTATAATCCCTATTCGTAAGAAAACTATGTCCAATTAAAGCTAAAATTTTTTTTTTTTATATTTTTTTTTTTTCTTTATGGAAAGCAGCCCATACATGATGTTAGGTTGAATTTTGTGTTTCCACAATCTCTGAATATGAAAAAGATGCATTTGGTGTTCGGATATAAAATAAAATTATCAACGAGGTGAATACACCGGGTAGCAAGTCTTCGGCACGTGTCCACTGCATTAACGTAGCACCCACTAAGGAAAGGACTTTAACATTAAGTAAAGATTCTAATAGCTCCAATTATCTGCAGTCGTCTGTTATGCGTAATGCGATCATATGTTTTGTACGTTTAAGGGATCTTAACTCCAACTGGAGCTGGCAAGCAGATATGAGCCACCGAACACCTTACAGTGAAATTTTCTAAAATCAGCTTTGTGGGTATTATTATTTAATTAAGAACGGAAGTGACCATCGGAGACATATTCATTACTCCAAGCTCGCAGGTGCTAGAAAGAGAACGGTACAATGCCTTTTTAGAACTAGACTTCATAAGATTCACCAGATAACTTTTCGTTTTTTTTATTAACTGAACTTCCGTAAAAAAAACAGCAGCACATTGCACCAGTTTTTTTTTCGGTGGGGACACTGATCGAGCTTTTGATTTCCGCATTTCCTAAGGATCAATGTATGATCTAAATTATTTTCTCTCTCCCATAAATCATGAGAGATAAACTAACTTGCCTCTTTGTTGTATTCTTTGAGGGCATTTGCTATTCCTTCATATGTTCTCATTCAAGATAAAAAGAAAAATTCGTGATACCGAATAGCTTCTGCAGGACTAAAGCCATTATTAAAGTACTCAATTTTTTATATTACTGTTTTTACCCTAAAATAAATCGTACAGAAGTCCATTCTTCTAACTTATGCCACTATATAAATTACATACACACCAATTGCTATGCAGGTTTAATTAATTAGGAAATATAATTAAAATTTATTATTAGAATATTTAGTTAATTACATATTTTCAGAAAGGGTAAATATTTGGAAAATAAATAATTAGTGCTGCTAAAGTGAGTGCTGACCGGATGGCCACCACTAATGGGAGCTCTTTTTGTACTAAATTTAAAAATGTTCTAGAAAAAAGCTCAGAGTAGACTTTAAATCTCTCTAAATAATAAACCATACATCAACTTACAATACTACTAATAATGGCATAGTTTTGGACACGGAATGTCAACAAGAGTCAAGTGTTGCCTTTTGACAGTGAATAATAATTAAACTGTTGCCAATTATATCAGAAATTTATGACATTTCACGCCCTCCCATAGTTTTAGTTTTGTTAGCTCAAATAGGTCAGATAAAATAGTTGCTGCTTACGCTTCTCGCTGTCTTTTAGGATGGTAAGGTTAGAAGCACCACTTACCAGTCGTGCAAGGGTTTTCAGAACCAGGTTTCTAATATCGTCTAGGTATTGTTGGGGATACTGTCTAAAGTAAACATTTTCTATCAATTTTCCCGGGCTGAATCGCTGGATGCTCAGGGAAGTATTTAGGTTTGTAACGAAAGTTTCCCGCACCGTAAACGTATCGTCCGCACACAGTTCGCGTTGGCGTATTTGCTCATATTTTGTCACACGATTTTTCGGGGTTCATTTGAAAGAAAGAGACCTTACTTTAGAAACACTGTTTTTGTGAAATTCTGTAAAAAAAAAACATAGGTTATCATTAACGTACATAGGTGTCTTAATTGGAACCAATCACTCTATCGGATTAGGAACCATCCTTTACTTCCCAGTTCTCGGTCGCAAAAAGTCAGCTAGCAGAATATCAACGAATTAATGTGTACCGCTTTAAAGTTACTATTGTTTGATATCACGTGACCACTGTGCAGAGTTTGGTGGGGATACCGAAAGTTCAAAAACCGAGGACTATGACATTCAAGAAGAAGAGGAGTGTTTCTGTCTGGTCTATGTGAGTTGATGAGGTCCAGCCTGCGAGAACTTGTGAGAAGAAAGATCAGTAAATTAACCAATTGACAGGTTACCTATGGAGTTAGAAGTTAGTTTTTTTCAATCAAAGTTTGGCGGAAAATAATTTCGTTACAACCTGATCTTGGGTTGTAAATTCCAAGTCATCATCCACTAAAAGGGGAGAGGATCAGTGGGCTATGCTTTTCGTTTTCATTACTTGTTTTATAGGAAGAATCTCCTTCTGGGTGCTAAGTGTCGTACAGAAACTGTAGTTTCACATGCCGTCCACCAAGAAGACTGTCATGAGCGTAATCTGGGGTATGCTTCAAGTAGTTCCACTTCGTTGTACAATAAGTTCCATATATTTGCTATTTTTTGTCAAAATTTTTTCATAAGTACTGTACCAGGATGAGACCACCCATGCTGATAAAGAACAACCATTGCGATATTCTTATATGTGAAACACATTCGTTCATGTGGAGTGTCCATTCGGACGTACACCTGCAGAATACTGAATAGACTGAAGTGCTGTCTGCAGTACTTCTTTCCATTGTTTTATTTTCATGTCCCCTTTGACTTTACTGCCCAGTTGGATAGTTTACCAGATGATCCTATTGTATCTTTCCGCCTTGGCCATTTTCTTGTGGGCTATAGGTGTGGTTCGGCTGGTTGCAATATTGGAGTGACGTTTAGGAAATTTTTCAACTCAAGTGGACGTGAAATGATATAACGCCTGTTCTGAGGGGACAAATAGCAGGCCATTCAAATACTGAGAATGATGTTCTTCCAAGTAGCAATGACTTGTAGAATGCAGAAAAATAGGAACAAGAAATTGGCAAAAGGGAATCTAAGGAACTCAATCAACCAATTGTGCAAGAAGAAACTTGTAGACGATGAAGGTAAAGAGAATGAAAGTTTGGAAATCCAGATTCAATCAACTCAAAAAAGGAGCGGTTGCTTTGATCAGTTCTATACTCCTGATTTACAAAAAACGTTGGTTTTTATTTCACTACAACAAGGTGCATCATGCCTTTTATAAACTGTCTTAATCTCCTCAAGAGGGAAAGGCAGATTTTTTAAAATCTGGACCCAGTGGTCCATACGCGTGACTCCAGAATGACACAAAGCAATCGTAGAAGTTTACTTTAGGACTTAACTGCAGGGCAAAGTGGCAGCTATTATCCTGGATAAGCAGATCAGCTGTAGCATTTTTATTTTCCAGGGTCGTGGTAGAGAATATCAGACCTTAAAGCAAGCAAATTCTTAACCTCCATCGCATAATCTTTTCATTCCTTAATTTGATTATTGTGATGTTTGGTCAAATGTAATGAAACTGATCTCTGATCGGTATAAACTTTCAGAATTTCCTAGCTAATCAAATAGTGGGCGCCAGTTTCTCAGTGACTCAAACAATGACATATGCCTCTTTCTCTACAGTCCACAGTTATTTTCATTCAGATTTATTCAGAGTTCCAGAGAAGAAGAAGCTATAGGATGTTTGAGTCTCGAACCTGGAGGTGGCTCCAATAGCAATATTCAGAGGCCTCCATTTTAAACTCTGGAAGGGAAATATGTATCCTTATGATTGACGGCTAAAGAAGCCATATATCTATATCCTGCTACTAGATAATTAAATGCTTTCCACGGCACTCCTCTGGAAGAGAAAATTATACTTTCAGCATAAGCGGAGGGCGAATCTTTTCAGAGGGACGTTGGCTCATCCAACGACTGTAAGGGAGCAAACTGACCTCGTGCCCTTTGTAAAGAAGCTGTATTCATTAGGTGTAGTCACTTCATTAAAGGTTGTGGAAGTCTGTCGGGATCAGGTTTTATTATTTTGCTTTGCTATGCAGTAGCCTACATAACTTGACAGATTTTTATAGAAAATGTGCACTTTCCGCGGCCGGGGGGATTCAGATGTTAAGTTATATATTTTGTAGTGGTGGCCAAAAATCTTTCTCAGTTGTGATCAACTGTTTTGCCTGATTTTTTCCGCAGATGGTAACGTAATCAAAAGTACGGAAAAGTGCCATCCAACTGTTTGTCTGCAATTATCTTGTCGATTATGCCTTTGAAACTGGCTACCCCATTTGTAATGCCGAAGGGAATGCGGTAGAAAATGGAAAAACAGTGTGCCATCAGCCTGCAAAAGCGGTGAATATATTTTGTCCTGACTTCATAAGTGGTACTGTCATGATAAGCACTTCTTTAAGTCAATCGCGCATAAATACTTCGTATGTAACAACCTTAGATATTCAGTTCATACAATTCTTGAAAGAGGATAGGCATCTATCAAGGTAAACTAAAAACCTTGTCTATCGTTTGTGAATAATCCACAACCATTCTGGGCTGTGGTGTTCACTAACTCTCACCACAAATGCTTGGGCACGCCCAGGGGAGTTGCTTAGTTCAAATTACTCCTTCTTCAAGAATGTTTTTGTATTTCGGAGGGATGAACTACTTATCTTTCTGCAGGACTGGGCGTCTTGATTTTGTGATCACAGGGCTTACAAATCAGGTGTTAAGTTGGAGAGCAGAGGGACAGGTGGAACAAAGAGCAATTGCTAATGAGCATATTTCAAGGAGGTGTGTCAATTACCATTGAATTTAATTTGGGACCCAGAAAATGGTCTTTTAATATATCATGTCCAATTAAAAAAACCCGCAACACATAAAAGTAGCCGGTTTTCCAGGATGAGTACCTTCCCCATCTGTTTATGTATTGCGATTGTAACGTACAAGGTACCCTACAACAGCGTCTATAATGACTGAGCTTAGGGAGGAATTTGCCATAGCGATTTTACCAAGAATGGTATTACTTGAATTTGGCATTTTTGTACAATAGAGCTATTTAATGAAACTGAAGCCAGAGTAATGAATTGCCAGTAGCAATCAGGGCCACTAAGTCCCTGCATTGCTTCCTGCTCAGGGCACTGAGAATTCCATTACACTTGGACTTTACTTATTGACAAGTGAAGGTCATGTGCGGAATAGCAGATGTTGAAGCCAATGTATAAGTAAGTAGTTAGTATCGCTAGACATTGCAGAATTACGTTGGGGTTCTTGATTTAGTACCCATCAAGTACACATACTGCACACGAAAGCGACCATAGAAAACCAAGCAAATGTGCTTTCTTTCGGATGGTATCCTAATCGAAACAACAGTCCCGAATGCTTGTTGGAGCTCCTGTAAGTATGTGCGCTAATCGATATGGTGCAGTTTTTCCGAATTTCTCTTTCGAACTAGCACTCTTCGGTCTCTAATCCCTTAGGTTTCTTGGGTTTTACCAAAAGAAAACTTAGCCTTTGCTTTGGGTTTCCATGGGTTATAAGAGGTAAAAGGGATAATCCCCAAAACAATACTTATCACCATGTATATCAATTACAAAGAAATGAAAAATAACAGTGATAACTCGCGATGAATCGAAGTTTCATAAGTCAGAATATTCCGTTTATCCTCGAAGTTTTCATGAAATAAGAATTTAATTGTTTTTAACACAAACAAAATCATCTCTATATTTCGAAATCACTCCCCGTGAACGTTACATTTTTGTATGTGATAGTACAATATAAGTTGAAATCGTGCATTCACTTTCAGAGTTGTCAGAGCTTCCTCCTAAACTTTGTCCGATGAGTTTCTTCATGACTATCAGCATCAAAACCAGTTTCACAAAATGCATTCTTCTATTGCCCACAAGGGCATGCTTCGGCATTTCCCCAGACAGAAGCAACCACCAGAAGTCATAGTAATAATAGAGGCTGTTCCAAGACCTATGTATCCGTGGACTTCATACGCTGCACCTTTAAAAACAAAATGGTGATCGCAATTAATATATGGATTTATTTTTCTCTTTCGTGAGTTCACAAACTTCATTAACAGAAAATAATGTGAAAAATGGAGGGAATTTTTCGTTTTTTGTTTAGTGTACTAGAAAACTGGGAAAACAAAAAACGTGACTAACTTTTAATAAATTTTTGAAATGACAAAAGATGGATATTAGGGGGTGAAAAATCTGTATTTCCCAAATTCTGGCGCAGGTTAAAAAATTTGAAATTCTATCGAGGTATCAGTTACCCTCTTAATGATCGCTCCTCGATATATCTACGCATTCGAGATATATCGCGTTTTTTCTACGTCTCCTTATTAGTATTATTATTTCATCATTATTCTTTTTTACTCTTTTGCTTTGTTGCTTTACATGAAAAATCATACATTTTAAAATGATAATTTCAACCACTAGGGACGTATCCAGAAAAAAATTCAGAGGAGTCCAAACGGTAAAAAAGGCAGAATTTTTCACAAAAAGACTTCATCATTAACATTTTAGTAATAAAAATAAATTTCGGGGGAGAGGGTCCGGACCCCCTGGACCCCACCTTAAATACGTCCTTGTCAACCACATATGTGAGATACGATACAACTAATTATTTTTCTTCGCTCTCTGATTGTTACTTGCTGGAAAGCAAGTAATGGGAGAAAAACAAATGAGATGACTTCAGAGTTTGTCCAGCAGGAAATAAAATGTGTATTTGTACAGTCTCCAGAAAAAAGGCCCACTTTACTCTATTCAGGTGTCAATTGGTCATACAAGCAAAGTTTATATATACCATTCGACTACAACTATCCTATACTTTAATTTCCTATTCATAAAATTTGGATAAGGGCCGTCTTCATATTTAATTTTGTGCCAACTTCGTCTTTTAATGGCAACATCCTATTTTGACATTATTAAACGAAAGAAAACCTTCAAATTTACCCTAAATGTATATTTTCACCAATTTTCTAACGGTAGTTTCCGGGAGATATTGCGAAATCTTTTTTGAGCGATTTTAAAGGGTTATCTCCAAATTGAGAGCGGTATATGAAGCTTCCTAATTTTTTGCCTTACAGCAGTTTTGCTCAAGAGAATTAAAAGAAATATTATTTACAAGGAAAATAGTCTCAAAAGTAGTCCCAAAACTTTTTGTAATCATTTATCATCTTTCATCGGCAATTTAACGTTTTAATTTTCAAAACGATTAAGCTAATATAGTATAGATAATTGTGTAATAAATTTTGTAGATAACTTTTAAAACAATTTTTATTTGAGAGATTTTATATTTAAAATAACTATTTTGATAATACACGTTAGTTTTTAACTACATTACAAATCGAAAATATTGTTGCAGAACACTTTGCTTGTTTCCTGGGTTCGTCGTTCTAAAGTCCAGTAGGTGTAGAAAGTTCTAGTAAAGAGTCCTCTTGTCAGGATAGAACACTAATTTTATTACTTCTAGTCATTATTACGTCGAAAAATCAGCTGTACAAAATTCACAAGCACAATCAGACAGTAATGTGCTTATATCAGTTCGCTAAGAACAGAAGCTTTCACAAATGCTGTATTTCTCACATAAAATAACACACTTACACAGGCAAAAATTCAGTGCAAATATACAAGGGATATCGTACACAGACCCCTAATACACAGCGATGAAGAATTTATACACAGCACTTAAAAACAAAGCTTCAAAAAGCACGCAAACTATATCACCGTTAACAGAACAAAGTAGCGTACTCATCGGTAGCTCGATAACAGATTGAACGAATGCTCAGTGAGAACTGACTCAAACTGGGGAGCCCGCCGCTTTTATAGTCTTCGGCGAACACTGTGGTAGGTTCCAGAGAGAATCATCCGTGGGATGTACTAGAACGAGCTCGATTTTGATTGCGTAATAGAAGAGTAATATTAGGCTATTATGCATGTTAATGCAGGAAAGCTAGCTTTACAAGCCCCATTGGGAAAATCGCTCGAAATAACCTAAATATCGCCAAGCATGGCGACTTTTGGCGAAATATCACCAAATTTGGTGCCAAAAATAAATCTCCAAAAGTGAGGTTACCGAAGGCCTATGACCACTATTTCTCGAGATTTCTTGAAAATGCCATACAAATCAATAGGGAAACCCAAAACTCCGAATCTCGAGTTCTAATTGCCCGATTTTGATGCAACAAAAAACAAAATTTAACTATTTGACGCGTAGAATACGAATTTAAAACTTATTTAAACCAGGGATCCGTAACTTAACGTAACAAAATTGTAACGTTATTCGGCTTTGTAACAAAATAATTCGTTATACAATTTTTATATGTACAAATAACTGCTTGATTTTCGTTATGTATTAGTTACGTTACATTTTGTATTTTGTTATCGTACCGTAACAAATCTACAGAACGCAAATGAATACGTTATTGCAATAACGTTATTCAGAATAACGTTATTCAATGGTATATTCATTATAACGTTATTCCGTTTTGTGTTATACTCAGAAACTGAACAAAAAGTAACAGAATGCATTCGGTTACTTATGCTAGCCCTTAGTTTATAACGTTAAACTCACCTAACTATTTAATAACGATACAGTATCAATTAGTTATAGAATATAGCAT
>JAWZYV010016901.1:0-38286 GCA_038373885.1 Cheiracanthium punctorium | reverse complement strand
ATTCTTACGTTTAAATTCACACTGCCGGGCGAAATGCCCCCTTGCCCCGCAAGCTCTGCAGTTTACATTAAAAGCTGGGCAATTCCTATACTCATGTTGTGTTCCACAACGCCAACATACTTTAGTTTCATTTACAGAACCATGCATTTTCGATTTTGGAAACTTAACATTAGCTTTTTGCTTAGATTTCACTTTTCTCAGCGATAAAATATCTTTTTCACCAGAACTAGCAACCACATTCATTTCTTTTAACTGAAGAGTAGCCTGTTCGCTGGCACGGCAAATATCGACAGCTTTTTGCAAATTAAGCTCTCTTTCTGATAATAACAATTCACGGACCTTGTCCGAACAAATGCCACGAACAATTTGATCTCGCAACAAACTGTCTTGCAAAGTTGAAAAATGACAGTCATTAATCTTTGTTCTTAACTTAGTCAAATAACAATCAAAAGTTTCTTGCTTACCTTGAATACATGTGAAAAAACATATACCTCATGTAGGTTTCATTCTGTTGGGGACTAAAGTAAGAATCAAATTTTTGTTTAATAATATCCAAACACTTCCCTTCTTCCTCAGTTAAGCCGAAGGTATTAAAAATAACAATAGCCGCCGGTCCTATAGCAGACAAAAATGTCGCCGCTTGAACCTCTGCTGGTTTAGTATTCAACTGGGTAGCCACTGCATAAAAATCGAAAGTCTGCTTCCACAGTTTCCATTTCGCCGACATTCCATCATCGGTAACTTCCAACTCCCGTGGAAGACGTGCAGCAACAGATTCGTTCGTATTATTCGGCATATTTTAAATAAATAAAACTAATCTTTCCTTTAAAAACTAATAACTAATATATTACAACAAACTATCACCAATAAATTTCACCTCTATTCTGACACCATGTCTTATAATAAGGAGTCCAAACAAAAACACGCAGGTTCGAGATGATAGATGTTTATTCTGCGACTTGAGAACAGAAACACGGCTGTTGCCAGATTACGGAACGTCATGACATAAAACTAGCTGTTGCCAAATTACCCAACCATATGACAGATAGGTCCATTTTTGTGGATTTGTATACAACTCAAATCCACAAACAAACAAATAAACAAACAAACAAACAAACAAGCAGAATTTCATTTTTATTTATAAGATATAATTAATTTTAATTAGGCATTTAGTTTAATGCAATATACTGCATAATTAGTTTGCATATTGTTCTCTTTCTTTTATGAATTAGTTTTTGACGGTTTAAACCAGATTTTGATGCTTGTCATGTCGAAAACCAGTTTTTGAAGTCAAAAACCCAACCCTGAAATGATGGTATATCACATGCAAAATGAAACTCAAAGTACGCTGCGAACTAACTACTAGACTAACCACTAAACAATAAAAAAAATAACAATTTGTATTTCCTCCAATTTTCTTAGCTACTTAATATTGAATGTAATTCTTGTGTTTCTTCACATTAATTTTAAACACATGAAGTTGAGCTTTAAACGTTTCAAAAGCTCTACACTCGCCCCCCCCCCCCAAAAAAAAAAAAAATTAGAAATATGTTCCGAGACTAAATTAAAACTTCTGATATAAACTGCGATGAAGATAAACTTCTTTGCTTCTAAGAAGCTGAAATCCCCCCCCCCCCAAAAAAAAAACTTCGATATTATATTTTTAGTGTGCACTATATCAAAAATAACTCAGTATTTTTTGTGCACTATAACAATCACAATAAAAATGTACAAGAATATTTCACATAATGGCCGCAACGGCAAATATATTTACGTTCTCTTTCAAAATATCGCTAACATAGAAAGTGCAGACAAAAACACCTTTCACGAAATATTTACACAATTATAGAAAAAAAATACTGATTTGATGTGCAGCATATTCTTTGTTGCATCGTCATATAAACAAACAATACATAAATCAATATATAAAAAAAAACACTGTAAATGACAGTTAAATAACATAAAAGATGTACTTACATTTTAGAAGATAATTCTATATCCTTTGCCATGACGATCAGTAAAATGTATCCTGAAATAAGTTCAATGGCGGCCTCCGACTTCCCACGTTGTTGATGTTTGGGAATTCCTGTTCCTCCCGCACGCCAAGAATAACGATTAGTACGCATGCGCGAGTTGAATGTTGTAAACATAATATCATTTCTGTGATATTCCCAGATATTCACCAATGTTGTAAACAGAATATCATTTCTGCGATATTCCCTGATATTCACCAATGTTGTAAACAGAATATCATTTCTGCGATATTCCCTGATATTCACCAATGTTTAAAATAGTACATTGAAATGAGTATATCGCTAAAAAATTGGACTAAATGAAAAAAAACAAACATTAGGATGTTATTTCTGAATGATAAGGTTATAAAATAATTGAAGAAATTCTCTTAAATGTTTTTAAAAAGGATTACCTTTAATTAATATCTGCCAATATCGGCAGATGTCGTAAATTCAATGTATGACATTCAGAGACTTTCAAAATATTGCCCGATATCGGTGGACATTCGTCAATATCTTTGTGCTACCTGGGATAGACGTGAGCAGGGACGTACCCAGAAAAAAATTTCGGACGGGGTCCAAACGTTGAAAAAGGCAGAATTTTTCACAAAAAGCTTCATCGTTCTTATTTTGTTAACAAAAACTGAAATTTCGGGGGGGGGTCCGGAACCCCTGGACACCCCCCTGGGTACGTCCTTGGACGTGACGTTAATTGAAAGTCTATTGAGTAACAAACAACTGTTCATCCTTCAGCCCAGATTCGGACAGTGTATTCTTATTATATCAAACTCAGAGTACTAAAAATGTAAATTATCTTTAATTATTATTCTCCTAGAAAGTAACAGTCAAAATTTTGACTGAATTAAAAATAAAATCCATTATAGCCGGTCATTCATAAGTAACGGGCCTGCTCGTGTATTTTGATGAGCCATCCAACGAGGCCTACGGATGCTCGAGTCTTCACGTATACATCAGGCATTTCTTAAGCTTCCCAGTGCTTTCAAACGTTATTTAATGTAGTTTTAAGTAGTAATTTTGTTACTAATTCAAGTACGAACTCATGATTAATTTGTTTCCTATGATACATATTGACATTAAGAAAATAGATGCATATAATTTGAAGGAAAAAGAAAGTAGCGCTTACTCTCATGATTCACGATTGCTTATTTTATTTTCACAAGTGGATATTATTTAGGCCGTTGCTATCCGGACCGACCGGTGCGGATAGCTTACAGGCTATTCGGCCCGTTCTGTAGTGCTGCCATCTATATTTAAATGTCCGTACTAATAATTCACCAATAATTTATTTAAAATTGTATGTTTATTTAGACCAAAGAAAACGAATTTCGTCCGCAATTTCTATTTTTAAAATTTATATGAAAACTGACGCCAACACCGTAGGTAAAGTGGTATAAGTCATCATTTTCAAAATTAATTTTCTCGCTAACTATTTCACTTAGACACGGGGTTTGTTTCATTAATTTTCTTAGACAAAGAGCAACATTCTTCTAAATATAAAGGGTAAGAAAGAGGGACCGTATAAAAACTAAATTTCGTATTTTAAATGTACACCACCCCTAGTAAAAAAAATGCCATATCTGAAAGCTAGTCTTAATTTGACGAACTTTTCTAATTGGAAGTATGTTTCGATCACTTACGGTTTAAAAAATAATTGCCTTAACATCTATTTTGAATCACCCGGTAACGGTAATACTTATAAATCCTTTATTTTTAAGAATTATTATTTAAAACCAAAGAGTTAAATGATAAATTACCATGAATCAGAGTAAACTCTTGCACTTATAAAAAGAAAACCAGTAATAATAATCCATAACTGATTACGAATCAGACTAAAGGTGGTAATATATTACAGAGAACGTGCATGTTAAATCTGTAGAGTCTTATATTCTTTTTTTAGGATTGCCTGTTAGGTGAGAGATGGTATTTAAAATTTTCGAAAATGTTATAATTTGTTACCGAATGACTAGGACTTTGTCCTAAGAATACACACAAATTGAACAATCAGTTAATTAAATTAATAATTCAGTAATTAAATTATTTCTTTATTTTATTATTTTCAAGAGAATATATCATATTACCTTTAAGATTTTAGTTAATCTGAGGCACATGGCTTCTGAATATTTTGATATTAGTTTGAATGTTTTATTGTCATTTATATATAATTCATCACTATTTAGAAGTTCCACAAAACTAGGAAATAAAAATGATTTAAATATTTTAGAGAAAAAAAATGAAATTATTATGATTTTAAGTTTCATTAAAATTTAAATAAATCGTTTGAAGTGAATTCAGTTTCTATTCAGCTTTTAAAATTTTTCATTTATATAATTTTGAATATTTTGTTTAAAAAAATCTCAATTAAAAGGATGTATCTTTCTAGATAGAATAGCTGATATAAAAAATGTGATAAAATATTTATTATCACAAAGCTTTTAAATGTTTTTACTGGGTATAATATTCTTAAATGTAAAATGTTTGTACAGTACATGTATTTTGTGAGTTGAACAGGAATCAACCTCAAAGAAATTGCTTGACCGTACACTATTTCCGACGGTCATAGTATCTTTTGTTGGAGGAATCTTTCCTTTTTTCCAGGAAAAAGAAGGGAAGATTTCCCTTCCCTCCCCTCCTTTCCTCCCTTTTATGACCTTCATGATCTTGACATGTGGCTTGGTTTTAAATTTTTGTGATTAATATGATAATAGATTAAAATTGAATGCTCTGAAATTACAAAAGCACCTCCTTTACTCAAAAACAAAAGAATTTGGGGGCAAGCCAATATTTGATTAAATATATTATCATATTTACTGAACAACGAAATAAGTTCATGTACTACAATATTTAAGTAAAAATTATTGGTTTAAAGGGGGGGGGGTGAAGGGAGGATTAGTTTTTTTTTCTGGTTGGCGTTTTTTCCGTTAGAGTTTTTCCTACATTCTTTATGTTTTTAATGTGAAGCTGGAAAAAGCGCCTTCACCCCACTCTTCTACAAATTTGATTTGAAACCAGGATTTAAGTGAAAATACTAATGTTTCTACTGGGGGGGGGGGCTTTCAGAGTGTGAAACATTTTACTGCAAAACGGATACAAAAAAATTCAAATGCTTAAAAAAATTTCACTTCACCAAAACCTAGGGGGCAATGGGGCTACTGTGCATACTGTGCACTTATAAATCAGACAACTGTCCTTGGAAAATTACCTGAATGTCAATTTTCAATGGAGATAAATACAAAATACATGAAAGTACTTCTGTTTGCGCCCTTTCGTGTGCCCACTCCTGCCTTACATTTTTTAT
The DNA here is from genome assembly GCA_038373885.1 of Cheiracanthium punctorium. Classification (NCBI taxonomy): domain Eukaryota; kingdom Metazoa; phylum Arthropoda; class Arachnida; order Araneae; family Cheiracanthiidae; genus Cheiracanthium; species Cheiracanthium punctorium. The sequence goes on along the minus strand of JAWZYV010016901.1, from coordinate 32,958 downwards.
TTCTCGCCCCCCCCCCCCTGCTCATCTAAAAAAATAACCCCTTCAATATTGTGCGTTTTTTCCCGACTTCCTATGGTTACATATTTACATTTTAATAAAATTTAAACTTTCAATTCATTAGTACTCATTTAATGTTGATTTACTGTCATATGGAAGATAAGAGATGGTACTCAAAAGTGTAGGGTACTATTTCGAAACGACTTGCCTTTTATTTTATTGTATTGCAGTATGATCAGCGACCCTTGTTCTTGTTTAGTAAAACAATATAGTTAATTTGATATATTGGTAATTGTATAGTACCTTTTTTTTCTGAAGAAGTATATGTGCTTGGAAAAATGGAGGAGGATACCTTAGTCCGTTCTTATAATGGCTGAACTCTACTAGTACATAACCGATAGCATTTATGCAAAACAGATCATACAGTACTTTTATGAATATTTCGCAGTGCCATATTCTCTTTGGTCATTTGATAGTAAAATGAATGGATACATTGTATTGCATTGTGTATTTAAGGCAAACACTACACTTGGGATAATCTGTCTAAGGGATGTCTCAGGCGGTAAACTTTCTAAGGGGTTCAAACGCTTATTCACGTGACATCTAGAGAAAACCGACCAAAGCTCCAGATCGACAGTCGCACGGTAGGTCAGAATCCTTGAATGACTGGTGACAATACTGATGATACTGAATTCTGAGAACCAATTTTCGATGTTTTAAATGTATGAATAGAACAAATGAAATGCTAATTACTTAAATATAAGTGCTGCAAAATATATAAAATAACGTCATTGTTTATTTAGTATTTTGCTTAATATTCTTTAAATATGACAATTTATCTATAAGAATACTTACTCATTTTACCATTTCACGCCATAGGACAAAGTGCTCATAAAACTTAAAAAAGAAAAATGTTATGAGAATGTGTTGTATTAGGGGAAACATTTTTAAAATTTACTTAAATGTGTGCAACTGTACTTGTAACTAGCGCAATGCAAAGTGAAAATTTAAAATCTTAAATGTACTATGCTTATAACTATTTAAAATTAAAAATCATTCATTTTATGACCTGAGAGTTTTTACTTTCCGAACATGTACCATATAAGGAAAGTATTGTAATCATGAAAAAATCTGGAGTGACTCCACTCAATTTTCCGAACACTTATGATTAAGATCATTACCAAGCATTTAAATAAATTTTAATTGATGAATAATTCAAACATACATACCAAATGGAAGCTCAATCGAATGCACCGTTTAAACGCTAAGCGCGCTTTCAAGAATTTCTCCCCATAGGCCATAATGTAAAAGAAATCTTTGTCGTAGCCCTGTAGAAAAACTAAGTCCTATACACACCAAAATCAATACCGGTCTTACGATAGTGGTTTATAACATGTATCCCAATTTGAGCTCAATCGAATGTACCGTTTAAACGCTAGCGCACTTTCAAGAATTTCCTCCCATAATGTAAAAGAAATCTTTGTCGTAGTCCTGTAGAAAAACTAAAAGTCCTATACACGCCAAAATCAATACCGGTCTTGCGACGGTGGTTTATAACATATACACCGAATTTGAGCTCAATCGAATGCCCCGTTCAGGAGCTATCGTGTTCACTCACATACACACAAACAGGGCGCCGGCAGCATAGGGCAAGGGGGGTAAATGCCCCCCCTGGATTTTTGTATGCAGTGTTTTCCCCTGCTTTTTGCTCTTTCCAACATGGTAACCATACGTTGAAGTAGTCTTTACCCCCCCCCTTGAGTAGTCTTTGCTTCCCCGTGGAGTAGTCTTTGCCCCCCCTGGGAAATATTCTGCCGGCGCCCACACACACACACACACATCTCGTAAAAATAGCATAAATGAATTCAGAAGACCTCGAAACGTGTAAATACACCAAAATCTCGAATTCGATTTTTTTCATGATTACAATACTTTCCTTACATGGTACACCCTCCAAAAAAGGTATTCGAGCAAGAGAGAAATTTCCTATATTAGATTTACGAATAATAATTGAGTTTTTGAAAAATGCACAACTTTACGGAAATACGAAATGTCGCATTTATACATAGCCTAATTCATATTCTATGATAAATAATTTTTAATATACGAAACCAACGTAGGAAATTTCTCTCTTGCTCGAATACTTTTTTTGGAGGGGTACATGTTCGGAAAGTAAAAATTCGACTTCGAGATTTTGGTGACACGTTTTGAGGTCTTCTGAATTCATTTATGCTATTTTTACGAGGTGTATGTATGTATGTGTGTGTGTGTGTGAGTGAACACAATAGCTCCTAAACGGGGCATTGGATTGAGCTCTAATTGGGTATATATGTTGTAAACCACCGTCGCAAGACCGGTATTGAGTTTGGTACGCATAGGACTTACAGTTTTTCTACAGGGCTACGACGAAGATTTCTTTTACATTATGGCCTATGGAGGGAAATTCTTGAAAGTGCGCTAGCGTTTAAACGGCGCATTCCATTGAGCTTCAATTTGGTATATATGTTTGAATTATTCATCGATTAAAATTTATAAAAATGCTTGGTAATGATCTTAATCGTAAGTGTTTGGAAAGTCGAGTGGAATCACTCCAGATTTTTTTATATTGTTAAACCTAACACTAGTTTGTTCAATTAAATAAGTGCAAAAATATTATCTGCTTAGCACACAAAAGGTCACTGTGAAAATTATATTTGAGCTATGTTAAAGCACTCCAAAAACATTTATACATGGACATGGTTACAAAAAATTAAATGAAATACCTATTAATAAATAAACTAATTTATATTGCCTTCATTTTAGAATTTCTCTTTCCAATGTTTCGCGTAAAGAAGGGGGGGGGAATAATAAATAAAATAAAAGAATTATTCTTCGAAAAGCTAAACCTGTTTAATTGCATGATTGGTTTAAAAAGTTGAATATATGGAGCAGAATATAATATTTCTGTGTTTTTTATTGACTTTATTATATTTATGTTACTTTCGTGCAGGGCTTTATTATCGAATGGGCAAATAGGGACTTTGCCCAGGGCCCCAATTTCAAATGTTGTTCTGAAATATTCTTTTTTATATCAAAATTTTATGTAAAGTAAAACAAATTTCATAGATGGGGCTCCCAAATCCATCAATGCCCCAGGCCCCTGATGCTCATAATCGGGCCCTGCTTTCGTGAGATACTACATCTTTAGAATTGTATTTGTTTGCCTCATTAAATTTATTTTAAGAAAACGAACACGACGTGAGGAGCCCTCATCCCTTATGCAAAAGTTAATTAAATTTTATTAAACCAAAGCTTTATATATATTGCAAACTTGAAGTATGTTTAAAAAAATAATAGTTTACATAAAAATATATGTAAAATTCATTAAAAAAATAATAAGCAAAGTTAACAAGCGAGGATTATTTCCGATGAATTTAATGATCGTTAAAATTGGAATTGTATAAAAATTTGCAAAATTGTTTGTTTCATTTGATAATTTTACATACGTATAAAATAACGTCATGAATACATTAAATATGTATAAAAGAATTTTCATGCAATTCTATTTCCAGTCGTCAAACCTTTCGAAAACTAACGATTGCCTTTATTGTAAAGCTTACACTGAATTTCATTAACGGGAATTTAAATTTTTGTAGTTTTATACCTCATATTAAAAGCTTACTCATTTCAGACCAAAGCTTAAATATAAATTTTAAAAATAGAAATTGCGAACGAAATTCGTTTTCTTTGGTCTAAGTAAACATACATTTTTAAATAAATTATTGGTGAATTATTAGTACGAACATTTAAATATAGATGGCAGCACTACAGAACGGGCCGAATAGCCTGTAAGCTATCCGCACCGGGCCGGTCCGAATAGCTACTCTGTATTATTTAAGCCAGGCCCGCGCATGTGCAGGCCCGTTGCTTAGCGACGGCCCCGAGCGGGGCGCATTTACGCAGATCCTAGGATAGTCTAGATAGGGGTCGTCTCTCATTGGCTCATAATCTCACGTGATTAGCTGTTCTTTGGCGACCATGGACTTAGATTTGGCGACATAGGAAAAAACGTTCTAGGCGATGAAAAGGCTGCCACAGTTACAACTTTGGTTTTCATGTATTTTATCTCCGCTGATCGTATGACGGTTTCTCTAAGTGGATAGAGCGCATTTTAAACTGACGTTGCTGTTTGCGTTCGATTTGAGCACAACACTTACATTCACTCTTTATGATTTTTTTAAACATATACATTAATACCTCTTTCAGAAATTAGTGTCCGAGTTCGGGAATTTTTTTTTAAAGTTGATTTAATGCTTTCAAAATTGCAATAAATTCCTTAGCTTCATAATTTTTTTAATGTTGATTTAATACTTTCAAAATTCATAAGAAATCTATAAGCTTCCTAAGAATTTTTAATGCTGATTTAAAAATTATGATAAATTTCTAAGCTTCCCAAGATTAAATTTTTAAATGAAAATATTCACATACATACATTTAAAAATATTAAATTACATATACACACACACACACACACACATATATGTATATACAGAGAGAGAGAATGCTTGTTTAGATAAAATGTTTATTTTTTTGTTATGCCAATAAACAAATAAAATTATTAGGGTTTTTAAAATATGTTCTTTGCTTGTTATTGATTATATGCTTTTTATAAATCAGTCTGGATTTTTCTCATACCTCTACAATTTAGTTACTGTTCCTTTTTTTTTTTTTTTTTCCCTATGTATCAAGCTGTTGTATTAAATTTTGTTACTTTTAAAATTTATTCTCTTATCACTCTCTGCCCAAGAGTATTGACAGACTTTAATCCAGGTTGAAGGTCCAAGAAATAATTCTATTTATACTTACGTTCAAGTAAATAGAAAAATTAGAACTCTGCTGTTTGAGCCTCCTCAGGGGGAGACACCCACTGAACCCCCCCTAATATTTTAGTTTCATTATTGCCATATTAAAAAGATATTAATTGACTATGTCATTCTATCTCTCATCTTTCGTGTATTTCACCTGGTAACCCTATATTGAAATTTTTATGATTGTAACCTATTTATAGAAAAATACATGTGATGCCTATTCTACAGCTTACGAAATAATGTAACAATAGATTAAAGCTGTTGTGAACTAATAGTATTTAAATATATGTAAAATTATGTTGCATTTTTAGGACAATTTTCAATAAAGGGGGTGAGATAAAATGACATACTCATTAAAATATTTTTAAAAATCAAATTACTTTTTCTGTCACTTTCTTCAGTTTTCTTTTTTTTTTTTTTGGGGGGGGGGGGAGCACAGAGAGGTGCGATTGAACCCTCTTGCTTATATCCAACATAAACTGTAAGTAGTATTTTTCGTAGATTATAACAATATATATGTTATCAGCAATGCATGAAAGCCAGCATTTTATAGAATATTTTATATAATGTCAAAATCTTCAGAAAACTCTGAGAGAATTAAACATTTCACACATTACTTAGGCATTCTCTAGAATACTAAATGCCATTTCAGCAAAGTATGAGATTTGAATATTACATAGTTTATATAAGTGTTGTATGTAATACCTAGGAATCCTATACGAGAAAATTCTCTTTAAGCAATGCCTAAATTGCTATCTCTCAAATATTTTTCAAAATAACAAATTTATTTTAAAGGAAAGAATGTCTTTAAAAAGAAATAGGGCTTACCATTATCTTTTTCTCATAATTTGCCTAATGGGCATTGTTTGTTTCATAAATGTCTAGGTATTATATACAATGCATAGATAAAGTATGTAATATTTTTCATATTTCATACTTTGCCTTAAAACACAAGGCATGTAAAATGACAAGTTATTCTACAGAATGCCGGTTTTTGTAGACATTGCTGGTAGCATATATATATTAAAATATAAAGTAGTATTTTATATTTAAGTTCTCCTAGAACTTTGTACATCATTTTTGAAGCAAATGCTTAGTTTGAAGTTTTATCTCATGTATGGGAAGCCATAGCACTTATAATAATAAAAAATATATTATTTGCACTTGTTAAAACAATACAACTTAAACAGGGATTATTTGATTATCGTATACAAATGTCACTATTACTCTCATTTATTTTGTTTTATACAGTTATGAAAATGAAATATTAATACAGAATCAACATATTGGATTGAATGCATGTTTTTGTAAATGCTAAAATTTTATGTGAGGAAATTTTTGAATAAATTAGGATAATTCATAAGCAATATGGTTTTGTTTAAATTGAAATCAAATAAATAATTAATGTTAATGAGTTTTTTCTAAGATAATTATGCGTAAAAAATTAAATGCAATTTTTTCAAGACAAATTTTTATTACAAAGATTGCATGATTATATTAATTTTTTGCTTTGAATACTTTTTGTAAAAAAGTAGCATTACAGATAAACTAAGGAGATAATTTTCATGTTTTAAGGTTGCATAGAACTCTTAAACAATCAAAATCAGCCAAAGAAAATTAATCCTGCCATACTCCATCCAAGCATGCAGGCAACATTTTTTTATTTCCTAAATCAATCATAGTATTGGTAATTAAAAAATATACAGAAATTGGTCATAGTCAAAAATGTACATATAGGTTTAACATTTTTATTAGTCTCAAATAGTTTATTTTTAATATACTCAACAACCATATGCTGAATAATTTTCTCCTTGTTTAAGAACAGCTGAAGTCAAATGGTGCAGTCTAAGTTCATTTATTATCAATGACAGATTTTTTAAAAAAATTATACTACCGATTATATCTAGATCATAGTTTTTTAAACTTTTTGAAGCAATTGTTTAGTACAAGGAGTCAGATGAAAATGTCATGGAACAACAGCCCAATCAGATGTGCATATTTTGCATTGGGGAAGAGGGTTTAGAGAATAGAGATAAGGATTAAAATGAAAAAGAAAAGTGTGTGTGTGTGGGGGGGGAGAGAGATGCACTATTCATAAAATTTATAAATATTTTTTTTAATGATACACACACACACACACACACATATATATATATATCCTTACTTTGTTTTTGCAATAAGATTTCGGTAAAAAATGTGAGATCTAAAACACACACAAATGGACTAAATAAACAAAATAAAGATTCAAGACTTTTATTCAACTATCCACACATTTATCACTAACTTAAAAAAAGGTATTTTATGTTAAAATTGCAAAAATAAGGTTTTATTAACACATAGACTATAAAATTACTGATGTTCCTTATCTGGTTTCAAAAAACAATACAGATTTCAAAACAAGGTAATAAAAATTTAGTGTACATACATGTGCATGTTCTTGAAATAATAAATCGTAGCAGCACCAATACATTAAAAACCCTACAGAAGTGGGTAGTTTCTAAAATCAAAAAGCCTGAAACTTTGCACACATACATTTTCAGCATGAATAGTGCACATAATCAAAATTAGCATAATAATTCTTAAATGCTATGGGTGTCCATATAAACCTGGTTCTATCTCATTATTTTAGTTGCACATAATGTACATAAATTCAATTACAATATTTGCCAAAAGAAATATTGGAAAATATAAAATACGAGTTGAAAATACACACAAGAAAAACTACTCATATCTAAAAATTATACAATAAAGATATGCAGGACTACTGCAAATTGAAAGAATATTTAATTTATTTTTATTAATCTTTGTACAGCTTTAAAATTTAAAATATATTTCTAGATTAAGAAAGATGTGCTAAAATGTCTAAACAACACTTAAGATATGCTCCCCGTGTTCAATTAATAAATCAGTTTTGTGGCAGTGAAGTGCTGATGAAGGATTATGCCCTTGTCTGAACAGTTTTCTAAACTTTGTAACTATTTCTTCTGAAATATCTCTGTATTTCAAAGTAGTAGCAGTATTTAAAGCATGATTATGCTTTCCCTTCAAAGTGATAATTGCTGGAAATTCTTTAATGAGATCATCTTTCTTTTTTGAACTGGAATTTGGAATAAACCTGAAAAGTAAAAAAAAAAAAAAAAAAAAAAAAAATATATATATATATATATAGCTAGTCTTTGTAGTTATATAATCTTTGCACTCATAGTATGATATAAGAAAAACATGTCAAAATGTGAAGCAGAATGTTGCCAATTTTTCTTAAAATCAGAAATAGCCAGAAATTTTTCATGGGGGGGGGGGGAGAGGTTATGACTACTGCAACTCACATATATGCATACATTTGTGTGATAAGGGAGTGAATAATATACATTTTGTATGGCAAAATATTCCTTATTGGGGGGGGGGGGTCATAACTGTTTTTCATTGCTGTAATGCATTCTAATCTTTAAAAGCATTCACTAACAATAGCAGTATACTTTAGAAAGTGAACCAAAAGCAGAAATTTCACTCTTGACCTTAGATGATTTCATTTTCCATTCCCAATGCAATATCACAGGTTAAAAGCGACAGCATCTTTCGACAACTGAATGGAATGCAAATTATTTCCATAAATGGGATTAATTATGTTTGCTTCACAATAAATATTTCTGTAACCATAAATGTAATCAGTTATGCTTCATCTACTCAATAAACATTCAGTATTTCTATAAAATATTATTTTCTAGTTTTGTATTTTTTTGTTGTTTAACTTGGGAAGACATTGGTTTTAGTGAAATTCGGATACAGTGAATAAAATTTTCACTAAATGAATAACTAACCACTTACAAAATTAATAAAAATAACAAACACGCGTTTTTCAAAGAGGCCAAGATGAAAAACTAATGTATAATTTACTAACGAATACTTACTAAGCAATTTTTTATGTAACTCAAAACATTTTTGTAACTGTAAGTATACGTATATGACCAGCAGTTTCAAAAATAGAAGCTGAGTAAGGACTTCTTCAGATACTACCTACATTTATCTTCCTATGGTTCAGGCTACATATATTTAGCTTTTAATTCAAATTAAAAATTTACCTCTTTATAATAATATGGATCTGAGCTTGGCATCCAGTATGCTTAGATGGTCCAAGGCCTTTAGATCTCCTATCTGTATTATGGACACATTTTAAATACACTTTAAATACATTAAATAATCCACTTCTGGGATAAGTCTTGGATTTTCTCCATGTACTTCTTGTTACATCGCTAAATTTTGCCAACCATACCTATAAACAAGGGATAACATAATCATTATAAATGGTTAGTATAAATGAAACTTTTTGAATCTTGCACACATACACACAAAAAAGAAAAACACTATTCATAAAATTAGCAGCTGCATCTTTAAACAAAAACTGTCAATAGATTTACTAACAAAAAATAATTTTATTCTTTTTTTTTTAATCTTAATTATCGAATTTTATCCTAAAAAGTGTATGACATATGAAAATAGCTCTCAAAAAGAAAAAATCATTCATGATTATTGTGTTCCAGGAGTGTAAACAAATTAGAGAATAAAGCGAAGAATTGCACTCTAGCTATAAGCATTTAAATCTATGCATAGCTCCTCACCAACTTCGTTAAAACATATTTCTGAGACAATAGAAAGCTGAAATGCTGTACATCACCCAATTAGTGTATGGCTCACATTTTACAAATAGGGAATTTTTTTTATGTTAAGAGTATCAAAAATAAAAAAAAATTATTTACTCAAATTGAATCCCATGAAAATTTTAATTGATTTCACAGAATTCTGCACTATTTTTATGTATCTTCGAAATTAATTATATTGCTTTGGAATAAAATATGAACACCTGACGACTTTTGAAATTTTAGGAGCTTATAGTTTTTGTACCCAAAGTGTCATTTAAGAAGCGATTTTAAAAATTCCTACGCAGAAAAATATGAATTACAATCAAAAAATTGTAAGCATAGCTTAAATACTTGGCAGCTCAGCCCCTGTAATTCTTTTTTGTGTGTGTGTGGTTACAACAATATGGCAAAGAAAAAAAAATTGCACATAAATTAAGTAATTAATGTCTATCTCATACAACAAATACTACGGTTTTTTTTTTTTTTAATCAGAAATTAAGCCTCTATCTGCGAAATACTTTGCAATGGAATTAATGGAATTTCACAAAATAAATAATTGGTTAAAAATTAATAACATTATATTAGATATGAATATAAAAGTCAATTGTTCATTTCATGGTGTAAACTAAATTTTCTTAGGTTTTATTAAAAAATGAAAAACAAAAACATCTCAGAAACAAGAACTAAAACCAAGAACCAAAACTAAAATAGTAATATTACCATTGCAGATTCTTCATCTTTAACTTCTTTAATCCTAAAGATACATTTATCTTCTTCAGAAGTAACTTGATGGTAAGTAAAGTCTGGTGGTAAATTTGGTAAACTCATTATTATACGAAATATCTCTAGAAATAAAAAAATGAGTAAGAATAACAACAAAAGCGCTTCCATGAATACAAGAGATGCTTGCTTCCTCGTCTGTCGCCAAGGCGACTTCGCCAAAACGAGAAACCACGTGACAAGGGGAGCCAATGAGAGACGACCCATATCCAGACCATCCTAGGATCCGCGTAAATGCGAGCGGGGCCGTCACACAGTGGAGTATTCGTATCAAAATCCTGGCCAAAAAGCGAAAATTTTAAATTTTTTTAAAAACAGTAATATATATGTTTTTGGATAGCCTAATAACTGATGCATCATGAGATACATGTTTTTCGACCATAATTAGATACTTAGTATAATTGTAGTAAAATATATGTATTTTAATTATATGTATCTATTAGCTTGAAAAAATAATATGTCTTTATTAAAAAAAATTGTAAACTTTTTTTTTTCTAATTTTTTTTCAAAAATCCACATTTCAAAAAGCTTTTTGAAGGGGTGTCGCGGCTTGTCGCGCCCAATTTCAACTAATTATTCGTATCTATTCGTAACTAATTATTCGTATTTAATCGTAATTATTCAGTATTGAGTGTCTATTCCAAGAAAAAAATGTTCCCCCAACATCCACCATCTTTATAAAAAAAATTATTTATATAGCGCCATTTTTATTTTTTCGATAATTTTTCGACGGGTGATCGCAAAAGGGATACAAACATACGCGCTTGTATTTCTCATAAACTATAAATTATGTGCAGGGGCGGCCCTAGGGCCGGACAAACCGGACCCCTGTCCGGGGCGGCATTTTGTCTCGAATTTGAAAAATACATTTTGTATTAGCAAAGGAATTCCGAAAGATAAAAAAATATTCCGAAGAATATCATTCTATATAACTTTACTAACTGATGTATCCATCCGTCATTGATGGGTTTTTACTAACCGCGCGAAATTTCGTTTGCATTGTAAGAGTACAAAAAATGGAATTAGCATACTGGCAGAAATATAGAAAGCAAAGTTATAACTCTTGTGTATTGTTTAAAGATTACAGGTTAGAGAGTAACAAATTACTGAGACAAACTGTCGATAGAGAAAATATTTTACATTCAAAATTAACGTTTTCTTTTAGTGGATGAGCTTCCTACATCAAAAAGTCATTTAAACGTGCAAAAGAAGATGCTAGTAATGAATATTAAACTGAAAAGAGAATACCTGGAAAAGGGTTTGTAATAGCAAGTAGCCTATATTTAACACTGCAACATCTGATTGAATTATATTTTGATGATTTTACTTGATGCGCAGAGAACTTTATCAAAGTTTACGTCATACCTCAAAAGTAATTCAAATTTGTAGAAAATTAAAAACCTGTAATTTTAATTTACTAACCGCCTACTTTTTAACAAAATTTCATTTCATTCCCTTTTGTCTGACCACTAGTTGTTTTCACGAAGTGGTCACACAAAATTTTCTCAAAATAATATATAAATATATATTTAATTAGGAAGAATTCAAACAATGTAATTAACTCAATCTCCTCGTCAGTAACTGAATTTTGTTCTATTAACTTTAGAAATTTTAATATTATGCCTGAAAATTTTTGCACAATTTTCTCAAAATTAAAAAAAAAAATTTAAAAAAAGAAATCGACGTAATTTGTATAAGTCGAACAGCCACTTTTGTATTACCTCCAGACGCCTTAAAGTGACGCCCCCCCCCCCTCTCTCCCCGCCCCCTAAAAAAGAAAAAAAAATAGAATGCAACTTTTACAGACCCTTTCAATTTATTCAAATCTTAAAAAAATTTCGATGATGCTTTGTTAGCCATCATATAACCTAATTTCATTCTGTTCTCTTAATCCGTTTTTGATGGATGCCAGAACAAACTTTTTAAACGATTTTTACAAAATCTCAAAGTGTATGAATTACTTAAAACAATTTTGGTATCCATTGTTTCAATTAACTTACAATTCAATATAATTCCAAATTTCATTCTATTCCATTGAGCCATTTTTTAACAAAGGGCGAACATACATTTACACACAGTTTTCAAACAACTGTTTTAAATCTCAAACCTTTTAAACGAATTAGAAATATTTTATAGGTATGTATGATCAGTTATAAGTATGATTTATTATTATTTGGTATAAAATCTTCAATTCCATGAATCCATTAAGAAAGCTATTGCAGTCAAAAGACAACCATCTGTTCTAGAACTCTTAAGAAACTGTAAAGATTTTTTTGGAAGGGTCTTCGATTGGATGTGATTTTAAATGAAATGTTCTGTTATGCAAGAGAACTGACCGACGAGATAGTATTCTGGTTAACACTGAGTTTAAGCAGCCGCGTAACCTATTAATTTGGATTGCGAATCACGAGATGATCTGGGGAAAGATCCTAAATTAAAATTTAAGATAGTTTTATTTTTTTACAGTAAACAAAGCGATTAATACCTAACAGTGCAGATTTAATTTAATAAGTACCCAATGTAATTATTTTACATTTTTGCACGGCATAAATGAGATAAAAGACACTCCTAAAGAGTATTATTAAACATTGTAACACAGTGTAACAGTGTTAACACTGTTTATAGTGTAAACAATTGGAGTTAATACTGACCGATGAGGAATCGGAAAATATAAACGCGCTTGATCTAGTAAATGAAATAGTGTCAGTTACGGCCTTATTAGGCAAAAAGGAAATCCCAATTGAAATTTTATTTACTAGTTGTTTTCACGAAGTGGTCACACAAAATTTTCTCAAAATAATATATAAATATATATTTAATTAGGAAGAATTCAAACAATGTAATTAACTCAATCTCCTCGTCAGTAACTGAATTTTGTTCTATTAACTTTAGAAATTTTAATATTATGCCTGAAAATTTTTGCACAATTTTCTCAAAATTAAAAAAAAAATTTAAAAAAAGAAATCGACGTAATTTGTATAAGTCGAACAGCCACTTTTGTATTACCTCCAGACGCCTTAAAGTGACGCCCCCCCCCTCTCTCCCCGCCCCCTAAAAAAGAAAAAAAAATAGAATGCAACTTTTACAGACCCTTTCAATTTATTCAAATCTTAAAAAAATTTCGATGATGCTTTGTTAGCCATCATATAACCTAATTTCATTCTGTTCTCTTAATCCGTTTTTGATGGATGCCAGAACAAACTTTTTAAACGATTTTTACAAAATCTCAAAGTGTATGAATTACTTAAAACAATTTTGGTATCCATTGTTTCAATTAACTTACAATTCAATATAATTCCAAATTTCATTCTATTCCATTGAGCCATTTTTTAACAAAGGGCGAACATACATTTACACACAGTTTTCAAACAACTGTTTTAAATCTCAAACCTTTTAAACGAATTAGAAATATTTTATAGGTATGTATGATCAGTTATAAGTATGATTTATTATTATTTGGTATAAAATCTTCAATTCCATGAATCCATTAAGAAAGCTATTGCAGTCAAAAGACAACCATCTGTTCTAGAACTCTTAAGAAACTGTAAAGATTTTTTTGGAAGGGTCTTCGATTGGATGTGATTTTAAATGAAATGTTCTGTTATGCAAGAGAACTGACCGACGAGATAGTATTCTGGTTAACACTGAGTTTAAGCAGCCGCGTAACCTATTAATTTGGATTGCGAATCACGAGATGATCTGGGGAAAGATCCTAAATTAAAATTTAAGATAGTTTTATTTTTTTACAGTAAACAAAGCGATTAATACCTAACAGTGCAGATTTAATTTAATAAGTACCCAATGTAATTATTTTACATTTTTGCACGGCATAAATGAGATAAAAGACACTCCTAAAGAGTATTATTAAAGATTGTAACACAGTGTAACAGTGTCAACACTGTTTATAGTGTAAACAATTGGAGTTAATACTGACCGATGAGGAATCGGAAAATATAAACGCGCTTGATCTAGTAAATGAAATAGTGTCAGTTACGGCCTTATTAGGCAAAAAGGAAATCCCAATTGAAATTTTAAAGCTAATTTCAACTCTAGATTTTACACGCACATCTTGCTATTGCTTCGAGAATTTCGCTTTCTTTGCCGATAAGTGTGGCAAGTGCAGAGAAGAGTTTCTCAAAATTAAAGTTAACTAAAAATTTCTTATGTTCCACAACTCTTCCAGATACGTTAAATAATTTAACTACATTGGCTATCGAACATGAATTAGTTGAAAAATTGATTTAAGAGAAAAAGTCAGGAATTTTGCGAAATTAAAAGTCAGAAAAATAACTCTTGATTTTTCTCTCTTTCTTTTGGTTTTTAGCTGGGCTGTTAGGCATGAAAACAGAATCTGTAAACAATTTATTTCTTTTAATAGTACTTTTACCTGGGGGGGGGGCGGCATTTTATATTTTTGTCCGGGGCGGCAAAACTGTTAGGGCCGGCCCTGATTATGTGCAAGTGTTTGGATAAAGGTATATAAAATTTCATTTCAGTTAAGATTTAACATCAGAATTTTAAATTCAGTATGTAATTTCTTATTTTTCTGATGTAAATTTGCTATAAGAAGAAAATATCTACATATTCCAAAATTGCCCTTTCTTAGTCCTGTAAATAGTCCCATCTGTTTACAGCTTAGTTTTCCATTTATGTCGTAAATTTTGTCCAAAACAAAAACTCCCCATTTTTGGTTCTCAAAGGTTGGCAACTGTGACTTCGGGTCATTGAAGTGTGAGTGTGTAAACAGAAACACGTGCTAGCTCCTTAAGTCATTTTGAAGTGCTGGCTTGAAATAAATTACTTTCTCTTCCAGTTTGAAATGAGATTTTATGGGTTTGCAAAAAGGCTTCTTTTAAGCAGTGTCCTTTTAGCTGCTCTAGACAAAGGCCAGGGAAACAGAACAAGCCTTTTAACAGTGAGACCCTACAACTTCTTCTTCCAGAGGGGTCCGATGGTGGTCCCTCTCTCTCTCTCTCTCTCTCTCTCTCTCAAAAAAAAAAAAAAAAAAAAAAAAAAAAAAAGTGACTCTTAAGTGAAGACGAATATCACAGTTCAAAAGAATCGGAATGAAAAAGTTAATCTTCAGAAGTCATTAGAAAACTAAGATCCCTATAGTAACTGCATTTAGGAAATCTAAAAATCTAAAAATTTTTATGATAAATATTGATTTATAGATAAGTAGTATTATATTTATAAGTATTATTAAAGTATTACATTTATATATTTTTATTGTGGTTAAGGCACAGCTACACGGCTATTTGCCTAACGGGAAGGTTGCCTTGGGCGGAGGGCTTTTTAAGGGGTTCTAATGCGTATTCACGTGACATCTGGAGAAAATCGCCCAAAACTCCAGACAGTTAGATCGACAGCCGCGTGCTATTACATTTATAAGTGGTATTATACAATAGCAGTACTTCCCAGTAAGGGACACTCCCCGGACAAGACATTTGTTAGAAACCAACTTCGAGTCGTTTGGCGATATATCGCCCAATTTGGCGACAACACGCTGTTTTTATATAATTTAAGAAGTATATAATACTAAAAAGTCAGTCAGAAGTCAACAGTAATGATTTTAACGTTAAAACACGTGAAAAATATTTTTGGCCAGGATTTTGACATAAATACTCCACTGTGCGTCGCTAGTAACCGAGTAACCCGGACTTTGCGCCAATTGTCAGGGACCCCATGTTGCCTCATATCGAGGCTGTCCCAAAAACCCAGCCAACAAGGGCAAGCACCCAAAGGCGGTGAGTCAGACTCCCAGCACCAACACCAAACTGGACACCAGGTCCACAATTCTTAAATCCCTCCAGCCATTTGCTAAGAATGACCCAAATGCATGGAAGCTCGTTGGGAGGAAAGGGAAACACACTGTACAAGACGATCAGGTTACAAATGATCAAACTACCCAACCCACACCGGCCCCAGCCGAAAACAACTCTACAGACGAGAACGCAATGGAAACTGGCGACGAAGTCACCGATTCCCAAACCACACAATCAGCCTCACAGGCCGTCACCTCTTCAAACAACAAACAGGACAAGGTGTTACGTAATATGATCTTAGCCAGGCCCCAAAATCAGTGCAAGAGCCGCACCAAGTAGGGGACCAAGAAATCTACCGCCAAAAACCCAACCAAAACTAAAACCACTACCCCCAAACCGAAACCAAACCTGGACCAGAAATCATTCTCCTCCATCTTGGAAGTGTTTGCTATCATCAAACAGCTCTCCGAGCTTGTCGACCTAGCGACTATGATCAAGGCGCTTAAAAAAGTATTAAAAGCGGTGCAGAATAATGAAAACGTACTAGACCAAGCCTTCACATTGGTCACTTCACTTAACAATACCCCACAATCTGATGATGATGAGAGCGAGGAACAACGCTACACTCAAGATCTTATCGTGGAATGCCCAAGGGCTTCACGGTAAGATCAACGATCTTAGGAACTTTCTAGTTCACAATGACTTTGATCTTGTCTTAGTTCAAGAAACGTTCTTCCGAAATCATATCAGTTACAATATCCCGAACTATGTTCTCCATAGAACTGATCGCCACATAGCACCCCCGGCCGTCACCCATGGTGGCACTGCCATATACGTTAGGTCGGGCATCAATCACCGTCCTGCAGTCTTTCCGCATTCCAGTCTTGAAGCTACGTCCGTCTTTGTGCACTGCACTAATGGCGAGATTCTCGTAACATCAGCCTATCTCAGGCCCTCTCAACCCTTCCCAAGACATGATCTTGATAACCTACTTGACAAGTGCCCCACACAGATTATTGCCGGGGACTTCAACGCCAGACATTATGCCTGGAATGGCACCAAAAACTGTCCCAGGGGGACTGGGCTTCTCCACTTTATATTTGATAAACAAGTCCGGCTATCCTATCCCCCTGTGATGAAGATCACATATCTAATTTAAAAATCATTTACTTTGGCTTTCTTTAATGTAATCTATCCAAATTCAAGAATTCTAAATCACTTTTGTTTTCATTTTCTGCCATTTCGGCTTTTAAATCTGTATATTTACTTTTCCCTGTATGCACTATTCTTTTTCTTTTTGTTCTTAATTGTTTCGTCTCTCCAGACCGGTGTGCTAAAAATAGATTATATTGCGTCCGTTTGCAAAATCAACGGCCTTTTTGAGTTTCTTCTTGGCATCCTGCTGGCGTAAGTTATTTAGTTGTTCCCCTGCCACGACTTTAAAATTATTTGCTCGCGATTACGTCATTGTAATTTTATTGGATTAACTGTTGGGTTGCTCTGGAATTGGCGCTATTAATGTCAGCCAAGTTATTGTTCTCGCCAATGTGTAATTCTGTGCTGGCGTAATTTTTAAAGCATTCCACCTTAATGTCACTGTCCATATAGGACGTTACTTTATTTTCGCTGAGCCACCACCGCCCGTTATAATAATGTTTCAATAGTATATGTTTAATAAAAAAGTTTCAAGTATTTAAAGCCTCTTTTTTATATTGCAACTAAGTGTATATCGTACCTGGATTATCATGTATAACAACGCAGTCTTTAAATTTAAATCAGCCCAACCAAAAACCTTCTTTACACCCCCCACGCCTACACCCTTCTACACCTACAATGGGGAACAGCTTGGGTCAACCATCGATCTACTGGTCTATACAAACATAAGCAAACACATTGCCAGAAGCACTCTCACGCAATTTACATCTGACCATCTTCCCATACAATTTGAGGTCCCGGCTAGCATTCTAACCCATACGAAGACCAAAACCAAAACCAACTGGGTGAGGTTCACGGAACTACTCGATAACACTCGCCCCTCTACCAGCAACCTGGCGCTGCCCAATGACATCGACGACGAAGCCGACGCTATAACCAATAAAATCACCACAGCGTATCATAATGCCACCACAACTTTGGACGCCCTCGGCGTCGGGAGGCTTCCATTAGAATTAAGAAAGCTGATAGCTCTAAGAAATAGGGCCAGGAAACTGCATCAGTCGACTCGTAGCCCGGTTGACAGAAATGAGTATATCAGACTAAAACACACAGTCAAAACCGCTGTTCATAATTATGTCCAGGACAAGTGGAAAACGTATTTCGAGGAGCTTGCCCCTACTGATGGCTCCCTATGGCGAGCCATAAACAAACTAACTAAAAATAAAACCAATCTCCCTCCAATCAGGACCAACACCACCCTAGCCATCCTGGACAGGGACAAAGCTGAAGCCATTGCCCAGGGCTACACTAAGCAGTTTCGAAACGATGACATCACCGGGAGTGACTGGGACAGGACAATACAAGACTCTGTCGAATCGTTACTCAGACATCCCCCCACTTATACCATCCCCCCGGCGGCCCCAAGCGAGGTTGCGGACATAATAAAGTCCCTTAAAGACCGGAAATGCCCAGGACAAGACAATATCTCTAATAGGATGCTCAAAAACATCCCACTTAACACCCTGCTAGACATTACAAGATTAGCAAATTCGGTCCTAAGCCAAGGGCGGCTCCAGTGAGGGGGCTATGGGGGCCATTACCCCCTCCGAAATTTGTTTTACAACTTTAGATTCTCATACTTAACGATTTCACAGGTTCAATTTGCATTTTGAACAATTTATAGACCTATGTAAAAAGTTCAATGGCCCCCTCCGAGAATTCAGTCTGGAGCCGCCTTTGTCCTAAGCACCGCTCATTTTCCTTCTCCCTGGAAGTCAGCGCTCATATGTCCTATTCCGAAACCAAGGCAGGACTTATCCCAGCCGGATTCCTATCGTCCAATAAGTTTACTCAGCGCGCTCAGCAAACTAACTGAAAGACTGGTTCTGAACCGCTTGCAAAATCACATCAATGAACATGACTTACTGCTCCCGGAACAGTTTGGTTCCAGGAGTAAACACTCAACCACCCAACAGCTCGTCCGGGTAGCTGAAATTCTACACGAAGCCATACAGCAAAAACACCATACTGCCATACTTTTGCTCGACCTTCAAAAGGCTTTCGACAAAGTATGGCATCACGGCTTAATCTACAAGCTTATTCATCAGCAATTCCCAGACACTCTTATTCATCTAATAAAGAATTACCTCACTGGTCGAAGTTACGCAGTTAGAGTACTCGACGATATCTCACAACAACACCCAATAACCAGCGGAGTACCCCAGGGCTCCATTTTAGGCCCGGTCCTATTCACGCTATATATTAATGACCTACCTAGATCCCACGGCACGAGTCTCGCTTTATTTGCTGATGACACCGCGATCGTAGGACACCACCCAAATAAGAAAGTGCTTGCCAAAGCTATGCAAGATCATATCAACCTAATAGAGTCCTGGATGAATCACTGGCACCTTAGGATCAATCCTTCAAAGTGCCAGGCTGTATCATTCACATCAAAGCTTCCCCCTCCACGACTACACGTCGGTAACCAGCCCATTTACTGGGCACACACTGCCAAATATCTTGGTGTTATCCTCGATAGAAACCTAACGTGGAGGCCACACATCAACAATACTCGCCAGCGCATGCAGGCTGCCTTCGCGAAATTATCAGAGCTAATTTACAACAAAAAAGTTAGTATCTCCAACAAAACACTCTTGTACAAGGCATATGTTCGCCCCCTGGCCATCTACGCCGCCCCTGTCTGGGCCAGTGCTGCCAAGTCACACCTCAACATGCTCGAGTCGAAGCAAAGCTATATGCTGCGTGTTCTCCGACATGGACCAACATTCATATCTAATGAAATCATTAGATGAGACCTTAGAGTGAAATGCCTACGCAAAATCATTCATAAGCAAGCCAAAAACTTTTACATCAAACTCGACAAGCTACCTAACACCATCCGGGCTGAGTATCCCGACTACGATCCCAGGGATACTCGTAACAAACGGCGCCCCATGTCAGCGCTCTTTTCCCTTCCCGAACACTTCTACTAGCTTCCAGTTTTAAATTGAGGACTTTCGGCAGCGCGCCGAGCAACCTGTTAAATGAACGTCCATAGGACGGGATAACAGGTCGGCCCTAATTGCTGCCAGCCCCCCTTAAGCAATTCCGAACTCGAACCCTTTCACTCCCCCGGCCAAGCTACGGGGCCCTCGGGGCCCTACACAAGTAACACAACACAAGTCTTCACATTACACTCTGGAGATTAGCGCGTTGCGCTCAGGTGCTCCATGTAGACCCCCTTTTCGGTTCGGTTCGGTAGTAACCGAGTAACGGGCCGCTAGTAACCAAGTAACGGGCCTGCTTATGAGTTGCGATCGCTAAAAATAAGTTTATCATTGAGGCCTGTTTTTTCCAGTCACAGTGTTCTATTTTATTATCTATAAGTATTATAAATGGTATATTATTTTATTATTTTAAAACAATTTTTTTATACTTTTGTCGTACTAAAGAACTTTAGATGTAGGTAATCGTTTTGTGAATCTTGCGCCATTTTCTTTCATGAAAATTTATCCTAAAATTCGAACATTTTGCTTTGAATGTAAAGGTAAGTGAACGCTTTTATAATGTATTTAGAAATTCTAAAAATATGTATGTAAATCATGTTTAGTGAATAATTACTCATGTGTTATTTATAAATAAATTATTTTAATCAGAAATCGTATTACTTGAGTAGTTTTTATTCTTGTAAATAAGCATGAAGTTGTGATACTATTTAGACAATTTAATTTTGCCAGTTGAAAATGTTAGTTATCAGTTATATATGCCTTGATTATGTGATTCAGACTTACATCTGGTACAGTGCAGAAATACAGTAAATTATAAATTACTGATTTTTGCCCGTTTATACAGAAATTTCAAATGTAGTTAATATTTTGTACAAGCGTTCATTATGCTTGCTCAATTCCAAAGTTCGATTGAGAAAGCGACAAAAGCATAATATATACTACATGAAATGTCTTTATTAAAGAATAATTAATTCAGGGATCGCGCTATAGAGCGTATTTTATCAATTTTCTCCAATATACAGGATATCCCGAAAACACTGAAATGCGCTTTAATACATCATTTGTTAAAGATTAATGTTGAATTGTTTAAAATAACGTAGGAAATACGACTACGTTCATGAAAAATTCATTATAAAAATGTCTTTCTCATTTGTGTATTTAGTTATTTTAAAGTATATTAAATATCCACTTGTGAAACTAAAATAAGCAATCGTGAATCATGAGAGTAAGCGCTACTTTGTTTTCCCTTCAAATTATATGCATCTATTTTCTTAATGCCAACATGTATCATAGCAAACAAATTAATGATGAGTTCGTACTTGAATTAGTAACACAATTACTACTTAAAACTACATTAAATAACGTTTGAAAGCACTGGGAAGCTTAAGAAATGCCTGATGTATACGTGAAGACTCGAGCATCCGTAGGCCTCTTTGGATGGCTCATCAAAATACATGCGCGGGCCCGTTACTAATTGAGAAGGCCCCGCCTGAACTTTGATGAGCAGGACTTGCATCGGCAATGGGATTCCTTCTACGAAAACGGGCATAATGCCGATTCGGTTGACAGATGGCGCTGTTGCATGTTTTTGCTCTTATTAAGCATAGTATTCTTATAACAGAGGTTACATTTTTTTTTTAATCGGTGATTTAATTCATTTTTGAATGTGAGAGGGCCCCTGTATGTTATGCTCCCGGTTGCACTTCGGGTTATAGGAACGAAAGAAAGACAAATGCTGCCCTGGGATTAAAGAATCCAAATTTGTTAAAAGCTCCCAACATAAGCTTTGTTTCCCTTTGTTAGCACTTTTTCCAATGCTTAAATTGAAGTTATATCATAATTATGTTTTTTGCTGTATGATGATTGAGTTTTTTCTTTTATATAAAATCATATTTACGTGCTGTTAAGAGTTACAAAATGAATTTCTCCATTAAAAGAAGTGCCTTTATCATTTATAGTTCTGCTACAGGAACACTCAAAAGATTTTCAATACATTACGGTCAATGGCAATTTTAGGGGCATTTATCCATTTCAAGCACACTACCGTCTACCATATAAGTTAGGTAATGGTCCGACCACGGTCACGTGCCTCCCTCAAGCACTACGCCAAAAGTCGCAAGCTTGGCGACTTTTGTTGTACGTGTGTTTGTATTTAACTCTCAAATCTCAAAAAGTTTTAGTCGTAGAATGTTGAAATTTCATACGTAAGATTGTTGTAACATGTAGTTCTGCATCTGGATTTTTGCTCCAAATCTACTGGAGAGTTTATTTACAGGACCACCGAAAAAAATTTCAATACTTTAATGTCTATGGACATCTTCAATATAATTTAACTGTAGACAGTCATTGTTTGGTCCATGCCCAAAATCTCGCCGTCTGTCGTCTACCTTGGCGAGTTGTTTCAAAATATCGCCAAATTTGGCGATAGTCAGTCATTGGGTCCATGCCCAAAATATCGCCATTTGTCATCGTTCTGGGCGAGTTTTGGCGATAGTCTCAGACGCGCGATAAGATCCGCTTCACGCTTCGCCTGCCTATTATTTCCAAGGACATAACCACTGTAACATGTTGAAGCATACTCATACT
Source organism: Cheiracanthium punctorium (assembly GCA_038373885.1). NCBI lineage: Eukaryota > Metazoa > Arthropoda > Arachnida > Araneae > Cheiracanthiidae > Cheiracanthium > Cheiracanthium punctorium. The sequence goes on along the minus strand of JAWZYV010016901.1, from coordinate 10,180 downwards.
TGGAACCGACATATAAAATCTAGGTGGTTTCGTGTGTGTGAGACAGAGAGTAAAACCACACTCAAGTGCGTAAATAAAATCTGGAAGAATTTCAGATTTTTTTAAAAAATATTTAAATGATACACCATACTTAATAAAAAATTACAACATGTACATAGAGTCAATAGCTTCCGTTGGAATTTACTTATGTGTAAGCAGTACAACAGTTGTATTAGACGAAAGCAAATATTTTATGCTTATTATGCTACAGCGTCGGTCCATCAGTTTTTATAAGGCCTCACCATGGCACAGTGGAATTGGAAATCATTGGAAAAATATCACTGGAAATGGTAGACGGGCGAAGTGTGAAGGTCCCGGGTTCGGGTCCCAGCGCGCGTCCGTCGACCTAACAGTTTCGGAGTTTTCCGTGGTTTCTCCGAAACTTAGCCTAAATACGGGTTAGGACCCCTTAGAAAGACCTCCACGGAAGGCACCCAACCCTTCGGCCTAGAGCCCATGCGTAGCTAATCGGCCGTGATCCCACAAACAAACAAACCACCAGTTTTTATAACATTCAAATTTTTAAAATTGATTTCACTAAAATACAAGGTGTTTGTTTATATTATGTCCACTAGATGGCAGCATCATTTATGAGAATTAAAATTCATATTCAAAATATATCTCTCTAAATTTAATAAGAGCCTGCTTTAAAATATTAAAGGCAAGCAATGATTACATTGCTTTATGGACCATATACTACTGCTTTATCTATTCTTAAAACTTAAATAGTGCTACATAAAATGGTACTTTTCTGTTATCTCGACGCCAGCCAAATTTGGCGATTTTTTTGTCGCCAAGTATCTACGGTGGTTTTTTTTGGCGATTTTTTTTCCGCCAAGTAACTACCAGCGTAATTTTTTGTGGCGATTTTTTTTTTCGCTATGCAATGCCTGAAAAACACAACATTAGCACACGATAAAAATAAACAAAATTTAACATACACTTACCACTGAAAACGTCTTCTCAAAGTTTAAAACATACAAAATATTCAGAAATGACAGATATTTAAGAAAAAAAAAACATTGGTTCCTCCTTAGAATAATAACAAAAATTCAAACATCATCAACGACATCAAAAATTCAAAAGGTTAAATCCACCCCCCATTCCCCCAAGAAGCAAATACACCCTCAAATGATTAATTTAAGATTTTAATTTATGTTCTGCAGGAAAAATAGTAGCGATTTTATTTTTTCGGCGTGTAAACAAACTCTCATCTATTTCTACAATTAAATTAGGACCTCCTATTTTTTTTTTTTTTTTTCAATTCTGCACAAAATCAAAACACAAACTTCTCGCATGTAATTATTCCAATCTACAACTGTGTTCTGGTTCATATTGAGATGCTTTTCGCAAAACTTTACCGATGTTAATTCTTCACACCGACAGTAAATAAAACGTAAAACTACTTTAAAACTTAACCTAGAAGTTTTAAACCAGTTGCCTGTCCGTATACTAACACTGTTTCTGCAAGAACTCAGATTACATTTCCAGTAAAATCGTCCATTGTTTCCGTACAATTTCATTTCATGCTGCAAACTGCAATGCATAATAGACGGTAAAACTTCAAACTTTTGGAAATATTTAACAGCGTCTTCATCAGACGTTGGCAAATCACAGATATTCATATTACAATACAATCCAAACAAAAGACAATTCAAATACACTAACAAAACATTCAACTACTGCAAACTCAATTCCTTTAACATAAAATATTAAACTTTCATTAAAATACTTATCAAAATTAAGATATCCAGCAGTACAGCTACATAAGAAACTTCTACAAAAACGCCCTAATTCCGCTCTTATTCTAAGGAGGAACGACCGTCGCACTAGACGAAAAATTCGAAACTAAAATGAAAATGGCTCGCACACTACTACGCAGAAATAGCGTTGCCAGGCGTCCGGATAAAGCCGGACATAATTTGGCTTTTTCATTACGTGTCCGGCCAAACTTAACGGTGTCCGGCTTTTATTAGGATTTTTACTGGTGACTTTGGCTGATTAGTAATAAAGTACTTGAACTGATTTGGCATTCGTTGTTATTTATATTTCATTAGAATTTAACAAGATTCATGGTAATAATCAAAAAAGCTTGATTTTACATACAATATTTTTGTTGTACCTATTAATACTGAGACAAAATCCTCAATATTGTAGGCTGTCCGGCTTTTTTACCCAAATGTCCGGCCAAACTGGCTGGTCTGTTCGGCTATTTGGTTTGGTGACCTGGCAACCCTACGCAGAAGGAACTACACGTTTCCATACGAATACATAACACAGTCGCGGACTAGTACAATGAGTGCGCCGTATAACTAATTTTGCTTTCCTTTTGAAACAGTAGCGCTTGTACCGGTACGCCTGGCAACGCTATTTCTGCGTAGTAGTGTGCGAGCCATTTTCATTTTAGTTTCGAATTTTTCGTCTAGTGCGACGGTCGTTCCTCCTTAGAATAAGAGCGGAATTAGGGCGTTTTTGTAGAAGTTTCTTATGTAGCTGTACTGCTGGATATCTTAATTTTGATAAGTATTTTAATGAAAGTTTAATATTTTATGTTAAAGGAATTGAGTTTGCAGTAGTTGAATGTTTTGTTAGTTATTTTAAGAATCCGGGTTACCAAAAAAATGAAGATCGCCGCGCGAACGAGGATGGGTTACCAGAAAATATTGTCGTCAAGCTTCGCCCTCACCTACAGAAAAAAAATCGCCAAATTTGGCTGGCGTCGAGATAACGGAAAAGAACCTATAAAATAATATAAATTACATAGTTGCTACATAAACCACTAGGATTACCACAAAAGCTGTTTAAGTATGCATACAGAACTTTAAATATTATTATTACTAATTTTTAAAAGTGTTATAATATTTTTTAAATTTTTAAACAAAATAAATTGACTAATAACATTATAATGTTTTGACTAGTAATTAATGGGAAAATGGATTTTCTTGAAAGCTGTTTGCAACTTTCACCGGTAGATGACAGCATCAAATAATGCTTTTCTCATTGGGAAGCTTGGGCTCCTTCTAAGCATTGCGTTTGATGTCCTTGTCCTTTACCTTCATGGAGGTGTGTTAGATATTTATAGTCTGTTCCATCTTCACACTCGATATCACACCTGTTAATTCATCCTTTTAGGTAGACAAAACGATATTTTGATAAATATCCAAGTCACTTATTTTGTCAATTTTTCTTTTTTTTTTTTTTAAGTGATAGAATTAATTGGTTACAGTAGGGGAGCTCACGATGCTAACTGGGGATTTACTCGAGCGTCGTGAGGACCTATTAGATTTTGTAGTTTAGATAATAAGAAGAATAATAGGTTATATAATGTTTCCTTTCAGTGGTGGGGGAAGCGTATACAGACCTTAAAAGATGTAAAAAAAAACAAAACAGTTACATGAAGATACTTGAGCGCGTCAGATATTGATAGTTTAGATGTCCCAGCGTGTCTTTCATACCAAAGGTATGTTCATCTGCCGACTTGCGTGGTGTGGGGGGGGGGGTGCATCCGGAAGGGTATAAAATAGAAACAAAAAAATTTTCGAGCGCGTCAGATATTCAGAGGGGGGATGTTAAGTGAACCCTAAAAATGCTCCCATTCAAAAGACTGACGTTTCGAAAGTGACGCAAGCTCGTAGCGAATTTTTGAAAATGCAAAAAAAAAAAAAAAAAAAAAAAAAAAATTTAAAAAAAAAATCGCCATATTGAAATACTCGAGCGTGTCAGATTTTTATACAGACGGTTTAGCTTGATGTTCCAGTCATGGTAGCCTAAAATCTGACGATTATTTTGAGGGGTATCATTAATCTGACGGCTAGAAGAAAATTATGAATTTTTTTTTCAATAACCATAAAATGTGACGAATAAAAGCACGTAAAATTATTTAAATATTTAGACTTTAATTTTTTTAGAAAATAATATATAAATAAAATACATCTGTTGAAAAAATTTGCTTCAATCTTCGTCGTCATCCGAAGAATTATCATACTCCAAATCTAATAATTCAATATTGTCTGCAGTTTTCGTATCTGTAACAAGAAATCGTTATAGCCGTTAACACAATTTTATTGATTTCATGATTAACATTATCAAAGTATTAAAAAGAAATATACCTAAATTTGAAGTTTTGTCAATAACTGGTGTTATGACAACATCTTCGTATGCATCAGGTAACTGATTGCCAACAAACCAAGTCATTCCAAATTTTCCATGGACATTTGTCCACCCGTAATCTGTTGGTGACATATTAATCATAGTTTTATTGTGTGCATTCCTTCACAAGCACGCAGGATACTTCGTTCGCAATAAGTGCTGCCGTAGCTCAGATTAGCAAGGAGGCAAGCAACAAGCATCGTAATTACGGACGTTCAATGAGAAGTGCTGCGACGTATCTGACACTTTGTAGGTCTTATGAAAGATTTCTATTCTTGCTAGGTTGACATCAGCTAATTTTTTCAAGCCATACAAGTGACACATAGAAGATTGTAAAATGTCAAAAGAATCTTCTGTATTATGATCCTCTGAGCCTACATTTGCAAATTTCTTCCGATAAACTTTGAACCCATAAAAATTGGCAGAGGTTTTTTTTTGCCTCGTCTGTAAAGTGCCGGATTGTAATCGCATCCTGTTAGCGCGTATAGAGCTGGTAGCGCTAGCGAAATTATAGGGTCGAACTTAGCATAGAGAGCAGATACGTCAATAGAGAGCAGATACAGTGTACATTGTATTTCACTATTATATTTCGAATTGTATTTCACTTGAATCTCATCCTTAGATATATTGCTTTGTTACTAATAATAGTAGCCATCTCCTGATCAGCTCAAGGATGAATTAAAAACTTGACAAAAATTTCTTTGAATTTGATATTTTTGAATTCTTTCTGAAAATTTGCTGTTCTTTTTTATTGAGGCCCAGACATGTAGAACTTCTTGTCATCTACACTAACTCGAAGAGCGTGCTCCTTATTGATCGAGCTATCTTTGCACGCTCTAATCTTCATTGACGATTTTTATTTCTTTGTCTCGTAGAGACAAAGAAACATTATTACTTACTTACTACATTATTACTTTTATTACTATTTACTACATTATTACTTTTATTACTTCGGCTCGTAAATATCGGCAGATTATATTTTTTCGTGATACTTGCATTATTTCCTTCAAAATAAAAAAAAAATTCAACCGTGCTCGAGAATGTCAAGACAACGTTACTTTTTTTCAACTTTGTAACCCTCCCACTCCCTTACGTTACACTCAAATCGTCAGATTTTCTGAATGTACACTTTTTAGCTAGTACCCAGACAGAACAAAGCTTAAATCAAGCTTGAGATTTGGTTTGGCAATGCAAGGTTGGCTTAAGCTGGATTTTGACTTGCAAAGTGCGGTGATGGCGCCATCTGTGAAAGAGAATGGACATTAATTGTCTAGCCAATTTGTTGAAAGTTCGTAAAAGATGTGTTTTAACAGGGATGGGTTTTTTATTACCAGTGCCATATTACCGGTAGGGCAAACGGTGCAACTGCACAGGGCCTACAGATTTTAGGGCCCAAAAATCTTACATCTTACACTTTTGTAATTTTAAAATAAAATTGCAAAGGATAAAAAAAAATTCAGAAGTTAAATAATTTTTTTAATTATAAAGTATGAACAATGAAAATAATTCAAATTTACATTTGTATAAATTAATTTAAACTTATTTTTAATTCTTCGAAATGCTCTATATCGATATAGCATACCAATATATGTAGGAAAATAACTAACCACATTTGTAAAGAGAATTTTTAGCGTTAAAAAATAGCAAAATTTTTCAATTATTTGTTATTATAAGAAATATTTACAAAAATGACTAAAGTGTTTGTATTCCATACATGTTATGTTAGCAACTGTGATATAGCATTTCGAAGTAACGTTTAACTATCTGTTTCTTTGATTTCAGATTACTTAACACAAAATTTGTGTTAAGTAAGTAAACCCATTCTATATTTCCAAATATGGAAATTCTTCAAAATAAAATACAATTATACTACGAAATTGACTTCAAAATCAGTCGTTTGTCTCGATTTTGGCCAGCGGCAGTATTGCTCATGAGTGTTGCGAAAGTTTTAAAACATGTGTTGCTCTTAAGTTTATATTATGTTTATTTCCCTATTAGTAGAGTCTCTAAATCATACATAACATTTTTAATTTTGATGCATCCCATGGAAAAAAAAATAATAACATATCGCCCACTTATCAATCTGGCCAGAAAACCGCTTAATAATTCACTTCAAACTTTAGTCGTAGCTGCACAAGGCTCTGGTGGCTGAATGGATAACGCGCTCGGCTAGTAATCGAAAGGTCACGGGTTCTATTCTAGCCACGGACACTCCATGGAAACTGATTAAAATAACTTAAAATTACAGCATAGAGGGGGAAAATGCGAGGAAAAATAAAGTATGTGGGGCGCGGGCGCCCCGTAAATTTAGAATTTTTTTTTTTTTTTGGAAAAATTTTTTAGGCTTGAAATGTCAAGCTTAGTGCAAGCTGGGCAAGTGTAAACTAGAACACTTGATTCAAGCTTGCATCAAGCTTACACGACTGGAATTTTCAAGCTTATTCTTCAAGCAAGCTTCAAGCTTGCTGTGCTGTCTGGGTAATTAACCCATCTTATCTTAATCTGAAGCGCTTCAATATTTCTGACGATCAATTTTTTTTTTACTAATCTGATGAGCTGCCCTAGACGCACGGCCCTATATAGAGGACTTATATAAGGTGGAGGTACTCAACATGATGCAAGGTACCCCCTATGTTCATCTGCCGCGCTCGAATAAATACCCAAAAACACATTGGGCTCCCCTACTATTTGAAGCTTTTCGCTTTTCCTCCATTTTAGTATGTTAAAACTGCACCGATTCCCACCAAATCTACAGAATTTTCAGCAGTTCAAACTCTAAGAATTTTAAACTAGTACTTGAAATAAAATTTTGAATTACGAGTATAACCTCCTGGCGAAACACGCATTTGGGTCTGACCTGTTACTATATTACTTTCCTAAGGAAGACTAGATAAGAAAAGTTTTTAAAATGCTAAGACAGCCATGAAGCAGATCCTTGGTGACAGCGGCCTAAATAAAGGTGTAGCATTTGCATTGTGTTAGTTGGTATATCTCAATTTCGGTAATCTTTTGAAAATTTAACATGAGAGAATTTTCAATGTCTGGTTTTCCCAGACATTTGTTAAAAGACAAAAACTTGAGTGAGGTATCTGCTAGCGCCCAGAGGGGCCAACCACAGATACATGTTTAAAATTTATGAGGATGGATGACAAAGGTTAGCAGTTCGTGTCTTTTTCGGATCCTCTATTTTCTTTAGAGGAGAGAAAAGTGTGATCGATTCTCATCTCTCAGAGGGATGAACATCTCGAATTCCACTCTGGAATACGATTTACCTTTTCTTCGATACCCCGTTAACTTGAATGTATGCGTAGAAATTGAAATTTAATGTAAATTATTTATTAGTCAAGAGAAAACAAATTTAAATTTCTTCGGGAACCTACAACTTGATTTAATTATTCTCCCACAATTATTTGTGGAAACACTATAGCATTCTGGGGAGTGGATGATTGGAGACTGAAGGAGTAGGCTTGAGTCCTCAAAGCTCGCCCTAGCACCCACCCCTGTCTAAATTTTAAACTAATAATGTACTAACTGTGCATTTAAAATTGTATGTATATTTAAAGCTAAAATAAAGCATTTTTCGTTCAAAGAATCAATTGTTAAAATTTTCTTTAAAGATTTTTAATTTTAACATTTAAAATCCGTTTAAATTTTTGCCTTTATCTTGTTTAGAAACGTTTCAGCGTTTCTTGATTTATGATTTAAAACAATGTTTTACAGTTTTTCTCAGTTTTAATTTTATCACAAAACATTTTAAAACAACGGTTCGACTAGAGCGTGGACTAATGACACCGTCGGTCCGGATAGCAACGGCCCTTATAGAGGGTTGTGTGCATTGGCGTAACTGGCCTGATTTTCTAGGGTGGGCTACAGCCCCCTTTATCTTCGCGGTAATATATTATATATAAGTGAGAATTACTATATTATTATTAATTAGTATTAGTTTAATATAAGTCCCGCAGTAGCTAGCCCATACCCAAGGGGGTGCATTTGGGGGCCAGTGCCCCCCCCAGAAAAAAATTTGCCGCCCCTTGCGACTACCCGTAGAATATAATGTATCGAATTATTTTAAGTGCACCTGTAAAAAGTTATCAACCTTATATACGACATACATTATATAACATATATAAATTTTGTAGCAATCGATGCATATTTACGGCAGTTAGGAGCATAGATGGACAGATAGAACAGATGGACAGACAAACCAAAATCATACACACTTTAGCCTTATTTGAAAATGTTAAAACACATCAGAATCTCTAACAGTAGTTAAGATATCACGATAATTTCATAACGAAAAATTAAGTCAACCAGAAAACATTGAGCGAGTGCACTGTTAAGGACATTCTGCCACCACTGAAATTTTATTAACACACGCAATTAGTAAAAACAGTTAAAAAATAAAGTAGTCAAAAAATACTTTCATGACACTTAAAAGACCTCTGAAGATGGGTGAGAAGAAAACAATTGAACATGCATACTCATACTGGGGGCACTGCCCCCTTTGTTGAATCATCTGGCTACGGGCCGACGAAGTGGCCTAGTCACTAAACTGCTGCATTTAAAATCTGTTAATGGGTCTAAAGTCCTCCATGTTCAAATGATACCTCTGAGAGTGTCGATTTCAGGTGCTAGGTCTCTCGTCTGAAATTGGCTCAAAATTAGGAGACCCGGAGTTAAGATCAGTCTTCCTCCCACTGGAGCTCATTAAAATAGAAACTGCTCCCTTTCGCTCATCTCCGTCCTATTGGGGGATCTGGTACCGCTCGGCTATTGCTAAAGGGCATTTGAAACAACAACAGTTTATCACACTTAATTATACATTAAAGCTTTAATCTGATAAAAAGAAAATCCTCCTTCTGCTTGACACGAAAATCTGGACATTTGATTTGGTTCTAAAATGCTGCTTTTCTCAGAATAATCAGGAATGTTAATTTATTTTTACCAACTAAAGTTAGCGATTTTTAACAGTCTTTATTTTTAACACCACGTTTGTACATTTATTTAATGTATAGATGGTAAGTTATTCGATTTTCTTGCAATAATATATATTAAAACCAGTAAAATTTCGGTTAAAAAATTTGACCATACAGGGAGAAAAATCATTACTTGTTTACTTTTTATTAAATAAACTAGGGGCCAAAGCCCCTAGACTCGCTACGCTCGCATTTTGTATGAGGCATTCGGCCCCTAAAAAGAATTCGTAAAAAAGACATAATTTCAACAAAACCCAAAGGTTGGATAAGATAGAATGTTACCGAGGTACACCGGGGCCATCGCTAATCAACGGGCCTGCTTATGAGTTGCCATCCCTAAAAATGAGTTTATCATTGAGGCCTGTTTTCCCCAGTCACTGTATTCTATTTTATTATTCTAAGTATTATAAATGCTATATTATCTTATTATTTAAAAAAAAAAAAATTATACTTTTGTCGTACTAAAGAACTTTAGATGTAGGTAATCGTTTTGTGAATCTTGCGCCATTTTCTTTCATGAAAATTTATCCTAAAATTCGAACATTTTGCTCTGAATGTAAAGGTAAGTGAACGCTTATAATGTATTTAGAAATTCTAAAAATATGTATGCAAATCATGTTTAGTGAATAATTACTCATGTGTTATTTATAAATAAATTATTTTAATCAGAAATCGTATTACTTGAGTAGTTTTTCTTCTTGTAAATAAGCATGACGTTGTGATACTATTTAGACAATTTAATTTTGCCAGTTGAAAATGTTATTTATCAGTTATATATGCCTTGATTATGTGATTAAGACTTACATCTGGTACAGTGCAGAAATACAGTAAATTATAAATTAATGATTTTTGCCCGTTTATACAGAAACTTCAAATGTAGTTAATATTTTGTACAAGCGTTCATTATGCTTGCTCAATTCCAAAGTTCGATTGAGAAAGCGACAAAAGAATAATATCTACTACATTAAATGTCTTTATTAAAGAATAATTAATTCAGGGATCGCGCTATAGAGCGT
>JAWZYV010016900.1:2572500-2727204 GCA_038373885.1 Cheiracanthium punctorium | reverse complement strand
ACTGGCGACATGGCTCGTTGGACCTCTTCTCGAACTATCTGCCGAATGAGGGTTGCTAGATCAGTTTCTTCACCTATAGAGGACATTGGGATAACATTAGGAAGCCGATCGAATTTCTTTCGGTTAACTCGTTTTTCTTTCATTTCTTCGATGTACTGACACCATTTTATTAGGTCCTCGGTCTTTTTACTTCCTTGTACGTAGTATAAGGAAGTAATGTGATCCCGAAAAATTTTGGGGGCCAAATTTCGACAAAAAAACCGATTTTGACTACCTCTAAATTTAATTTTAAAATTTTTTTCGATGCATCTCATCGTAGGCTAGCATGCACGATCATATTACCGTGTCTGCAACTCATTTTGACCAGTGGCGAGTCTACTGTGGCCAGTTTTTCCATGCCGTCTGTACGTACGTACGTATGTATGTAACTCGCATATCTCAAAAACTATTGGTCGTAGAATGTTGAGATTTGATATTTAGGATTGTTCTATGATCTAGTTGTGCACCTCCCCTTTTGGTGGCAATCGAATGGATAGTTTATGTACAGGACCGCCCAAAAGATTCGAAATACATTACGCTCTATGGGCCGAAATTCATTAAACTCGCCTAACTCAAAAGCTATTAGGCGTAGAATGTCGAAACTTCATATTTTGGATAGTTGTAACATCTAGTTGTGCACCTCCCCTTTTGGTTCCATTCGACTGGATAGTTTATCTACAGGACTGCCCAAAACATTCGAAATACATTACACTCAATGGGCCGAAATTCATTAAACTCGCATATCTCAAAAACTGTTAGGCGTTGAATGTTGAAACTTTATATTTAGGATTGCTGTAACATCTAGTTGTGCACCTCCCCTTTTGGTTCCATTCGACTGAATAGTTTATCTACAGGACCGCCCAAAAGTTTCGAAATACATTACGCTCTATGGGCCGAAATTCATCAAAGCGTTTTTTAGAGGTATTGGGCTATTTCAAACGACTCAGAAGTGATATATGCTGTAAAGAGTTAGAAAATGAATTTCTCCATTAAAAAAACTGTCTTTATCATTTATAGTTCTGCTACAGGAACACTCAAAAGATTTCCAATACATTACGGTCAATGGCAATTTTAGGGGCATTCATCCATTTCAAGCACAATACCGTCCTACCACATGAGTTAGGTAATGGTCCGACCACGGTCACGTGCCTCCCTCAAGAACTATGCCAAAAGTCGCCAAGCTTGGCGACTTTTGGTGTACGTGTGTGCATATTTAACTATCAAATCTCAAAAACTATTATGAAATTTCATATATAAGATTGTTGTAACATCTAGTTGTGCATCTCGATTTTTGGTTCCAATCTACTGGAGAGTTTATTTACAGGACCACCGAAAAGAATTTCAGTACTTTAATGTCTATGGACATCTTCTATATAATACAACTGTAGACAGTCATTGTGTGGTACATGCCCAAAATCTCGCCGTCTGTCCTCGACCTTGGCGAGTTTTGGCGAAATATCGCCAAATTTGGCGATAGTCAGTCATTTGGTCCATGCCCAAAGTATCGCCATTTGTCATCGTTCTTGGCGAGTTTTGGCGAAATATCGCCAAATTTGGCGATAATCTGTCATTGTTTGGTCCATGCTTAAAATCTCGCCAAATGTTGTCGACATTGACGAGTTTCGCCGAAATATCGCCAAATTTGGCGCCAAAAATTATTTCGTATTTTGTATAACTCTAAAACTTTAACCAGTAGAATTTTGAACTTTTGTATTTAGAACTATTGTAATATCTAACTGTTTTCAGTATCTTTTTTGACAGCAATCGACTGAGAATTTATTTACAGGGTGAGCCAAATGACTTTAAATACATTGAGGTGTATGGATGCATTCAATTCATTGAAAGTCTGTGGTCAATGGCTACTTTAGCTATCCCCAAAATCTCGCAGACTATCTCAAGTTTGTCGGCTTTTGGTGAAATATCGCCAAATACAGTGTCAGAAGGAAATCTTTCAAATTGAACTCAGCTTGGCGATATCGAAATATTTGGCTAGAAATCGCTAAACCTTACTATTATTGATATTTTATCTCTTTCAAACAAATAAGTTTAGAGGAAGTGCGTTGAAAATATTTTTGATCTCATAGACGTGCAAGGAAGTCATGTGTTGGACACATCAGATTTTTTAGTTCTTTAATTAAAAGAGATTGGTAAAAATCCTCGGCAATTCCCTTCATGAGGTGGGCAACTTTGTCCTCTTCCTGCATTTGAGGATTTGTCTCATCACAAAGCCTCAGAACGCTCTGGATGTATGACTGTACGTGTTCACCGGATTTTTAAGCTCGAGCTTTTAATTCCTCTTCGACTCTTTTTCTTGTTTGTCTGCTGTCTCCAAATACTTTAGGCAATTCTTCCTTAAATTTTTCCCAACTGTTTAACAGGGCCTCATTATTTTCAAACCACATGAGGGCTGTGCCTTCCAGGAAAAAATAGACATTTGCTAGACAGAAGAGATCGTTCCATTTGTTGAGTTTAGCCACTCGCTCATATTCTTTCAGCCATTTGTTGGGGTCTTGTCCATCTCCCCGAAATATAGATGGGTTTCTGAATGGTTGCACTAGATGAGTCACAATTACATGCTTAGTTTCCTCGACCTGGGCCATTTTTACTTTTCTGGGAGGTGGCGTGAACAGTCCGTATTCGGGTTTTAATCCTTGCAGACGATTACTTCTCCGGGCGCCTGTTTTCGATTCCATGGCATCGGGTGTTACCCGGCGCCTCCACCAAACTCTCGCGAGGAGGTAGGAACAACTAGATGAAAGGAGAACTCAAATCGAGATAACGTAATTTATTGACAGACTGCTAGCAACTACACTTGGCTGTGAACTCCCTACAACTGACGGGAGCTCAGCTTTTATACAATTATCGAATATTCGAGAAACAAATAATTTGCATATTAATCCATTTATGCCTAGCGTCCCTTTTTTGGGACGGCATTTACGCTATCAGTCGAAAACGTTATTTATTTTTCCTAGCCTTTATTCGCGAGTATCGAACCTCAATTCCACAAAATATTTTAATATGGCCAAGTAGGATGTTGACATTTCAATTTTTATACATAATGATTTTAAATGAAATCATCCCTTGTTCAAAAAGTTGACATCAGAAATTTATCAATTACTGCTGGTGTTAGCAAAAATCGAAGAAAGTCGCAAAAATATCCAGGCACGAATGGGTTAAAGAAACATGTAGAATAATCTAGAATTAATACGAAGAATAATTTAAAACAACTATTTACAGGAACATGGCGAAATGGTTCCGGCCGGTTCCGAACCCGGGACCTCTCGCTTCGAAGCCCAGTGCTGTACCTCTGAGCCTCTGAGCCGAGAGAGATGCGGCAATATATATATATATTAATTCGCTTTTTGATTATTATTTCTGTATATTTCCATTGAAATCTCCATTCAAGGAAAAATTTATTTTATCATATGCAAAAGTTCTATATAATTCTGCAGTATTCCATAGCAAATTTATGCTTTATTTGCGCTAATGGAAAATTATATCTAAACGTGTTTTGTTTTGTGTTGATTTATGTATAATTGTAAATTTCAGTTTTTTAAAAATTTTCCCTCATTGTGTGAGAGTCATATGTAAAAAAAAAAAAATTAAATAGCTTAACTTACATGATATCCCAAATGTAATTAGGTTAAAAGCGCTGTTTAATTATTATTTTATTTATTTATACAAGACATACTTGTTTTGGGATAAAAAAATATTTTTCTGAGATCCTTACTAATATTATAAATGCGAAAGTGAGTTTGTTTGTTTATGACGCTTTCACGCCTAAACCGTTGAAACGATTAGGATGAATTTTGGTTTAGATATAGATTGGAACCCGGAGATGGTTATAGGCTACTTAGATTTTTAATTACTTTTTTAATTATTAATTAAAAACCGTTTTTACGTTGCCATGCTTGGCGAGTTTCGCCCGTATCAAATGATTTATGTTTTGAGCTAACAAGAATGCTATTACTTCAATAAAGAAGCGCGTGCATTTGAAAAACATTAAATATCACGGAAATTATGCCAGCTTTATGCCAAATCTATCCTAACTAATATTATAAATGCGAAAGTGAGTTTGTTTATGACGCTTTCAGACCTAAATCGCTGAATTGATTATGATGAATTTTGGTTAAATATAGATGGGACTCTGGAGAAGGCTATAGGCTACTTAGAATTTTAGATTTTTAATTATTAATTAAAAACCGTTTTTACGTTGCCATGCTTGGCGAGTTTCGCCCGTATCAGATGATTCATGTTTTGAGCCAACAAGAATGCTATTACTTCAATGAAGTATCACGTGCATCTGAAAAACATTAAATACCATGGAAATTATGCCAGTTTTATGCCAAATCTATCTATCTGTAATAATAAGAATGAATGTTCTCCAGATAAATCTACAGAAAGCAGAGCTTTTAAAATTTGAGCATGACTGAGCCCATAACTTCGGTAAAGTGCACCTGAGGCTCAGAATTTTGAAATTTTAATTACTTTTCTAACTATTAATTAAAAACCGTTTTATCGCCCGCACAAAATGATTTATGCTTTTGAAATAAAGCAGAAATTCTCTTTGCAAAATCATATGCATTTGGAAAACATCAATTGGAATGGAAATTATGTTGATTTTACGCCAAATTAAAAAGCGTAAGTAAAGAAAAGGGTACTTATACGTATTATCCCGGCGGTCCGCTAAGACGAGCGATTTTTTGCCGAGATAAATGCCGGGCACAGGAAATTATTAATGGTTTTGAATACGATTGGCAACAGTTTGGCAAGTCATTTGACGAAAAAACAGTTTGGCGGGAATGACGGCCGGGATAATACGTAAGTACCAAGAAAAGTTCATAAATTTCCAAATCCTACCAATAATATAAATGTGTATGTTTGTGTGTTTGGATGTTTTTGACTAAATCACACAAAAATGGTTGAACGGATTTGGAAAATTTTGTAATGAAAATAGCTTATGCCCTGGATTAACATACAGGCAACCTTTCAAGCATATAGCATAAATAATTCTTTTACAAAGACACTCAAAATAATTCTAATGCATTGCGCTTTATGGAAATTTTGTAGCTACTAAACTAAGGCGACCATATTTCTGAACAGTCTTTGGGGACAAATCAAGCATTGTTCTCGAATCCAAGGAAAACTTGAGGACACTAGAAAATATTTTTGGGGACATATTCGAGGACACAACACATTACCATGTATACCAGCGCACCGATACTTTAAATCTTTACTGACTTCGATACTTAAAAATGAACTCCAATAGCTTTTTATATCAATTGTGCATTCTTATTTCTAATAAATTAATGGAAATATTTCACTCATTTATAAATATTTATTTCAAGAATATGAAAGGAACATCATGTTGAAATATTGCCATTTATTCAAAGTTTAACTCTTGGCATAGTATTTGTACTTTTCAGAAGACTTTGCTTTTTACATTGCCTCATTTTGTGATAATTTTTCGGAAAACTTTGTACACCCTCTGAAAAAAAGGATTCGAGTGAAAGAAAAATTTCGTACGTCAGTTTCATATTTAAAGCATGATTCTTCATGAAAAGTGATTAATCATTAACAAAACTGAAAAGAGAAATTTGGCTCATAGTCGAATACTTTATTGAATGTCTGTACACGCTACACACACAATGAGAACTTCAGAGATCGAATTTCATTTTTTCTCTGAATAGAAGGCGCTTTTAGTTGGTTTATTTTTCTTATTAGGTTGTAACGAAAGTTTCCCGCCACCGCAAACATCGTCAGCACACAGTCCGCGTTGGCGTATTTGCTCATATTTTGTCAAACGATTTTTGTCATATGAAAGAAAGAGACATACTTTATAGCACTGTGTTGAGAAATCTGTAAAAAAAAAAAAAATATAGTTATCATTAAGTACAAGGTGTCGCAAATGGAACTATCCCTCAAGCGGATTAGAACCATCATTTACTTCCAGTTCTGTTGCAAAAAAAAAAAAAAAAAAAAAAAAAACAGCTACAGAATATCAGTGAATTATTATGTGTACAGCTTTAAGAACTATTGTTGTATCATGTGACACTTTGCAGGTTTGGTACTGAAAGTTCAAAAACAATTACTATGACATTCAAGAAGTAGAGAGCTCTGGCTGGTCCATTGATGTTGGTGAGGCCAGCCTGCGAGAACTTTTAGAAGAAGATCATTAATTAACCACTCGACAGTTATCTAGGGAGTTAGAAGTTAGTTTTTCAAGCAGATTTGGCGGAAAACTTTCGTTACAACCTGATATTTCTTCAGATTTTTCTGAAAGAAATAAACTAAATGGAAACTTTCAGGGGGAAAAAAAGTACAAATCTTTAAATTTGGGGACAAAGTATTTTTGAGGACAAAATGTAAAAAAGATCTATATTTGGGGACTGTCCTCGAATTTCGAGGACGTATGGTCACCTTATACTAAACCGATTCTAAAACTTTTTTCACTGATTGAAAGTTACATTATTCCTGAGTATTATTGTTTGTTTTTGGATTAAGACCGATTGAGTGCACTGTCTATATGGGGAATAATCTGCGTGGGGCACTTTCTAAGGGATACTAGCCTATATTTACGCGAGGTTTTTTAGAAAACCACAGAAAACTGGGAGCGGCTCGGTCGACAGGCGCGACCGGGGTTTGAACCTGGCACCTGCCGCCTTGCAGTTTTGAGAGCAGAACTTCTTAGACACTGGTGGCATCCTAAGTGTTATAGGCTACCTTTAATGTTTAAATCACAGATAGTGATTCACGGAGTCCATGTAGTGATTTTACAGTAAGATGACCAGATTTTTGTAGTCAGAATCGGGGACATGTCCCCGATTCTGACAATGAAACTGGGGACATTTATAATTAATGCAATAATTAACAGTAATTTAATTGAAAAACAATGCAATAATTAAAAATTGTCCCCAGTTCCATTTTTACGACAATTTGAAAAACGTCCTGAAAATGGGGACTGTCTCCGGAAAATGGGGACGTTTGGTCACATTATTTTACAGGCATGCTAATAAGAATTACAAGTACTGAACCGATTCCTAAACATTTTTTACTGATAGTAAGCTACTCTATTCTTGAGTATTATAGGCTGTAGCGTAAATAGTTCCTTTACAGGAACACTCAAAATAATTCTAATACATTACGCTCTCTGGGTATCTCTGTAGCGTATTCTTCAGCGGTCTCTTCAGCGGGGTAGCGATTTCACCTTGGCGCGCCCAGAGAATATCGCCACTCTCCGGCGCTCACGCGCAGTAAACCTGCTGAAGAGACCCGCGACGCGATTGAAATTGAACCGCCCGCCAGTATGATTTTCTTCAGCATTTGTTAAATAGAAATGTTTTAAATATTTCTGAAAAGTAAGATTTATAAGGTGTGTATTTTTTTTTTTTTTTTCGCTAAGTTAAGCACACTTGCACCGTATGAAGTTTGTTATATTATTATTCGAATTACTGTAAGATTAATAATCTATATATATCAACACCTGTGACAGTGTGACTTCAAGCTTTATAAGATTTGTAATATTAATATTTTAAACATTAATAAAAGTGACCAGTGAGGCTAAAATAACTTTGTTTATATTACTTTTGTTCCAATGACTTTTGAACATTTAAATAATTGTGTTGTACTTTCTCAATATGAGGGCATTGTTAAAAAGCATTGGAGAGCCCGTGAACTAATGTCTTATGTGCTAATGTTCGGAATTTGTAAAATAAATAAAAAGATTACTTTTATTTATTATATAAACAAACAAATTGGTTTAACATTTACGCCCGAAATCGCTCTTAACTTCCGAGTGTTTAGTCGTAAGTCGAATTCATATGTTGTGATGTTTAAACGTAAACATCTTTTCACATTATTTTTCTTAAAAGTAGTATTTACTTCGATAAACATAAGTAAAATCAGTGTAAATTTCATTGTATACTCTCTTTTATTCACATGTATTTTAATTAAAACCAAAAAATGTTGATAATTACGTAAATTACTTGTAATAGATTTTAATCTCTATATTTATTTCCCACGAGAGGACTGCTCACGTCACTGAATGTCATTTACTATTCTACTATTAGAATTCAACTTGTATCCTTCCCAAAGTTTCCTGCCTCAATTTTAATCCTTATCAGAAGTTGGGGAACTTCTGAATATTGCCACTTAATTGATACTTAAATAGATGCTTGGCAACTCAATATTTTAAATCCAGAAAAAAATAAGTTGTGATGGGTGCATTGAACATTGATTTACTGTTCTTATTTTTATGGTTCTGCTTTAAATATTTAGTTCATGCTTCCATTTGTCAGTGTGTAAACATGTTTACTAAGTGATTTCAACGTGTTTTGAATTCATATATGAACTTATTTTATAATAAATGTATATATTATTCTTAAGGCCCTAGAAAATATACAGAAAAATTTTGTGAATTATTTTAGTAGTTTATTGTAATTATTCTTTATTTATAGAAATTTACTGAAATACTTAATGCAGATGCGCAGGGAAATGACTACATTAAAAGTGAAAGCATTATTTTAATTTGCAATTAAAAACGAATAATTGAGTTTTACTTTTGCAACCAAATTTCATTAAAATAAAAGGATGTTAGCATGGCAGCCGATGATTCCTTGAAACTTTGTTTTGTAAATATTTGCCCATATCATGCAACTGTTCTTTCTCAGTCTGTGGAATTAGGTAAAACCAAGAGTACTTACTTTGTTTTTCATGTTAGTTCTAGAAACCTGTGAAACAGCTTCTAAGGTCCAAAATCTGAATAAGTTTTCAGCAGAATAATCCACGATATACTCCTTTTAAGTAGCATACTGAAGCCTTATTTTGTGAATCATTGAATCCTGGAGGTACTTACGAATTATCCCGGTGGTTATTCCCGCTGCCAAACAATTTTTCCGTCAAATGCACGGACGTATATAAGGGAGGGGTTTAGGGGGTCTGAACCCTCCCCTTAGTCTACGCAAAAATGCTAATTTTGGCAAAATGTCCAAGTGTAAACTCTACGTTTTAATGGGTAATAAAAGAATTACTACATGTTTTAAAAATTGTAACGTAACTGAAATTTTTTACAAGTTATTTATAGTAAAATTTACTACCAATCAAATTTTGCGATAAGAATGGACTTCCCCTCCCCCCTACATAGCTGAACCCCTCCCTTGTGAAAGGTATTACTACGTCCGTGGTCAAATGAGTTGCCAATCGTATTAAAAACCATTCATAATTTCATATTCACGGCATTTCTCTGGGCACAAAAATCGCTCGTTTTGGCAGACCGCCGGGATAATATGTACCATTCTGGAATATTGTTAAGACGAGTTCACCATCAACATTTATGTTGGACTATTTGTCAGGGTCAAATATTCAATCCTCTTTCATGATTTTCAAACCATTTTGGGAAAACTTAGATTTTTGGTTTTTGGAGACGTTTATTATATACGTACAATAATAAATATTCTATTTCTCTATTGTTTTGTGAAATAACTCTTGCAGTAATTAATTATGCTGCAACTATACGAGAATAGGATGCCTTCGATTTTCACAGTAATTTAGATCGCAAGTCAATTATCTTATTATACGCCTTGTGAATAGATATTCCACATGCTTGAAAGAAGAGCAAGACCTTTGTACCGAACTGGGATACAAAGGATGATATTAACGTGGATGAGTAACATGCAATTTGTATTTATAAACTTTAATTGTAATACTTTATTGTTTTACATTAAAGGGGTTAAAATTGAAGTCTTGGAGAATTCTGGTGAGGAATTGGCTGAAGAACACAGTTGCTTATGATTCAAAGGGAAAAAAAGAGACTTAATTCATTAATTATTATGGACCTTAATTGTAGGTAAGTTTTAGCACGTTTGGACTAAGTTACTAATTAATTTGATATGCTTCTTTCTAGCCAAAATGAAAATCTACAGTATTTTCGCTGGTTCTGCTTATCTTGAATTGATCCATCATTGAGAATGAGAAACCACAACAGATTGTAACCTTTTGTTGTTACCAGAAAGTACCCAAACTTGTAAAATTTTCAGCGTGAAAATGAACCACATTTTTTTTTGGGAATGGGGGGATTTAGAGTGTATAAAAAAATCTGTTTACAAAATTAGACTAATAATATTTATGAATAATTAGTGTTGTTAAATTCCAGTAATCTTTTGAAGAATATTCTTGACAAGGAGAATTTTCTCTTGAAAGTTATGAAAGAGAGTTTTTCATATGGAAACTTGAAATTGGATATTCTTAAATTTGAACAAATCATCAAAAAGAAAGCTAAATTTTATTTTTTATCATTTCCCTAAAACTTGTATATTCAAATAAAATCTAATCATTTTTCATTTTCAAAAGACAAAATGTTTTATTAGGAACATGTTCCATTTCGTGAATCTTTTGAAATTGTACTAACTTTTATTTTTATCCTTTAAGAGTTTAAAATTGTAGACCCAAATGTGCTGATTTCCCACATTTTTTTTCTTTTATTGATCAATTAGCAGTTTTTTTTCCCTTGGGGATGAGGAGCTTTTTGCAAATGTCCATAGAAACTTTAGCTGCAGTTGTTGCAGGCATACTTGCTATTTTTAATGCACTTTTTCTCGAATTCATGTCTTTCCCCCATAATGCAGTACATCCGGCAGACTTCATTACACAAAATTTCCTAAAAAGCCTTCTCATGCACAATATTGTGCTAATTCTGATGGAATTTCTTTCACTGGAGCATTCTTAGAATCAAATGTTTATTTTAACCTTTGTCATTTAAAGGTTATCCTAGGGAAAATACTAAGTGGATAGGTCTAGTATTAGGAATTGTGCAGGAAAGGGCGGTATGTGTACCAAAGATGGTAGATGCATGTCATGCATGTTCAAAGTTAGCTTTATAGTTTGGAGCATACTTTTTAAAGATCTGCAATTAAAAAGAAATATATATTTAGGACTCACACTCATCTTTCAGTTATTTAAAAATTATCTTTCATAAGAGCTATTTATTTTTAGAAGTTAATTGTCTCAATAAAAAAAAAACTTTTGAACTTTTCTCTTAAATAATCTTTTCTTCTCTTCGCAAAATAAAGACTTCCTCATAAAATTGCAGCAAATGTGTGTTTTACCAAACTGTTGAATTGATGATTCTTGATGAGATCTGGCTGTAAGCATAATAAAATGTAAAATAAAATACCTGTTTCAAATCATTCAGCCAAAAGCATATGTGCATTAAATGCTAGTTGTTTATTTATAGATATATTAACAGCATTTTTAACCATTTTTTCAGGTGCTGTGTGTGATGAATGACTGAATAGGTGTGTTAAACCTAGTTGGAGAAGAATTCCATACTCTGCCATGGTGTCATGACTTATTTTGTAAAGAATACCCATCACAAACATGTTCAAATATTAAATATGTAAAAACGTCATTGTGTCATGCCAAAGAGAGAATAATATATATGTAAAAATAAATGACGAACAATAAATAAATTGTGTTTCAAAAAATTTCGTTGTTCTTATGCTAATTATTTTCAGGCATTTCTATTAACTTGAGCAAAAGGTACGTCTGATTTTTCTTTTCTTTAAAGCCATTCTTGATTTTTTTTTTCCATAAATTGTCTGATTTATTTTAATGCCCAATTCTCTTAGAATTCAGAGTAGGAGAAGGAGTATATTTCAGTTGTTCTTCCTCTGTCGTACAAAATTGCAACTTGACTCTTTTTCAAATTTAACGTTTCTATAATCTGTTGTAATTTCTAATTCACAAGGACTGTTTTTAATTGAAATATTGTTTTATTTTTACAACGTTAATTATTCATCCAGATTTGTTTATTCTAGTAATTAACTTATTAGCCTTTATGAAAAATTTTATACAGCAGCTGAAATCACTGATTAGTATTTAAAATTATATTGTTTACAAAATTTTGCATTAAGCTTTTTTTATGTGTAATTCATATAAATTAACCTCTCCTAAAGTAATTAAATTTGCTTTAGGTCAGCATTTTGCTTTATTTTGAATTTTGTGTAGGTTACACAAGCATTTCTTAAATTAGCCCTACCAAAGAAAAAACAATTTAAGCTTTATTTTTAATAACATGAAAAGCAAGGAACTAGTGAATTTGAAGGTTATTAATTTCAAACTGAAATTCACAACTAAATATTTATATACTAAGAAAGTGTTGTGTGCTTTTTTTAGACTACAAAAATTTTCTCATTTCTTCAGTAAGCTGTAGTATATCAAAGTAAAGTATACTTAAACAAATTTTTAGTAACTAAATACCAATAGTTGAGCTACAAATATCCTGCTGGGAAATTGGACTTTTATAGAGCGTTGCCAAAAATAATTATTGGATGTTTAAAACTTTATACTGTTGATATCCCATTGGAGATTAAAAAATCAATTTACAGTATTTATAAGATATTTAATTATGCTGCTAATGTGGCAGTATTTCACATACCACATTAATAGCAAAATTAACTGTAATAAATGCAGTATATTGATTCTATAAATTTCTAATGGGATATCTACAGTGTAAAGGTTATAAACACCCAATAGTTATTTTTGAGAGTTAAATAAGGTCCCTGCAAATATCCAGAGGGATATTTGTAGATCATCTTTTAGATCAAATTGTAGGTCTGTAAACATCCAGTGATTAAACTGGTGATGTTCTATAAAGGTCCTGGGATAGTCCTATCGGACATTTGCAAGCCGTCTATCGCATCAAACTGGACCTGTAAACATCCAGTGATTAAACTGGCAATGTTCTATAAAGGTCCTGCGATAGTCCTATCGGACATTTGCAAGCCGTCTATCGCATCAAACTGGACCTGTAAACATCCAGTGATTAAACTGGCAATGTTCTATAAAGGTCCTGCGATAGTCCTATCGGACATTTCCAAGCTGTCTATCGTATCAAACTGGGCCTGTAAACATCCAGTGATTAAACTGGCAATGTTCTATAAAGGTCCTGCGATAGTCCTATCGGACATTTGCAGGCCGTCTATCGTATCAAATTGACCTGTAAACATCCAGTGTAAGGTCCTGTCAGCGTCCCATCGGACATCCTGTAGACATCGATAAGTGTGACATTGTGATACCCACTGGACATCCTATGTCCAGCTACGTAGCAAACGGCATCATCCAGTGGATACATGAATATCCTGAATGAGGAAACCAGCGGATTTCCGTTGTTTGTCTTCGTGTTATCGGGGTTTTTTTTAAGAAAATATGTTAAGAAAAAATTAAGTAATGAAAAGTTTTCCAAAAATATTGTTTTATGTGGAGAATTGTAAATTATGCAAAATTCAGCTTTTTTGCATATTTTATAAGGCCCTAATTATTGTACACCTTTGGCAACTAAACCTTTATTTGCCTTTCTGAAACAGAGCTTCAATATGAAAATTTTAACACATTAAAAGGAAATTTGAGTCCCCCTTGAAAAAAAAAAATTTGGAGGGAGGGTATGCATAAGTTCAAATAGAAAAGTAGGGGGATGCCTTCCCCCAGCATCCAACCTCAACTACACCACTGGTAATTGATTATCAAAATTATATCTACTTTTTCTACTGTATTGAATAAATTAATGGCCGTTTAAAATAAAATTAGTGAGACTAATTCTTTCAAATACAATTATTATTTATAAACAAATTAATGCCCAGCGTCCTATTTTTAGGACAGTTGCAAAAATATTCAAACATTCATTTTTTTCCCTATTTTCATTTCTCGAATAAAAAATCTGATTTTTCACAAAATAATCAGTGACAACAAAGTAAAATGTTAGTATTCCATTGTTTTATTAATATATTTAGAAAAAAATGTATCGTTCATACCCCACAAATGTCAGGAAATTTATTTATCACTTCTAGCATCAACATAAATTGGAGTATGTGCTGAAAAAAAGTCGGGCGCTAACAGGTTAATTGAGGGTTTTAATGCATCTAGGTAGATTGATGTAACAATTGTATCTCCAAGTCATATTTTTGTTCGAAAGTGCATGGAGGTAAAACGTATAGTTATCTTTCGTAGTTTGCTAATGTCATTGAATTATTACTATATATTTTATGTTTAAAAATGTTTTCTCTGGATAATATATTTGTTTAATCAATGTTTCTTTCTTAATGCCTAATGCGTGCATGCACAGTGAAACTGTAAATTTAAAACCAGCAGCATTTGTGTGTGCACTTTTTTGGCTCACAATATAGGATGAAATGGAAAAAAGAAAATTTGTAAACATAAATTTTATGTTTAGAAGAGTGTGTTTGAAGAACGTCACTTGAATAAAGTGTCACTTATGGAGTGTTATTTATGAGTTTCTTGGATAGATGACTAGGAGCAATTGGTTTGTATACTTAAGGTAGACAAATGTTTTTTTTTATTATATTAAGATACACAATTTTTTTAAAGTAACCTGTTTTATAAATTGGAAGTAAACTAGAATTGTTTACTAAAGCAACGAAAAATTTAACGGAATCAATGGGAAAGTGTTAGGTAAGTTGCTATTATTGTAGATATAGGTAAAAATTAGCAGTCGCCACTTGCCGATTAAATGTCCACATGTGGCGATAAAAAAACAATTGCCATTGGTTGTCACTTCAATCGCCATTCTTCCACTGCCATCTTTTTTCAGAAATATTTATGTTGTACTGTATAAAACTGTAATCTAAATCTATTCATAACATTTTATTAAACAAACAAAGTAATTTAGATATGTATTACTCTGCACGATTTTAAAGCTATCTTGATTTCTTTTAATGGTTCTTTCTGACTTCACATTCATAATAAAAAGTTGTTTATTTTTATAAATTAATACTTTTTAATAAAATAAAATTTTTATTGATAATAAATGTAATTAATTAGATTGATTTTTAATGATAATAAAATAAATAATTTAAATTTTATACAAATAAAAAAATTCGGCTGGTGTGTGGCCATTAACTCCTTAATGGCCTTAACTCTTTAGTGGCTTAAAAAGTGGCCCTTAAAAAAATGGGGGTTACTGGCCATGGCTATAAATCAAATACCCTAATTTTTACCTATAATTGTAGTATTCCTTTCATACATGATGATATTTTAGATACAACCGAAATATATGTACATACATGTATGCTACTCAGAGACATGTGCTTAGTGTTACGAATTTTCGGGCAACCCGCTGCTCTGGGGCTTAAAATGGTTTAAAATTCGTATTCTACGCTTCAAATAGATAAATTTTGCTTTTTGTTGCATCAAAATCGGCCAATTAGAACCGGAGATACGGAGGTTTCGGTTTCCCATTCAAATATATGGGATTTCTAGAAAACTCGAGAAATATTAGTCCTAGAGCTTAGATCTCTTCACTTTTGAGGACTTATTTTTGGCGCCAAATTTGGCGATATTTCGCCAAAAGTCGCCAAGCTTGGCGACTTTTTGGTCATTTGGCGCGATTTTCCCAATGGGGCCTGGAAGTTGTTTTTCCTGCATTAAAAACGCATAATAACCTAACATTTCTCTTCTATGACGTAATCAAAATTCACGCTTTATGTAGAACCCTCGAGAAATTGACTTTTCTGGAAACCTCTTGTACCTCCTGCGTCGGCTATTTATAGAAGCGGGCATCGCCCCGAAGTCAGTCAGTTGCGAGTTGAACATTCAATGTGTGAAGAGCTCTGAGTACGCTTGTTTTGTGTGAACTGATAGTGCTATAGAAGCTGTGTTTTAGCTTGCTTTGTGAAGCTGTTTTTAAAGTGCTGTGTGTAAATTCTTCATTGCTGTGTCTTAAGGGATAGTGTACTATATCCCTTGAATATTTCCACGGAATTTTTGCCTGTAAAAGTGACTTATTTTGTGTGAGAAATACAGCATTTGTGAGAGCTTCTGATCCAAGCGGATTGTTAAAAGCACGTTACTGCTAGATTGTGCTTGTGAATTGTGTGCAGCTGATTGTTCTACGAAGTTCTAGAAGAAATAAAGTTTGTGTTCCATCCTGACAAGTGACTTTTTACTTGAACTTTTTACACCAACTGGACTTTAGAACGACGAACCCCAGGAGTAGCAGAGTAATTCCGCAACATTTGGTGTCAGAATCGGGGTTCTAAAGAAGGACTTTAATTTTCCAGTTTATGGTTTTGACTAGACAAAAAAATGGAAGAACAACTTCAAAAGCTCATGAATATGATGCAGGAAATGAAATCCGGTCAAGATGAGATAAAAAAAGAGATGAAAGCTGGACAAGACGAGATGAAAGCCGGACAAGAACAGATGAAGGCGGATTTAGAGAAGAAAATTGAAGCAGGACAGACCGATTTAGAAAAGAAAATTGAAGCCGGACAAGAAGGAATGAAATTGGGATTGGAGAAAATGGAGACTGCTTTGGGAAAATTAGAGAAATTCGAAAAGAGTGTGCAGGAAAATCAAGAGATAATGGAGAAAAGAATGTCGCTCATAGAAGAAACTCAAACGAAATATGAACAAAGAATTGAAGGAAAAATAGAAGAAAATGTTAAGGAATTGCAGCAAGATATTTGCAGAATGCGGGAAGAATTTAAGAATAAAATTGAGGAGAAACTAGACTGGAAAGAAAATATAGTTTCGAAAATACATGAAGAATGTGAAGCTAAAATTGAAGAAAAATTGGACTCTCTCGTAAAGCTGGGAAAGTTACCCGAAAACATCAGGTTATCTTCACACCGCCCAGCAGTGAAACTTACTGCCTATGACGGAAAGACTCCCTGGGAAGCTTACAAGACCCAATTTTCAATCGTCGCCAGAGCCAATGGTTGGAGCGAGTCCGAGAAAGCTAATCAACTGGCCGCTTCCCTTAGCGGAGATGCAATTAACGTATTGCAAACTATCGGAGCGACGAAGATAGGAGATTTTGACGCCCTTGCCAGTGCCTTGGAGATGAAATTCGGAGAGAAGTGCCAGAAAGAATATAGTAGAATCCAACTTAAGACAAGGATGCAGAGACCTGGCGAGACCCTCCAAGAGCTGGCTTCCGACATAGATAGGCTGTGTCATCTAGCCTATGGCAGTTATCCTGATAATGTTCGAGAAGAAGTTGCAGTGCAACATTTTATTGAAGGCCTCGTGGACTCTGAAATTCAGAAAGCATTGATCTTGGCGGATTATAAAGATCTCAGGTCTGCCCTCGTATTCGCCATGAAGCTAGAGGCAGCTGAGCTGGCCGTAAGAAAAGAGCGGCATAATGTTAGAGCTGTGTCATTCCAGGAGCCTACGGATGGAGAAATGGAGAGATTAGAGAATAAATTAAAGACCCTGGAAAATCTGGTGGAACGACAAGAAAAGTCAGAGCCAAGAAAAGTGAAATGTTGGAGGTGCAACAGCGAGGGGCATTTACGAAAATACTGCGACGCACAAAAGAACTCTCGTCGTAAAGATCGCAGTTATCAATGCACCAGAGAAGCCCATGAAGGAAGACAGAAAAGAGACGACTTTCAGGAACAGAGGCTGAGGGATATTCAAAAGCCCCGTTTGAAAGTCTTACAGATTTCATCAGTGAATGGCGGCAGTGATGGACTATTCGTACTGGGATACGTTAATGGTTCCCCATGCCACATGGTGATTGATACTGGAGCGAACGTAACCATCATAAGGACGGATCTGGCCAAGAAATTGAACTTAAAGATTATCTGGACTCCGCCCTCGCTGACCCTCCAGACTGTGACAGGTGACAAGATCGAAGTGGGCGGAAAAGCGCAAGTAGAAATCACGTTTGGAAATGCCAGATACGACCATGTGGTATATGTCGCTAATATTACAGACTCTTTTATTCTCGGACTGGACTTTTTAAAATCGCACAAATTTAACTTGGACTTTAAGAATAATGAGCTTCGTTCAGACTCAGAAGAAATAGCTGCGTTCGATATTAAAAATGAAACTGTTTTGCCTGTTCAGCAAATAATAGCCCAGACTGATATCACTCTACCTCCCAGAACTGATTCAATAATTTCTGGAACAGTAAAAGAAAGCAATAAATTCCGTTTTGGATTAATCGAACACCCAAACAATAGTGATTCCGTCAGAGGAGTACTTGTGGGAGCAACACTTGTGGACTTGTCGAGAACAGAAATTCCAGTTAGAGTAGTAAATGTGACGGACAAGTCGAAGGTGATAAAGAAAAATGAAGTGTTGGCGACATGCACTCCTGTTACCTGCATTAATAAGAACATCAGCCAAACGACAGCTAAATCTTCCGAGTGCCTGACGAAGGAATTAATACAAGACGTGGAGTTAATGGCAGAACAGAGAAGCGCTGCGGAGAAAGTAATAGCTGAATTTGAAGACCTCTTCTCCCGAACTTCGGGTGACTTTGGCCGTACGAGCTTAACTCAACATAGGATAGATACAGGCAGCCATTCTCCCATCAAGCAACATCCTAGGCGACTGCCGTTTGTTAAGCAAGAAGAGGTGAGCAGACTTTTAGAGGAGATGCAGCGTGATGACGTCATCGAGCCATCGACTAGTCCCTGGGCCTCGCCAATTGTTTTGGTCCGAAAGAAGGACGGTTCCACCCGGTTCTGTGTTGACTACAGACGTCTTAATGACATTACCAAGAAAGACAGCTACCCTCTTCCCAGGATAGACGACACTTTGGACACTTTATCGGGAAACGAATGGTTTTCCACTCTGGATCTAAAAAGTGGTTACTGGCAAGTGGAAATTCATCCCGACGACCGTGAAAAGACTGCGTTCACCACGGGACAAGGATTATGGCAGTTCAAAGTTATGCCTTTTGGACTCTGCAACGCACCTGCTACATTCGAGCGACTAATGGAGACAGTGTTGAGAGGACTTTCCTACGAAGCATGTCTCGTTTATTTGGACGATATCATCATCGTCGGAAGGACTTTCGAAGAGCATCTCGAGAACATTCGAAAGGTACTACAGAAATTAAAAGAGGCAAACTTGAAACTAAGTCCATCGAAGTGCAATGTGTTTCGTCGGGAAGTACGTTACCTCGGGCACATAATATCCGCCCACGGAGTCCGAACCGATCCCGAAAAGACGTCCGCAGTCCAGAACTGGAGTCGTCCCGAGAATATCCATGACTTAAGAAGTTTTCTCGGTCTGTGTACTTACTATCGAAAATTCGTGAAGGGCTTTTCTCAAATTGCAAGACCTCTTCACAAATTGACCGAGACTGGACAGAAATTTCTATGGACTGAGGAATGTGAGGACGCATTCAACGAACTGAAGACGGCTTTAACATCTTCGCCGATCCTGTCGTATCCTCACCCTGACAAGCCATTTATCCTGGACACAGACGCAAGTAAGGAGAGTGTCGGAGCAGTTTTGTCCCAGGAGATAGATGGCCAAGAACACGTCATTGCTTACTGGAGCAAATGCCTTTCAAAGGCAGAACGTAACTATTGTGTTACGAGAAAGGAACTCCTTGCTATCATTAAGGCCGTGGAGCACTTCCATCATTACCTGTACGGCCGAAAGTTCCTGCTCCGAACGGACCATGCCTCTTTAACCTGGCTTCTAAATTTCAAGAATCCGGAGGGCCAAATAGCCAGGTGGATACAGCGATTACAAGAGTATGACATCGAGATACGTCATCGGAAAGGGTCATCTCATGGAAATGCAGATGCTTTGTCGAGAAGGTCCTGCATAGACAGTTGTCGCTATTGCTCCAGGGCAGAGAAAAATTACCATCTGAAACATCCCGTTGTCCGCCAAGTTACATCATCGACACCATCCCAAGATCCCTGGAGTGACGAAAATGTTCGGGCGGACCAATTAGCAGACAGCGACATCAAACCTATTGTGGAATTTATGGAAAAATCCAGCGCTAAGCCCAGTTGGCAAGAAATATCATCTTACAGTCCGGCGACAAAACAGTACTGGGCTTTATGGGATTCGCTTCGCCTGAGGAATGGAGTCCTGTATCGTAAATGGGAGTCGGACGACGGCAAGATGCTCCGATGGCAGTTAGTACTCCCTCGTTCGAGGATTCCGAAGGTTCTAGAAGAACTTCATAATGGCTACACTGGAGGCCATTTTGGCGTGATGAAGACCCTGCAGAAAGTTCGCGAGCGCTTCTACTGGGTTAGGGCTCGAGGCGACGTTGAAAAGTGGTGTCAAGCTTGTGACGCATGTGCCGCCCGTAAAGGCCCGAAGAAACGAAGCCGTGGAAGACTACATCGTTATAATGTAGGAGCGCCTTTTGAGAGGATTGCACTCGACATCCTGGGACCTCTTCCGCGAACTTCGGATGGCAACAAATACATCCTAGTTGTCATTGACTACTTCTCTAAATGGCCCGAAGCGTTTCCTATTCCCGATCAAGAAGCTACGACCGTAGCAGAGGTACTGGTGCAAGAATGGATTTCCAGATATGGAACCCCTCTGCAACTTCATTCCGACCAAGGAACGAACTTTACCTCTGCAGTCTTTAAAGGTCTATGCCAACTTCTCGGAATGGACAAACCCAGACTACGCCTTTACACCCACAATCCGACGGCATGGTGGAGAGGTTCAATCGCACAATTTTAAACAACCTCTCGCTCCTGGTATCTAGGAATCAAGAGGACTGGGACAAGAAACTCCCCCTCTTCCTGCTGGCCTATAGGAGCGCCGTTCATGAGACTACCGGCTTCACACCTTCCCAGATGCTGTTCGGCAGAGATCTTCGTCTTCCCGCCGATCTAGTGTTCGGCCGCCCTCCAGATGCGCCTTCATCGCCAGAGGAGTACGTGGAAAACCTTCGGGCACAGTTTGAAGATGTACATCATTTTGCTCGGGAGCGGATCAACCTGAACACGGAAAAGATGAAGACTCGCTACGACACGAAGGCTACGGGACACGAGTTCAACGCAGGTGGCAAAGTTTGGCTATGGAATCCTACTCGACGGAAAGGCCTGTCTCCCAAGCTGCAATCGCCGTGGGATGGTCCTTACACAGTCCTAAACCGGCTGAATGACGTCATCGTACGGATTCGTAAGTCACCAAACTCGAAGCCAAGAGTTGTACATTACGATCGGCTAGCCATCTACCGCGGTTGTAATTAGCTCAGACCATGGTCACTATGGCGTAATTCCTATTTTCTTTCAACTCTCATTTCTTTCCTGTCTTTCTCTTCTCTTCCTCTTTCGTCAACTTTCTTTCACTTACTACTTACGCCATGTTTAGTGTACATATTTGTAATATATTGGTTTTTATTAACATGTATTTGTTTATTACATTGATTACTTATTAGTGTAATTATTTATTATGTTGATTATTTATTTATTAATGTGTATCTGCTTATTGTGCTATTGATTGCTTGCTTGAATTATGTTGTTAAGATCTTGTTAAGTGTTACACAGTATAGGTACTTGTGTGACCTCCTAACTAGGGATTGTACTGCCCGGGACGTGCAGTCCTTGGGAAGGGGGCAATGTTACGAATTTTCGGGGCAACCCGCTGCTCTGGGGCTTAAAATGGTTTAAAATTCGCATTCTACGCTTCAAAAGATAAATTTTGCTTTTTGTTGCATCAAAATCGGCCAATTAGAACCGGAGATACGGAGGTTTCGGTTTCCCATTCAAATATATGGGATTTCTAGAAAACTCGAGAAATATTAGTCCTAGAGCTTAGATCTCTTCACTTTTGAGGACTTATTTTTGGCGCCAAATTTGGCGATATTTCGCCAAAAGTCGCCAAGCTTGGCGACTTTTTGGTCATTTGGCGCGATTTTCCCAATGGGGCCTGGAAGTTGTTTTTCCTGCATTAAAAACGCATAATAACCTAACATTTCTCTTCTATGACGTAATCAAAATTCACGCTTTATGTAGAACCCTCGAGAAATTGACTTTTCTGGAAACCTCTTGTACCTCCTGCGTCGGCTATTTATAGAAGCGGGCATCGCCCCGAAGTCAGTCAGTTGCGAGTTGAACATTCAATGTGTGAAGAGCTCTGAGTACGCTTGTTTTGTGTGAACTGATAGTGCTATAGAAGCTGTGTTTTAGCTTGCTTTGTGAAGCTGTTTTTAAAGTGCTGTGTGTAAATTCTTCATTGCTGTGTCTTAAGGGATAGTGTACTACATCCCTTGAATATTTCCACGGAATTTTTGCCTGTAAAAGTGACTTATTTTGTGTGAGAAATAAAGCATTTGTGAGAGCTTCTGATCCAAGCGGATTGTTAAAAGCACGTTACTGCTAGATTGTGCTTGTGAATTGTGTGCAGCTGATTGTTCTACAAAGTTCTAGAAGAAATAAAGTATGTGTTCCATCCTGACAAGTGACTTTTTACTTGAACTTTTTACACCAACTGGACTTTAGAACGACGAACCCCAGCAGTAGCAGAATAATTCCGCAACATTAGGGAGCATAACAAGTTTTCTAGATTAGTGAGGGATTTGAAAGATAAAAAATTGTTTTAATCTTTGAAATTTTGACAAAATAATTAAATTGAAGAGTGCAGGTCGGGATATGAATGAAAATAATTAAAGTAAAGACAAATAAAGTTTTGATTAAGGAAAGAATGTTTATAAAAGCAAATAAGATCTACTTATGTTTTTCCTTCTCTTTTGGGGGAAGACTTTCAGATATTATACCACAATGCAATACTCTTTTTTATGCAAGCCCAAACTCTTTTTTTTTCCATTCCCTAGTTTGAATTTAAAATTTCATAAATTATGAATCAAGTACAAATGATTATTTTTTATTTACATAGTAAATTAAACTTATTTAAAGTTTTTCTTATTAAAATATACTGATTGATTTAAAATAGATATGGAAGCAATTGTCTTTTAAACTGTAAATGATTGAAATATATTTTCAATTATGATGATTTCAATTATGATTCATGAAATCAAGAGTTGCTTTCAGAGATGACAATTTTTTTTTACTAGGTGCTCTATACATATTAAAATATAAAACTTAATTTGTGTATGGTCCTTCATTGCCTTAAAAAATGTTTCCCTCTGTCTAAGAATATCAACTTAAAAATCCCATGTTTCTAAGTGAAATAGTGATTTAATGTTAAAATTGAAGACTTGCACCTCTTTACCTTATATGTCGACATTCATTTTTAGGATAAAAATTTGGGGGGGGGGCAAAAATCTAGTTTGTACTTGCAGTATTTTCATATTTTATTCGCAAATATCAAATTTTAATTGTGTGTGTATATATATATACAATACACATATAATTTAGAAAAGAAAGGCATTAACGTTTTAGTATATAATAGTTTAGTTGGACAGAGAAAAACTCAGTCCGACTGAGATCACCACAATAGAAGAAAGTTGTAGATAAAAACAAATTTTCCCCTCTAGTCCAGAGAAGATTTTCGCTGGAACAGAGTGGTTGTTTTTAGTGCTCTTCTACCCCTTCCCCCGTAGGTGATCTATGCCTAGACAGAGTCAACCCTATCGATACAATATCATACCGTCAAATTCATAGTCCATCATCGTAAATTTCTCTGTCAGACACAATAGTATAAGAATCTCAATTCTGAAGAACTCTCTGGAGAATTGAAATTTTGGTACAGACTGATTTTTCGCATGGAAAAATTCGAATGGCCAACTACTGCTGGACGGGCTGAGACTCTACAAAGATAATTCACTGCCAAATATTAAAACATTGTTGCACCTCCTGGCCACATTACCAGTCACAACATGTGAAAGTTAACGGTCGTTTCCGACCTTATGCTGACTAAAAACATATCCACGAAGCACTATGGATGAAAGAAGATAGAATAGATTAGCTCTTCTAAATATTCATCAAAACATACACCACTGCGAAAGATATTTTAGATGAACTGGTAAAAAATCCAAGATTAGATTTAAAACTCACCTAAATGTTAATGTTAATCTCAGAAAACAAATTATGTAATCAATGCATTTTCGTTTACATAAAATATAAATAGTTTAAACATATGAATAGCATTTTTTATTTTCAAATAGAACAGCATTATTTATTTTGCACCACAGGAACAGGAACCGATTTTCGGCAGGGCATTCGGGGCACCCGTTTGGGTCCTCAACAGCAAGGGGGGGGGGGGCAAAATTACCTTTAGTTTAAAAAATTGCAAATTTTGGTTTAATTTAAAACAAGAGGCAAGGAAACTAGTTTTATGAAATACAATAATTACTCTGTTATTATTTCATAGCGTTAAGCATTATATCAACCCCTTTTTTTTGCTAAACTATTTAGGCGTGGCCTATATAGTGATGTATACTGGTAGCGAAGAAACCATAGAGCAGATTTTCAATCGGAACAGATAAAAGGAAATAATTCATGGGTGGAGCAAAATAAGAATAAATGCTCTGATATAGATGTTAAGAAAATAAGTACAAAAATAATGTGGAACATGTTACTTGAAAAAATTGGAATGAAAGGAATGATTGAAAATTAAATAATATAGCTTAAATATTATTACCCTACATAATAATATTATTATCAAACTGTTGCATTTCGATTTGCTTCTTGATTCAGAAATAATTTTAATGCTGTTAAAACATCCTTCTTTGTAGGATGTGATATTGAAGTTGCATGGTAGGGTATAAGAAAGTTCGTAAGAGGGGGCCCCCAATGAAGATTTTGCCCAGGGCCCCCATCTCTGCAAATCAGTCCATGCACAGAAATCTCCATTGCAAAATATTGTATCTCTTTCAATTAAGTCAGTGGTTCTCAAAGTTTGTATCCCACGGAACCCTTTTTTTACCACATGCTTAGCAACAAAACGCTTGAATAAATATTACTTAAGGAGAAACTAAGGGCCTAACATTTATCACTCATTAGACAAACATAAAAACTAAGCAGTATAAAAATGTAGATAAAATACTTACAAAAGGTGACTGGAGGCATGAAATTTTTAACGAATTCATATGGTAAATGGCCGAAAAGTATCAATGGGATGAATGGCTTTGTTTTTGACTGTCAAAAAGTTCTTCGAAATTTGGTTGTATTGAGGAAAGTTTTAGTTGCATATCTTGTTCCGCATCTAAATTATTCCGTTGTTTAGTTTTCGTTGATGCATGTAGAAAAATGGCATGAAAAACCTTCACAAAAGGACATTTGTTTTGAAAGTACACAGGTAAGGGAGGAACTCTCGACAACAGTGATATCTGGAACTCCCATAATCCCGCCGTCGCTAAAAGGTTAATTCTCTGTAAGAGCTTGGTGAAAAATTAGGTTAGAAAATCAATTAGGAATTTTCTTTAAAATTTCGATGATGTTTTAAAATTTCTCGTGGAACCCCTGGAGGGTCGTTGCAGAACCCTAAGGTTCTGCAGAACACACTTTAAGAAACATTGAAATAAGTTATGAAAAAGACAAACTTTCACTTATATGATCAATTTTATCCACTAATTTTTACTTCGGACGAGGTGCGTTGAGTTAGGAATATTGAAGCTATTTGAAAAACTAAAACTAACTTAACCCTTGAACACAAACTAAATAACACTTAGTATAATTTTGTTAATAGATTTATAAACTGGAAACTGTAATTAAAGTCAAAGTGTGAAAATTATATTATAATCTAATTAGTGCTAATTATATGTTTTATATGTGTATGTATTAATTTGAGGATTTGTGATGAAGGGGGTCTTAGTGATGATGACCCGCCCCCCTAGAAAAACTTCAGGTTACACCACTGGTCTACTTATCTGTAATAGATAAAGAATTAAAGCCTGTTACACATTTTTGGGATACCCTGTATAATAACTTCTTGTAACAAATGTATTATGAATTGTACATCGCTAAAAGGTTAATTCTCTGTAAGAGCTTAGTGAAAAATTAGGTTAGAAAATCAATTAGGAATTTTCTTTAAAATTTCGATGATGTTTTAAAATTTCTCGTGGAACCCCTGGAGGGTCGTTGCAGAACCCTAAGGTTCTGCAGAACACACTTTACATCGCTCATAATGTATTGTGATGTATTATGAAAAATACATCACAAGTAACTTTTGTACTTGTGATGTATTTTTCATAAAACTGGCTAGTTAATAACAAAACTAAACTAGAAAATTTGGAGTAGGATGCATCAAAATCCCCTTGTTTTTAAAAAAATCAGAGAAATTGTCTGTCAATATGTTTTTTTTTTGTTCAAAATACTAAAAAAATATACACATTTAAGTGCAGCAAAAATTTAGCAACTTGTAAGTAATTTTGATGCCCTCTAACATACAATATGTTTCTCCAATCAAGCACTATTTCCCTTGTAATAATGGTTTAACAAAATGTTAACAGGCTTTAATGTTTGAGTTGCTTGCATTTTAAAAGAACTGCATTAAGTAAAACTTAATATAGCAATTGTTTATTTACATTGAAACTATTACACACATTTTATTTGAAAAAATAAAATATTTACTTTTTACTTTATTAATTTTTGACATAATAAAGTTTTCACTTTATTTATTCAAAAAGAACAAATATGTTGTTAGTCATATACAGTATGACAGTTATTTAATTTAATAAATTAAAACACGCTGAAAAAGCTTCACAGGTTTGTATATAAAATTTGTTACGGACACACAATAAAATACCTTGGTTAAAAATAACAAAAAATGTACTTTGCAGTATGTGTGTTTGAGTTAACTGACAAAAGACATTTTTAAAATTTAAAGCTTGTTCTCCATTATTGATTTTGTTTCGGAGAACTAATTTATTTTTTAATTTATCCAACTTTTTAATATCAATTACAGTTTCCGGAAAATACTTCTGTATTTCCCGGAAGACACAAGGGTTCGAATTCTGCCGCCATTTCAGTTCAGAACAGTCGATATTAAAATTAAAACTTAAAACACGCTCATGCTAATAGCTAAGAACAAAAGGAGCTGCGAAATGAGAAGAAAACCCCGCAAATGCATTGTTCCCCAAAAGATTTCACTGCGCGTGCGCGCTGGAGTCTGTTGGGTTTTCGTCCATAAACTGTATGGCGCTAGTATCGCATGTCATGTTTTCACTCTACTTTACCTTCTATTATCTATGATGTTGTCGATTCGCGCTCAAGATGCTGGATTCTAGAACGCGCGCATGTAATATTCAATGGACGATATCGATATGACGTCATTTTTCCACCAACACGTGACCTTTCGGCAGTGTTGATGAGTGGCCCTGTAATCTGATTGGCTGAAGTGTATATTTTCCATCCACACGTGGCTGAAATAGCCTCGTCCCAGTATAAGTTTTAATATGTTAGCACTTTTTAATGGGAATCTTTGGAGAGATATCTTTTTGCAGTCATGTACAGGTTCCAGAGAGTTATTAAAACATTCGTAGGCAGCACACTACAGAGGTATAATTATTATTTTTTTGATTTTGCGCTTATTACCAGGAGTCCAGCACATAAGCCTATGGAGAAATGGTTGTTTGTTTTCCACCGTCACGTGACTTTTAAAGCCTCGAACCCAAGGAGGCGATATCCTCCATTGTAAATAGTAAATACAATAAATATAGGTTAAATGTTAATCCATGTTGAATATTTCTAATTATACATGGTTACCTTTTATAATATCCCAGATATACAAGATCACAATAGTTTTGGCGACGAGTTAGAAAAATATTACTTTCGATTCCTTCAAATATTGTCTTCTGCGTAAACAAGAAGCGTTTATGTTCTCAGTCTTCTAAAAATTCTTCTGCGAGTGGGAATAACTTTTGAACCAGGTACTGTGACTTTCAATTTTTACTTTTCTTTCTTTAAAATGAATTCAGAACAATTTAAAGAATTTATGACGGCGTTCGCAGAACAACAGCAAACAATGTTAACACAAATGGAAAAATATTTTTCAAAACCGAATTCTTCTGAATCATCGGACAATTTAATTAATGTTTCCCCGTTTGAAAGTTTTGAACCTAAACGCGAAAAATTCAAATGCTACTTAGAACGTTTCGACAATTATTGTTTAATGAAAGGTGTTACAAATAAAGAGAAAATCGCTCAACTCCTGTGCGTGTCTATAGGCCCTACGCATTACAACAATCTCTCTGCTTTTCTTGGTCCAGAGAAACCTGTTAAGTCCTTATCGTATGAAGACCTGGTGAAATCTCTGAAACAGATGCTTATTCCCAAAAAGAATGTTGTAGTTTCACAGCATTATTTCCTTAACGTTTATCAAGCAGAACACCAAACTATTTCTGAATTTGTTGCTGCTTTACAAAGAGACTTGGTGGAATGTGAGTTTTCGGTTAACCCATTTGTGCCTAGCGTCCCTTTTTTGGGACGGCATTTTCGCTATTAGTTGAAAACGTTATTTATTTTTCCTAGCCTTTATTCATGAGTATTGAGCCTCAACTCCGCACAATATTTTAACATAACCAAGTAGGATGTTGATATTTCAATTTTTATGCAAAATGATTTTAAAATAAATCATTCCTTGTTCAAGAAGTTGACATCAGAAATTTATCTATTATTTCTGTTATCAGTAAAAATCGAAGAAAGTCGCAAAAATATCCAGGCACAAATGGGTTATATGCGATTGCGAGAATTCGGTTTCTATTGCTGATGTCTTTCTTCGAGCCCAGTTTATTAGGGGACTAAGAGATGACTGGCTGCGAGAACAAATTTTGCAGTCAGATGTGACCTCTTTCGACGATATCCTTTCAAAGGCAATTGCCCTTGAGGCGTCTAAAATCGAAAGCAAAGAATTGACTCAGAAAACTCCGTCACGTCAATCGTTTTCTGATACCGTCGAAACCCATAAACTGTCCAGTACGTCACACCAAAGGAAGCGTTCCAGTTCACGATCTAGTTCAAAACGTCAGCAAATCGATTATAAAGCTCTAGGGATAGAAAATTTATGCATTCGTTGCGGGAAAAATAATCACAAGGTCAAGGACTGTCGAACTCATAGGTCAAAGCTGAGGTGTGACTCGTGCAAAAAAAAAAGCGGTCACGTGAGTAAGGTGTGCATTTCAACTCTGTTGAAAACATCGAACAAGCCCATAAATTCCAATTCAAAATCTTCTGTTCATACTGTCGCATCCTATGTTCAAGATCACGATTTCAATTTCAGCGTAAATGCCATACGTCCTATTGCTTGTACAAATGAATTTCACGTTATAGACTTATTCGACATATCCCAGGACTCTGATAAATATATAGTCTCTGTCCAACTCAATGGAAAATTACAGCCTTTTGAAGTAGATTCTGGTGCCAAATTTTCACTACTTTCTATAACTGATTTCAAGAAATTAAACTTAAATATGCCTTTAGAAAACTCTAGAATCGCTTTTCGAACATATTCAGGAAATATTATCCACCCACTAGGAAAAGTTACTGTTAATGTTACATTTCGAGACAAGAATATCACAGGTGAATTGCACATAGTCCCAGAGGGATGCGCTGCTATTCTTGGTCGTCAATGGATTAGAGCCTTAAAAATTGATCTTCAACAGCTTGACGCCGATATTTCAATAGAAAGATCTGCAGTGTCTCAAATTGATCCTGTAAATTTACTTTTGGATAAATTTGCACATATATTTGAAGAACGAGTTGGTTGTGTACCCAAATTCAAAGTTTCGCTTCAACTTCGAGAAGGAGCAAAACCTGTTTTTACGAAAGAACGCGATGTCCCTTACGCACTGAGGGATCGAGTCGACAAAGAGTTAGATGCACTTGAAGCCGATGGTGTCATCAGCTTAGTTCCTGCTAGTGATTGGGGTTCTCCATTGGTTGTAATTCCTAAACCAAATGGTGGTGTTCGCCTATGCGTCGATTATAAATGTGGAGTCAACGAACGCCTTATTCAAGCAAATCATCCAGTGAGAAGAATAGATGAAGTCCTCCATAGTTTACGAAATTCGAGATTTTTTTGCAAACTCGACTTGTATAAAGCTTATCTGCATCTCTGTGTTGATGAAGAAAGTAGCCATATCCAGACAATATCAACTCATCGTGGGACTTACAGAATGCATCGACTGAGTTTTGGTATCAAGACAGCCCCATCCGAATTCAATAGGATCCTCACACAAATTCTACAGGGTTTATCGAAAACGGAAGCTTACTTTGACGACATAATTATTCACGGTGAAACTTTCGAAGAATGTTCTAAAAACTTAGAATCTTGTTTGCAAAGACTGTCCGAATTCAACCTACATCTTAACAAACAGAAGTGTTCCTTTTTCAAAAAAAAAATTGAATACCTCGGGCATGTTATAGAACATAACAAGATTAGCAAGTCTCTTGAAAAGGTTCGAGCTGTGCAAGAAATGCCACGTCCAACTAATGCCGAAGAAATTAAACGATTTTTAGGACTTGTGACTTACTACTCCCGTTTCATACCAGATTTTTCAACAATTTCTTATCCACTTCAACGGTTGCTACGAAAAGATGAAACTTGGAAATGGACTGCCCGTTGTGAATCCTCATTTCTGAAATTGAAAAGTGAACTCGGCAGTGATCGGGTGCTTATACCTTTCGACCCGAGTTTACCTCTGTTCCTGACGACGGATGCCAGTCCTACGGGAGTTGCAGCTGTTCTAAGTCATCCTGTTAATAATGTAGAAAGACCTATTGCATATGCCTCTCGTGCACTCACAATTTCGGAGCAAAATTACAGCCAGTTGGATCGAGAAGCATTAGCCATCATTTTTGGTGTCACCCACTTCTACAACTACGTTTTCGGAAAACATTTCACCTAGTAACTGACAATGAACCCTTAACAAGGATTTTTCACCCGAACAAGGCACTTCCACGCATGACATCAGCCAGATGCTGCGCTACGCTTAATATTTATCCAGTTTCGATTACGCAGTGAAATTCAAGAAAGGTGCAGAGAATCAAAATGTTGACTGCTTGTCTAGAGCATCCATCAAAATTCCAGGTTCTACTGTAGATGAATATATAGGAGAAGAAGCAAATCAGGTATGCGCCGAAAATGTTTTTCAAATTTCAAACGAATACATTACTTCACTGAAAATTCAATCCGAAACCAGCAAAGATACAGAGCTGAATGAAGTTATCCAGAGCCTACGAAACAAATCTGAAGATTCAGAGTTCACGTTGCTAGATGGTATTCTTTTCCGATAGGACAGAGTTGTGATTCCTAAAACCTTACGTTCGAGAATACTAGAAGAACTTCACGAAACCCATTTGGGAATCGCCAAAATGAAACAGCTCGCACGCAAATACGTATATTGGCCAGGCATTGATCGGGATATAGAAGCATTAGTCAAGGGTTGTGAAAGTTGCGCATTGACGAAGTCGAATCCACCTAAAGTAACTGTCCACCCATGGGATCTCCCAACCAATAACTGGGACCGAATCCATATAGATTACGCTGGTCCATTCGAAGATTGCTACTTTTTGGTATGTGTTGATGCCAAATCTAAATGGGCAGAAGTCGAAGTCCTTAAAGATGCTCCTACTAGCTCCAGTACTATTTTGCTACTCGAGAAAATTTTTTGCTTTCATGGATATCCACAGGTAATGGTATCCGATAATGCTTCAATTTTCCAAAGTGAAGAGTTTCGGGGATATTGTTCCAATAGAGGAATATTTCAGAAATTCATCGCTCCAGGACACCCTGCAACGAATGGCCTTGCAGAAAGAAATGTTCAAACCCTGAAACAAAAGTTAAAGGCTTCTTTCTTAGATAAGACTGCAATTCGAACAAAGATTCAAAACATACTATTCCGGTACAGAGCAACACCCCTTGCATGCGGACAGTCACCAGCTGAATTATATTTAAAAAGACAGTTTCGAATCCGCTTGAATTCAATATTCCCGCATCACCCACCTGCATCAAAAGTTTCCAGTAATCCGGAAAGATTTTTTAAAGTGGGGGAGAGAGTCCAAGTTCGAGTATTCGTTAATAATAAAAATACCTGGAAGTTTGGAGAAGTGAAGAAGACACTTGGTTCACGTCATTACCTCATTGTCTTAGACTCCGGTCGTCTTCTAAAGAGACATGTAAATCAACTTAGAGCAACACTGGTTCCTAAGAAGTCCGTCTCTTTTGGTCCTGTTCAGTCGTTCGACGTCCCAAGACCGTCCAGACCAATCCAGAGCTCTCCATGTTCCCAATCCAGTTCAGACAGTTCAGAGCCTCAACTTCCCATGTCCCCCAGACGTGATGCCCCAACTA
The DNA here is from genome assembly GCA_038373885.1 of Cheiracanthium punctorium. NCBI lineage: Eukaryota > Metazoa > Arthropoda > Arachnida > Araneae > Cheiracanthiidae > Cheiracanthium > Cheiracanthium punctorium. The sequence continues at coordinate 2,695,176 of JAWZYV010016900.1, read as the reverse complement.
GGCCACAAAGGAAAAGACAGTTACCTGCTCGTTTCAAGGACTGTTGGGTTTTCGTCCATAAACTGTATGGCGCTAGTATCGCATGTCATGTTTTCACTCTACTTTACCTTCTATTATCTATGATGTTGTCGATTCGCGCTCAAGATGCTGGATTCTAGAACGCGCGCATGTAATATTCAATTGTAAATAGTAAATACAATAAATATAGGTTAAATGTTAATCCATGTTGAATATTTCTAATTATACATGGTTACCTTTTATAATATCCCAAATATACAAGATCACAATAGAGTCTCAGTGGCGAAATTCTCTGGGCACGCCAAGGCGAAATCGCCAATCCGCTGAAGAGACCCGCGATTGTGAATATGCATCTCTGTAACTACAGAACCGATTCTAAAACTTTTTCATTAATAGAAAGCTGCTCTATTCCCTGACAGCACACTTGCCCAATTTATATCCATATCTGGACAAACTTGTCCAAAACATGTCTATGTCTATGTTAAGATTTCTCCTGGACATCATTTTAGCGACATCTTTGGGAAAGTCCATAATATGTCTAGAATAAGACATGATTGGGGCATGTAACACCACAATTAAGTCTTATTACGACAAAAACGGGAAAGTCCATATTATGTCTGTTATATGACATGAATTGGACATCTAAACACCCCAATCATGTCTATTTTATGACATAAATGGGAAAATCTATCGGCGACAAACTCTGATTGGCTCAATTTGTTTGATCATGCGCAGTAACATTTTTGTATGCACGTTGTTTTTAATAATCTGTGGTGGTTGTGGTAGATAGTACCCATATATTTGAAGTTTCCTTGTCAGCTAATTATAACATTTTTATGCGCACTTCTTGCATATTGCTTGCCTATATCACTGTTCTTTACAATACGGGGTAATGTACAACTTTTTGACTTAATGTGTATTTTAATAAAAAAATTAAGTCGACTCGTCAGGAATGGCGAAATGTTGAATAAGAAGTTAATGATGAATTATTCCTTATTGAAGCTGAATATAATGTGAATGATATTGAATCAAAACCTATTAATGCGCACGATTATAATTATTTTCGTAATGAATTTGAAAATAGGATCGATGAAAATATTTTTGAAGATTCAAATATGTGTGATCCTACAAGCAGTTCTTGTAATAGCTTCATTTCATTTCAGAAATTTTCTGATGAAACAGATACTTCTATTCCTTTATGGTAGTAACTTATCCATAGCATAAAAATAAACTGTGGATATGAGATAAATATCCACAGAATGTCTTTTTATGGACAAATTATGGATGTCCATATGAATGTCCATAATATGCCCATATGGATAAGTTCTGGATGTCCATAACATGTCCATATGGATGTCTATATTTTGTCCAGAGGATATCATTATGGACGCCGTATTGTGCCATATGGACAAGTTTGGGGGGTATTATGGACAAGATATAGACAAATTTGGGGATGTCAGTTATGTCCCGAACTTGTCCATGATATCATATGGACATGTTCTGGACAAGTTTGTGCTGTCTGGGTTTCTGATTAACATAGGCTAAAATTCATGCATATAGCATAAATATTTCTTTTATATAAAGTACATTCCCCTTTATAGTTGTGACAGTAAAAATTGAAAGTATAAACCTAAATTTATTTTATTTGAAATTTGTGAGAATTTAAACCGGGTCCACCATTAGAGATGGATCCGCTTGGACCCGTACCACACTGGAATCCCTTCCTTCTGTTTTCTTCTTGGGAAAACTTGTGCAACGAGTTGGTGATTTACGAATGCACCCAAAGCGAACGCAATGAAAATTTGAAACGCTCCTGAAAATAAACCAACTAACTAACCAGAAAAAATGTTAACAATCATGGCGGCTTCCATTGCACGCCGAATCATTTTGTCTTCTGAAACTTTGTTAGTTTATTTGTTTAGTCTTATGAATTTTATTTATATGCAGTTTATATGTTCTATATTTATTTATATAAATTCGTAATATATCTTTGCTTGATAAGGGTCTTGTAACTTTTTTTTTTTTGATAGAGTGGGTCATTCCATTTCAAATCAACCAGGCCATGTCACCCACCGTCTCTGATTTCTTTGAAAATTTTTATAAATGTAGCCATTAGAATTCTAACTAACAATGTAAAATTTTAATTCAATATCTCTAATACTTTTTAAGATAAAAATTATTAAAATAACGTGAAAGTGGCCATAAATGGCGTTTTTGCATACACTTATTTTAATGGTGCTTTTTCAGATAAAAAATCATAACTTTCTTTATTTTCAATATATTAAATTGAAATTTATACCAAAATGGTCACAAAGGTTTGGAGATTATAGAAAAAAATAATTTGATAGTGCTGTTTAAAACTGGAACCCCCCAAAAATTCATAAACTTTGTTTTTTTTCAAAAAAAATTTATAAAAACAATAATTTTGCAAAAGCTGTGGAACAGCTTTAGTATGGTCCCTTTTGGCGATTTTTTGATTTGGCGACAAAATTTTCTCGCCAAGGGTAGACCCGGGTTTGCCGATCGGAGATTCTGACGAAACCCCGATGCAAACCCGGCTTTGCCGAAAGTAAACAATGGCGCAAAAGCGCTAAAAATCAGCTTTCTAAAGAAATAAAATTTTTAATTAAATGATTGAAATGCAGGTTTTTTTAAGTTAAAAATTTATCAAAAATGCATTTTATAAAATTTACTCTCCGAAAAACAGCGCGGAAGCGCAAAACATCGGATTTAATAAGTGTTTTTTTTAGTCAAAATTGATCAAACAACAGCACATAAAATGAAAGGGTGAAGCCATCTGCCTGCGCTAAAGCAGCGCAGTTTACCGGAGTGCGGGACGAGGACCCTGCTTCACTTGACACTCCATAAAAATGCATTAAGAATGTTTACGTCACCAACTATAAAATAGTTAGAGACGTCCACAGTAATTAACACAAAAATGTTTGTATGGGGGGAGCAGCCCCCCCCCCGTTTCCTTTAAAACCATACATTTATGTACATAAAAACAGTAAAATAATACAATAAAACATCTAGACTTAAAAACAATAAAACAAGATATGCAACAGAAAGCATTAGTTAAAAAGTAAAAATTTCCAGATTAAACAAAGCACTAGTAACAGTAAACGGCTGCTCTCCAAAGCTCTAGAATAAAATATCACAGTAATAAAATTTCTCGAATAATATTGCTAAAAATAAAGGGAATTAGCTCTTGCTCTTCCTTGAAGCTCTTGCATAAAAACGTCTTTTGTCAGCTAAAATAAATTCGTTAAAAAAACAAAAACACAGCCGAAAGCATGTGTCGGCATTAAATGAAACATTTCAAACCACCCCCTTAGCTACAAATATGTACTATGATTTTAGCACATAATTAAAATTTTCCCAATCGCGGTCCCTAATAATTTCAATAAAAGCATTAAAAGGATGCTTCTGTTTCTCCCTACACAAGTGCCGAAACATAAAATTAGCCAAATAATAGGAGAAATCAGTCTGCCGGTTATGAGTCGGCAAGGTACTTTTAACATGCCTCCACGTGCTTTCAATTGTATTCGTGTGACAATCAGTTAAAGGATCCTTAAAATGGATAGAATGATTAACTCGTAGATGATCAAAACCCTCCCTAGAAATACAATCATAGGCCTTCCAACAATCACTATAAATCACAGTACCCGGCTCTATCCACTGTTTTATAGCTCCTAACAGAGTTTCCTGTGACCTATCGGGTACTGCGACAAAAAAAAGCCTTCCCGAACCCCTCTCCACCCCACCAAAAACCCACTGCCCCTCCACATAGTGCCCCTTACCATACTTATTCTTCCCAAACTTAGACTCGTCAATTTCGACGATCTTTCCTACACCCCCTATCTTCTCAGATGTCAGCTCGATGTGATCTAATATCACATCTTGCACGAACTGACGCCAGTCAGCAAGAGTAGCTGAACTAAAGCCAAAATTGTCAGCTAAATCCCCCATCGACGTCCCCACCACTATTTCAAAAGTCAAGTGAAATATCTCCTGAAGCTTTAGCTTACTCAAGCTAAACCACGACCCGTACCTAATTGACTTTTGAGCCCCACAAACCTTTCCATCGATCACCTTATGGCATGTCCAGATAAAACCATCAGAAAGCTTCATTTTAGGCCCAACCTTCATAACACCCCCACACTTCACACAATTAATCTCCTTTCTAATCATCTTAAAATGTTATGCTGCATGCAAATGTTATTATAAAATAATTTTTTATTTATTTAATTTAAAAAGGTGCTTATTTTATTTAAAAGTTAATAATGAGTTAAAATTATTTTACTTAAAATTTAATTTTTTTATTTTTAAAATATAAAACTTTTTAAACAAAATCTGATTATACATATAGTAAATATGCGTCAACTTGGTTTTTCTTTCTTGCTTTTTTTTTTTTTTTTTTGTTATTGTCAACTACAAGTCAGAATTACACTCATTCTGACTTATTTTAGATCAGTAATATAACTGTTAATTTTATTTATTTTTAATGTAGACAATGCTTTGTTTATAATGGGAATCTCCTCACCTGTCAGTTAAAAACTTTGTATTTATATATATTTAATTGTGTGTCATAGGAAATCAAGTTAAAATAGTTTATTAATGTGTAAATCAGTATTTTTTTAATCAGTTCAAGCAAAAAGGAAAAAGAGTGTGTCAATAACAAATAATAAAAAAATGGGGGTTGGGGAGAAAAAGTGGAAACAGGCTGGTTTTTTTTTTTCCCAGAAATGATGCAACTTTTTAAGTTATTTTTATGCAATTAAGTTATCCTAATTTAGAGATTCAAAGATTTTTTTAATATCTATTCAGAAGTTGTACTATGCACTTTTAGGAACAGTTATTCTAACAGTAATGAAACATGCAGAAAAGGAAATTTAGTTAAATTTAAGTGCTGCGTGGTTGGAAAGTTTTCAAATTTAAATATTGTCTCTGCCAATTCTGTATTTTTTTTTTTTTTGGGGGGGTGTGTGTGTATTTTTGGGGTGTTTTTTTTGGGGGGGGGGTGTAAATTGCCTGAGGCATGAAGAAGGCATATCTGTATATTGTTTATATATAAAACAATTATTTATTTATAAATAAAATTTGTATTGATTTATAATTAAAACAATTTTAAAAACTTTTGTTTTTATCATAATTTTGTTTATTTTTACATCAGTTTAAAAGAACTATGACAGTAGTCTCTTTTCAGTCAACAGGCTTTTGGACTGTAACTAGATCAGATCACATGCTTTCTGTTTGTTGTGTGGTAAGGAGCTGGTGTAATATGAGAAGATGCAGGGGGAGATACTGAGTAGTGTAAGATAGTAAAGGCCATTGTCCACACCCAGTGATTGCTGCGGCTACAATGTATTTGAAGGAGGATATTTGGCCACGTCTTAAGGCCTCTGCCAATATCCAGAGACCGTCGCGGGTCGCTTGTCCAATTATCACTTGTAAGCAATCAATTTTTCGCACTCAGAAGAAAAGGGGGAGATACTTCGGACAATAGGTAATTGGGGACCGTGGATAATATTGTGGTTTCCACTCCATCTATTGTTCGGTAGAGGACACCCCATGTGTCGCTGCCAGTCGCCGTTTCCAAACCCCCTCAAATACATTGTAGCTGCGACGGTCTCTGGTTATCGGCAGAGGCCTTTACATTGGGTGACACATATGCTGCCCTCTACCGAACAATAGATGGGGTGTGAAACCACAATATTATCCACGGTCCCCAATTACCTTTTGTCCGGAGTATCTCTTTCTCTGCAGTGCGAAAAATTTATTGCTTACACGTGATAATTGGCCAAGCTGCGAGCGGCTCCCTCTCGATGTGGAAAGCAGCCTTAAAGGGGTGGGATCCAGTCCCTCTTCCAATGAGTCACCCTCTTGTTTGCAGGTGTGAATATCTCTTCCTTGGTCAGATGCTTTGAGAATTGGAATCAGTTTTGCCTTTCTTTGATTAAGTGAAGATGTTCTTTGAGTAATTTGGAATTGTTTTTGATGTTCTCTGGGATTGTTGAAATTATTTTGAAGAGTTAAACCTATAATCTAAAACTAAATTATTCAGCTTGATATATAAGCTCATTTTTGTTTATCTAATTGAAAGACTTTTAATTAGGTTTTTTTTTTTTTTTTTTTTTTTTAATAGTACTGAATATCAGTTCCATTTAATATGGCAGCAGAACATTCCCAAACGTGCTTCAGTATTAGCTAAGAAAATGGAACTGAATGCCATAAAAGGACTTGTACTCAAGTAGAAACTGTATCAAGTTCTGCATTATTAAGCCCTTCAGACTTGAACTTAATAAGTTTGAGAAGTAATGTACAATCTGAGCTTTTACTTAATATTTGTGAGCATCACAAATTATTTTATTTGAATAAATTTGAAATACTTCAAACATCATGTTTTGACCCGTTTAAGTGCCATAAAAGAAAGAGAAAAAAATGTTTGAGAACCATTATTTTAAATTTATCTGAGGTAATTAACAAATTGCCGAACTGGGAAAAATTGATTCCTGGACAAAATAATATGTAGTTTTTGTAGGAAGAACGTAAACAAACTTATTTCTGAGATTGATGACAAAGTATCAACTGGCAGTGACAAAGTATCTACTGGCAGTGACAAAGTATCTACTGGCAACTGGCAGTGATGAAACTGTCACAAATTTCAAAACAAGAAGCTTTAGAAGATGTTATAATGTATCATTACAAAACATAGGTGAATCTCAAGAAAAATGTTTAATTTGTAGTTGACAATAAAAAAAGCTAGAAAAATTTCGATGCATGTTAACTATATATATTTCCAATTTTGTTTAAAAATTTTTTAATTTCAAAATAATTTAAATTTTAAGTAAAATAACTCATTATTAACTTTTAAATAAAATAAGTGCTTTTTAAAATTAAATAAATAAATAATTATTTTATAATAACATTTGCATGCAGCATAACATTTTAAGAAAAATCATCAAAATATTTGGTTTTTAATTAAATTAACCTATTAGGACTCAAAATACCACCATTTTTATTTTAAATTATCTTACTTTATGCATTTACATGTAAGTAAAAAAATAGTTTGCTTTGTTAAGAGCTATGCCTTTTTCTGAAACAGCTTTTGCAAAATTATTGTTTTTATGAAATTTTTTTGAAAAAAAAAAACAAAGTTTATGAATTTTTAGGGGATTCCAGTTTTAAACAGCACTATCAAATTAATTTTTTCTATAATCTCCAAACCTTTGTGACCATTTTGGTATAAATTTCAATTTAGTATATTGAAAATAAAGAAAGTTATGATTTTTTATCTTTAAAAGCACCATTAAAATAAGTGTATGCAAAAACGCCATTTATGGCCACTTACCCATTATTTTAATAATTTTTATCTTAAAAAGTATTATTGAGATATTGAAGTAAAATTTTATAGTATTAGTTAGAACACTAATGGCTACATTTATAAAAATTTTCAAAGAAATCCGAGACAGTGGGTGACATTTTTGGAATTTACTGGTTGATTTGAAATGGAATGACCCAGATCTCATGCCCTTAATACATTAACCTCGTCCAGAGAATTGATTTTCAAAAGTTTAAGAAGTTTTTTTCATTAGATATTGTTCTGATAACTTCTGAAGACCATTATCACATGTTGTTTCAATGCAATTATTTATTGCTTTTATCGGAGAATCTTTGTCATTAACACTAGGTTTATTTAACGAATCCTCGATAAAAGGGATTTGATAAAATATTTTAGTATAACTTTGAGGATTTACAATAAAATATTTGTTTTAAGTGCTCTGTTGTATAGAATTTACCTAACTGGATGCCATAGAACTTTACAACCGTTTTAGATCTTCAAATGGCTATGTAGCGAGTTGCTGGAACTATTGAAGTTTTGTTGCTTGAAAAAAGATAAATGATTGAGGATTTTCGAATGCAACGAGATTTGGGAGTAGGGTATCAATCGGTGTACAGAAAATTACCGAAAAGAGTCATATATTTAACGAAGAAAAGAGTTCGATAAATTAAATTTGCTAAAGAAATACTAGTTAGCACATTTAAAAATAACTAAAATCTCTTTTTTTCTCAAATTCTAAATATATGCCTTAGCTATTAAAAGGTATTCAAAATCTTAGTCACTCAGATTTTAGGTAAGCAGGTGTTGACCCAGAATTTTTTCCAGGGTCCCATTTTTGTAAGAATTGCTTATTTTTGTGAATTTCAATACTTAAATTTGGGAATTTCAATACTCAATTTTGTGAATTTCAATAGTTATTTAGAAGCAAAGTGACGGATAGTTAAAATCATTTAAAAACAGGTAAAAACACATTAAAATCCGTTATGTAGCACTATCTGTGGCAGCCACCACCTTCTTCAGCACAGGTCTTGGTTCTAAATGGCCAGCTCTCTTCCTCAGCAGGGCGTTCCACCCAGGATCGATCTGCGCATGTGTCATATCATTCACAGCGCCATCTGTGGTTATAATCTGTAGGGCTTCCATATTTAGGGCATAATGACTGTTTTTGTAATTGGCGAGTTTTTGGCTCAATTTGTTATTGATTTCTATGGGGTGTTCCTGGGCTATTTTTGCGAGGGCAGTAGTGGTTTTATTGAATTTAATGTCAGTTTGATGTTCCTTTTTTCGGTCTTTGATTTTTCGTTTTGTCATGCCAATATAGCAGCCCTGTTTATTGGTACTATTGTCTGTAAAGCTTAGTTTATAAATACCGGCGGTTTCATCAGGATTGATATTATCTTTATCACTGCGAATGCGTTTGAAAATATTTTGATTGGGTTTTATGAGGATTTTGATATTTTTCTTTGCGGCTTCATTTGTGATTTTTAGGGCGGCTCCCCTGCAGTAGGGAATGGCATTGGTAAATTTTAGTTTCGGATTTTGAAATCAAATAACATATATTCTGCCACCGATAGTGCTACATAACGGATTTTAATGTGTTTTTACCTGTTTTTAAATTTCAATAGTTATTTTTGTGTATTTTCATACAAATTTTTAATAAAAGTCACTTTTTTGTTAAAATAATTGATAAAACACATTGAAATGTAGGGTAAAATGCCATTAAAGGGCTGTTTTAATCATTTGCATTTTTGTGTAGGGGCCATTTTAATTAATTGTTATTTTGGGAAGAGGCCGTTAAGGGAAAGGCCATTGTGAAGGGAAAATGCCCCAATTTTCATCTGCACTGACCCCTGCTAAATAACATATATCTTCAAGCCTAACATGGGTAGACTTTCCTAAAATTTTGAGATAAACATTGAAGAAAGCTGAAGGTAGGATTTTACCATCAGTTCTCAACTCCAGAGATTGTGATAAACATAATATTACCAGGGTTGAACACTATTTAAGTAACTAGCTCTTTCTATGTGCAACACATATAAGAAATAATTCAACATATATGTAATTCTTAAAAAAATAATTTTTGGGCTCCAAGCATTTTTCATCCTCTGGACAATTGCTGTGATGTACTCTCAATTTAACTGAAGAAAAATCTAACTTTGATTGGTTTTATGGTACTTATGTATTATCCTGGCAGTCTGCCAAGACGAGTGATTTTTTGCCGAGATAAATGCTGGACACATGATATTATTGATGGTTACGAATACAATTGGCAACAGTTTGCCGGCACATTTTTTGAAAAAATAATTTGGCGGGAATGACTGCCGGGATAATACGTAAGTACCATTTTAACTTTAAAAATGTTTTTAGTTTCTATATTTGGATTCACCAATGTGTTTAGAGGTATACATACCCAAGAAAGAAAGCAGCGATCTTAAGGAATACTGACAAGAAATGAGATGGGTTTAAAACAGTGTAAAAACGATTAGTTAGATTCTGATTTTGTATTGTTATTTATTTTATTTTTTTCAAGCATCGTTATTTAAAATGTACATTTCTTTTAAAAAAGGGAAACAGAAGCCTGGTATTGTAAAAACAGCTCATTTATATTTGCTGAATTTTTGTTGTTGTTTCTTTTTAGCAACTTTTTAGATAATCTTTCTCAGGCTTTTTCTGTCTATGATAAAAAGAACAGTGGTTTTTTAAAACAACTAGGCATAAAAGATGCTAATTTATAACTAAGTTCAATATTATACAGTGAAACCTCTCTGAGCAGCTACCCCTCTAAACGGGCAATTTTTCATGGCACAGATTTTTCGGCTAATAGACCTAATGTTAAAATACCCTCTATCAGTGGTCACCTACCCCCCCTCTAAACGGCTACTGTGTGGGATCGCCCATTTCATTTTTTGGGAAATTCTACTCATGCCATGCTCAGGGATCACTCTAGAAATGAAAAAGGGCAGGGTGCACATCACAGAAAAAGGGCAGTGTTTGGGAAAAGGGCATATCATATCACACAAAAAGGGCAACTTTTGTAATTATTGTCTACAAACACATAAGGGTAGCTTTTATAAACATATTTTTATGTCCGAAAATGTGTTTTCTTAATAGCAATTTTTTAAGCAAATGATTAAACAAATTTTGAAACCAAATTTTTTTCACTCAATGAAATCTACACTTTTACAAAAAATGTGTAAGGTGGCCATTATGCTTTATTTCAACAACAACAACAAAACAAAAAAAAAATTAAAAAATTAAATTTTGTAATCATAAAATAACGGGAATCTGGTTTTGCCGACAAATTTTTAATAATTACGCCAATTTTCGGACCCGAAAATTACCGAAAACATTCCGTTTTAGATTCAAATTTTATCGTATTCAGCGTCACTGCAGCTTTTCTCTCTGTATATATGCTAGTCTGCAACTAGTGGAGGGGAAACGGGACACTTGCCCCAGGCATAGTGCTGCTACGTCAAAATTGAAATGGAAAGAAGGGAGCGCCAAAACAAAGGTTTGTCCCGGGAGACTTGACCTCTAGTTGCAGCATTATATGCATAACATTTGGAAATATTCTGTAATAAGAACGCCAGTTTAGCTAAGACGTGTCCGAGGAAAAAATAAATTGCAAGTGCGCGACATAATAAAAAAAAGAGGGGGGGGGGGCGATAGTATTTCTTATCGTGGGAGGTGGCAAAGGATTTCCTAAACAGGCAAGAAGTCTTAATAATTATTGTTGTGTAATATTCGTAATTACATAATTATAAAATAACTCCCGACCCTTCAGGAATCAGAAAGAATTTTACCCTCTTGCACAAATTTTTAATTTTCCAATTGATGAATTCAAAATAGTCTCAATGGCTCTCCCCTCTGCACATTTTAGCACTATCCATTGGGCTTTTGCTGAGCGCGTAGTACAGTAAAAATGAACATCCCAGGGGCGCCTACCCGTGCAGTCGACGAAACTTGCATTCTCGCAATTGTCGATGATTTCATTTTTTTGGAGGGGCTGCAAAATAGACACAAATTTTGTATTGACAGTTCCCACCCCTATCTCCGCCTAAAATAGCCATATAGAATAATCATCAATTGGTCATCAATTTGGCCCCGATGCCTACCCGAAATTCGATATTTTCAAGTAGTATTTCCTGACTGCTGCACACCCTGTCAATGAATCAATTTTTCCTATTCTTTTTAGTACATCGACGGGGAGGAGTATGAGTAAGGGGGGGGGGGGCAGGGACGTACCCAGAAAAAATTTCGGGGAGGGTCCAAAAATTTCGGAGGGTGTCCAAACGATGAAAAGGGAGAATTTTCCACAAAACTTGAAACTTTCTAACAAAAATTGAAATTTCAGGAGGGGTGCGGACCCCCTGGGTACGTCCTTGGTGGGGGGGTTCACCCCACACTTCCGGAATTACCCTTGTCTTGAACTTTCCGTGCAGCCAGCCTTAAGTTTGGATGAATGTGTTTTGAAAATCTAAAAAAATAACAATAACCAAGTGGCGTTTATTAATTACTCACAGCATTTATAAAACACGGTAAAGTGCCATTTACAGTAGGAAATAATTTATTGTTATGATTACTCTTCTGGATGACAGATTGTTTCTCTAATGAGATATTTTATGACGTGAAGCTACAGCGAACGGTTTTAACCCTCTCCTCAGGTCGGGAGGGAGAAGAGCGGTGACTGAGCAGATGCCCCCTCCTCCCCATACATCCTTGATAAGAGAATAAACAAATCAACTTCCTTGTTGTTATTGGAGAGAGGCTTTTTTGGGGTCTAGCTGGGACCACGTGGCCCCAGTCTAGCCGAGTGCCGAGAATCAAAGAAAAGGGGAAACAAGGAGGGGTAGAGAAAAGGAAGTGGCATTTTGATTGGAAAAAAAAGGAGCGCGTAATTATATCAAGAAAAAGGGCAAGGAGGGCGGAATTTTATCAAGAAAAAGGACAAGGAGGGCGGCATTTTACTGGAAAAAGGGCACCAGGGCGGGCCGCCCCCCTGAAACGCTCTAGAGTGATCCCTGCCATGCTTTAATTTTGAGCGGAAAAACTCAAGGTCAGGTTAATGGTCGAATATAGGACCCAGGAATAACTTGAGAAGTCCATTTCCACGGTTTCTCCTCCCTTTCTTAGAGGCAGGGTTAAAGATTGAATCTGTTATCTCTTTTATTTTCCCCACACCCTTAAGATGATGAATCCCTATTGCACCACCCATGGAAAACATAGAACTTATAATCATGTATAAGTTCTATGATAGAAACTGAGGAAGGAACTGGACAGTCAGGCGTTGAAGGTGTCTTAAGGCCTTTGTTCGGAATTCTAATCTGTAAAGTTAAGCGAGAATTGCACCTCTTGCTTACTATTGACTGTAGGTGGATTCTTATAATTTTGGAGCAAAAATGTCATTCACGCCCAACAACTGGAGAGAGCAGCCTATCTTTTCATAATGCAACGGAGTGTGGACGAAATGTGTTCCTCCACGCCGCATCACACATAAGGTCAAACACGTAATATGCGTGCACCACGCATGTGACTGGAACACATGCAGTTTCTTTAGATAAGTTTTAAAATTTCATTTTAAATAATGAATATGTGCCAAACTTGTTTGTATTATGCATTATAGCAATTATCCTATAATAGTAAATAAATCCCTTCTGAGCAGCCACCCCCTCTGAACAACCAAATATTCTCTGTACAATGGGGTGGCTGCTTAGAGAGGTTTCACTGTATAAGTTTAATAATCTATCTTTAATTATTAAAACGCTAATTTTCGGAGAGGAGAGGAAAGATAAGATGCTGCATCTTCTTTCCTTGTTTGGAAAATTTGTATGAAAAGAAAGTTCAACTTTACTTATGGCTTCATACATATGCTATGTCAAACTTTGAGGACCTCCCCCCCCCCTTTTTTTTTTTTTTTTAAACTGGGCTTTTTTGGTCTAAAGCAATTTTAAGGAATGGTCAATATTATTTGAGAAAAGCATGCAGATATTAAATAATTATTTAAAATAAATTTTAAACATCTATCTTAGTAACAGTTATTCAAATTAGCAAAAACTTAGTTATAACAATCTTTTGTAACTTAAATTGTTTAATTTGTATAAAGATGTACTCATAGAAAATGTTAAATTATTGCATTTTAATTATGTCTTCCAGTCAGATTTAAATCCTGATACTTACCAGTCTATTAAAAAACTCACTAAATTTAATAGTTTTCTATTTAAAAAAAAAAAAAAAAAAGATTAAAATAGAGCTAGGATAATTTTCAAACTTAAATTTCTGAAAATTTTTAAAAGTTTATTTTTTTTTGTAAACCAAAGTGGTATCACTAAATAATTTGAAACTTTGCAAATAATAAAAAAAGTACAAGAAAAACAAATTAACTTTTGGGGCAAAATAATAAAAGGTAAACTATATAAAAGTAATTTACAGGGATGTAGTCAGTAGGAGAAGTGGGCTAGAATCTGCAGGAAAAGTATTTGTAAAGTATCTGAAATAAGTTTATGTATTTTTTTTTTTCATCATCATATGAAATTGGTGTATGTATTAGGGATGAATTTGAGTTCATTTTTTAAAGCAAAGCTTGAGGACTTTTAATTTGAGTCACTGTCAAGTCCAAAAGATATTTTTTAAGTCAGAACCCAAGCTTGAAATTTTAGCTGATTAACAAAAGACAATTATTTTGTTGCTAGAATATCATAGTTTTACCAATTGGATTAGTGAACTAATAAAAAACTTTGTAAAATAATATCATAAAGGTTGCTTGAATGGCCATACAGCTGTTTCGAGCAAAAACTTTTTTGCTCTTCATCAGTCAAAACAGTCACCTGAAGCCAGGAACGGGGAACTGAAAAGAACATTTCATCCACAACATCAATCCCATTGATGTTGCGGATGAAATTCAGTTCAAACATTTGACATTTCTTCTGTTAGTTAAAAACTCTTTACCATTAAAACTATTTAAAAATATATTTCAGCCACTGCCATGGCCATCATCAATTAAAACTGTCTTCTTTCTTTCCACTTTTCTCGATTGGAGGAGGGTATTTCACACATCTCAAAGGATGCATGCATCATGTCATTGATAGTGACATTTGTTGTTAAGATCTCTAATAATTCACAAAAAAAGCATAGGCAGTGATCAATCTAATATATTTTCTGAAGAGTAAAAATACTCCCTACATTTTTTAGAAGGAGTATTTTCCTTTACAAAGGAGTAATTGAAACAACAGACAATTATGACTTTAAAACACATAATTAAATTATGTATAACACATAAATGAATAGAAAATAAAGACAAACAAACCCAACAATTGCATTCTAATTTAAAAATTAGTAAATATAAAAATTAACATTAAAATTACATAAAAAAATATTTTTAAAAGTTATATTGATTTTAAATTTTAACCCATAACTTTTTTTAATCAGTTGATTAAAATAACTGATTTTTTGAACAATTTAATTTCAAAAGTAACTTCTGGAATTATTTCTAAAAAGAATTTTAGTTTTCAAAAGCTGAAAATAAGCTTACATTGATGACAATTTGTTTTCTATCATACCTCGGATTTACTGCGTCATTGGCATAATAACGAAAGACTTAAGAAACATAGTCCATCTAAGCACATTGTGCTTAATAATTTGCTTGACTCTATGGTAGAACAGTG
This sequence comes from Cheiracanthium punctorium, assembly GCA_038373885.1. Classification (NCBI taxonomy): domain Eukaryota; kingdom Metazoa; phylum Arthropoda; class Arachnida; order Araneae; family Cheiracanthiidae; genus Cheiracanthium; species Cheiracanthium punctorium. The sequence goes on along the minus strand of JAWZYV010016900.1, from coordinate 2,680,155 downwards.
TTTCTTGAAGCAATGCATTGTCCCCTCAGTGGGTCTTCCAGGGGTCAGTTTCCATACTGAACTTTTGTCTAGGGTCTCAAAGAAAAATGACGTCCTGATTTGCCTCTGGCAATTTGCCCTTAAAATTATAAATAACATCCCAGACGGTGATACGCTGATGTTTACTGATGGTAGCAAAGATCAGGAATCCCATGCTGTTAGTGGGGTACTTATCAAAGATTCCAATGGAATTATTAAATTAAAGAAAATAAATCCTGATTTCAGCTCAGTTTTTAAAAGTGAACTCATTGCTATCGATGAGGGACTGAGCTATATTTTCTTTAGACCCAAAAGCCATCTGGATTCTGTCTGATAGTCGCAGTGCCATCCATTTATCTCTTTTCAGTTCCCTGTGTTGCTTGCACCGAAGGGCTTGGACTGATGAAGGCCAAAACAATTTTTGGCTGAAACGTGCGTATCCTCTTACCTATAACATCTTATGTGTGTTTTTTACAAAGTTTTTTATTTACTTTATTGTTTAACACCAGTATTTTGAGTGTTTTTTCCATCCAACATTTGTCTAACTGGCATAATGTTGGTGACAAGACTGAAATGTCAATTCTTACTAAATTAAAACAAGTCTTGTCTTCTTGTGATGTGCGTATTCAGTGGATCCCCTCTCATGTGGACATTTGGGGTAACGAGGAGGCGAATGTCTTGGCACAGAAGGGAGACCCTGGCTACGTCCAACTGCCTGACATACCTTGAGCTATATTCTGTCAGAAAACATACAGATAAAATGGTCTGGCTTGTCCCTCCGAGACATTCTGGGTACCAGGCCGATTCCCCATGTAGATCCCTCTCTGTGAATTGTGACAGAAGTACCCAGACAGCTCTCTCTCACTTTCGTAGTGGACATCTAAGAGGGCTTGCCTTACAGGGTGGTCAAAGAGTCCACCCAATTTGTCTGAAGTGTAGCAATGAGCAGGAATCTCCGGCTCATATTCTTAAGTGTCTGGATTTCTTCTACGACGATCTATTGGACTTTCCTATTCTGGTCTATGATTTTTCGAGGGTGAATAAACTCGTAGATCTCGTCTAGCAGTAGCTGGACGCGGAGATAAGCAACAGCAACAACACAGTTTGTTCTATTAGAAAAACCTAATGTTTGCTTATGACACAGTTTGTTTTATGAAGACACCTTTTTTTTAGAGAATTAGCTTGTTTTCCTATTAATTTTTTTCATTCTGTAAAACATTGAGATTTTTAAAAATTTAAGAGATATGAATGGAATCTTTAGTGCACTATATCTTGCTAATAGTTTGAATTATGATACTCTACAGTATCTCTCCCCCCCTTTTTTTTAAAATAACCAAATGACCATAATTGTGCTTAATTTTGAGAATAGCATTAAATATTCCAAGTGCTGTATTAGCAAAAGCAATGAACCACTACATTTTCGGGCCGTTTTCTGAAAATTACAAAATTTCTATACTGGCAAATTAAAATACTTTTTGTATCATCCATAATACATATTAGTAAATATCTGTGATAATTATGAATATGTAATGAGTGATCATTTAAAAAGAAAACTTGCAAGTGTGCAAATTAATTTAAAAGATCGAGAAAAACAATAATTATACATTCAATACAGCTGGCCCAAAGTTTGAAATAATGGTTTAATTTACTTGGCTCATGAGAATGAAAACAAACATACGATAAAAAATGGACAATTTCATAGACGGTAATTATGTGAAAGGCATGTTAATTGATCATTTTTATATTTAAAAAAAAAAAATTCATGGGAAAATGCTGTGATCATCAGACATAAAACGGAATTTTATACGGAGAAGCAATGCATAAAAGCATACATCTTAAAATTCTTGAAATGTATTCTAAATTTTTAAAGCATGAAATATGCATTTGGAGACATTAAATCGATCACTGAACTTAGGCTCTAGTCTTATAATCGGCAAGTTTCTTGATAACGTCAGTTTCTATTTTGGAATTCTGTGCTGAGCAGGGGAGGGCAGTGCTAAGTTTATCAAATTTAAGATCATTAATGGGCCATTTTCAAAATTCGGTGCCATTTGCTGTCCGCATGTAAAATATTTTTACTTTCCAAACATCTACCATGTAAGGAAAGTATTGTAATAATGAAAAAAATTCAACGAGATTTTGATGTATTTACACGTTTTGAGGTCTTCTGAATTCATTTATGCTATTTTTTATGAGATGTATGTGTGTTTGTGTGTAGTGTATTTGTGTGAGTGAACACGATAGTTCCTAAACGAGGCATTCGATTGAACTCAAATTGGATATATATATTATAAACCACCGTCGCAAGACCGGTATTGATTTTGGTGTGTATAGGACTTATACTTTTTCTACGACAAAGATTTCTTTTACATAATGGCCTATGGGAGAAAATTCTTGAAAGTGCGCTAGCTATTAAACGGTACATTCGATTCAGCTCAAATTGGGTATACATGTTATAAACCACCGTCGTAAAACCGGTACTGATTTTGATGTGTATAAGACTTAGTTTTTCTACAGGGCTACGACAAAGATTTCTTTTACATTATGGCATATGGGGAGAAATTATTGAAAGTGCGCTAGCGTTTAAACGGCGCATTCGATTGAGCTTCAGTTTGGTATATATGTTTCAATTATTCATTGATTAAAATTTATTTAAATGCTTGGTAATGATCTTAATCATAAGTGTTCGGAAAGTCGAGGGGAGTCACTCGAGATTTTTTTACATGCTGTAAGAAAATTTAAATGATTTTTATTTTTATCAGACAGTTTCCAGTATGGAAACAGTAGATTAAAAAACATACTATTTAATAAATTAAAAAAAAATAATGAGTAGAGAAGATACTGAAATATAACTGTCCGAATCATAGAACATAAAACACGTCATGCAGAATTGCTGCCCCAAAACTAAAATTTTTGCCCTGACATACTTTAACATTGTGAAATAGGGTTTGAATTACATTATGAAAAGTTTTTTTTTTTTTAAGGTTTAAAGAAAATTACAAGACTTTTGATAGTTAAATATAGCTGTCCGGACATTGATATCATGTCTGTTACCATACATTATTTTAAACTTGTTAAACAACAAAATTGAAATGTGAGAATGGCAACACCTGTTTACCATTAGAATGTGGTCAAGAAAGAAATATAAGCAGACATCTTGAGTGATTGGCATTTGACTGAAATAGCAAAAGCCTATTTTGTGATAAGTATTTTTATTGCATGTCATGTCTGTTACCGTATTAGTTGTATAAAATATATTTATTTATTTGTTAATTCAATTGATTAATTTAGATCATTATTTTTTCGTCTAAATTAATGTATCTTTTCATGTTCTTGTGGAATTATTTAGACTCATGATTTTTTGTTCTTTGAAATGTCATGTCTGTTACTATAATAAGTAACAGACATGACAAATTTGGTAGCAGACATGACAAAAAAAAAAAAAAAAAAAAAAGATTTTTAAATGGAAAAGACTATATTATATGGACAAAAGGACTCTATATTTATGTAACATATAACTTTACATTATTTTTGTGCTAAACATAAGTGTACAAATTTCAAAAACATTTGTCAAAACAATGTCTACTCAATACACTTATTCTTTGTCCACTTAAAATAAGTAATTTTGTATTTATTTATTTTTATTGTAATTACCAAATAGCATTGTTGCTGAATAAGTTGTTAAATTAATTCTGAATTTAAGGCTTCATGCAAGCAAAAATCTGGATAGTTTCAAATTTTAGAATAGTGTATTTTTTTTCTGTATTCTTTTACATATTTGTTCAAATTTGCAAGCTAATTAGGTCAGTCGTGGGCTTTATTATATTTTTTAATTAGAACTTTTTCATAATTCACAAAAATTTCTAATCTTATTCAACTTTTCTACCCCAATAAAGTAATTTAAAAGTTTAAAATTTTCAAAATTGTTAAAAATAATGGAAAATGCACCAATGAAGAAATTTCACAATTTCAAAACTTGTATTACTCACATTGGAATAATGATGCTCTTTTGAAAATAAGCAGAATCTCTCTGCAAGCACATTTTTAGAAACTCTTCACATTCAAAAGATTTCATTTTGCTGGGAACAGTCCCTCTTATATCAATGCTTCATGCAGAGGAAATCATTTTATTTGTGAAAAAAAGTTAAACTGGGTAATCTTGAAAACTATTTTAAACTAATTGGGTTTTCTACAATGCCTGAATGTCACATAGCTGTGACATGAAAACGATATCAATCTCACTTAAGATACCTAACTTTGTTACTCAATTAGTTAACTTTTTGACTCTGAGATATATAAAAGAGCTGAAAATTACAAGAAATCACTTACAAGTTATGGAATGGGTGGATTTTTAGATTTTTAAAGTAAAGCACATAGTTTTCTATATTTTTTTATACAATGAAAAATTTGAAGCTAATCACACCAACAGTGTGGATTTTACTGTGTTTTTTAAGAATAACAATTTTTTTTTAGTAATGGTAGGAAAAATATTATTTGAGTGCTACAAACAGGAATCCCCAGAGTCAGTGATCAGCATAACTGTGTATTAGGATTCTCTGCAAAATTACATGTACATCATGGCAAGGTAGTCTGTAAATTTATTGTAAAAGAGTTCTGAGAAAGTTAGGGAATGTTATGAATGCTATTTCAAAAATTGATTCTATGAATTTTTTTTAGCAGAATCTTTTTCTTTTACAGTTTTAAAGTCAAGAAATTAGCTTTGTACATTCAAAAAAGAAGCAGTTCTACTGATTTGCTCTATAGTCTAAAAAGAAGAGGATTAGTAAAAGATTTTTTTCCTGACAATCTGTAAGTTTATTTATAATTTTGTTTTATATGTATTTAAAAGTTAAAAATAAAAAATTCTGGAAAAGCATTTTGTAATTATTTAAATTGATTCATAATTTAATAATTTTTGAAGCAATGTATTTGCTGTGTGTGTGTCAAATGGTTTGATATGATATTATTCTGTTTTTACAATGTTATTCTGCATCACACTAATTATTTTAATTTTTATTGGTAATTTCAGCAATCTTAATTCTACTGGAGCATCTTCTGCATATGCTGGTTTTGATGCTACAGCAGATAGCTTACATCTTGGCAATCTACTTGTAATAGTTGCTTTATTGCATTGGCAAAGTCAAGGCTACAAAACTATTGTTCTTGTAGGTTATTTTTAAAATCTCTGTTGTTATTAAGTGTCTATGTAAAACTGTTATTATTAAGTTTGTTAAATACGATGCAATTTATCAACAGCTTAAAACAGTATAAGTGAACAAGGATAAAATAAATATGAAGTGTAACATTTTTTCCCTATTCTTGTATTTTAATTTAAATGGTAATTGTTATAAATTATAAAAGTATATATTTTCAGTTAAAAATGCATAAAAGAATATTTATTAAATAATTAAAATAATATAAGTAATATATCTCTCTATTCTAAAAAAAAGTAAAGGCCGATGGCGCTGTCAATAGCTTGTGGGCCTATCTCCTCCTAAACCGTGGGAATTTGAGTTTCGACTAAGGTGCCCACAGATTCGAAAAATTCCGAGGAACCTGACAAGCTGACTTAAATTTCGAAAATCGAATTATTTTAGAAGATATTAATAAAAAACTGAAAAAATAAACAGAATGGTTGCCAGATTTGGCATAAAATCATTCATTCCTTTGCAACAAAGCGTTTCCAAGTATCTAGAATCGCGCGAAATTTACAAAGTTAACACAAAAAGCCTAATAACTTCTTCACCGTTTGCACGATCCGCTTGAAAATTTTCATGATTATGTATAAAAATATAGAAAACAATCTGTGCTTCTTTAAAAATCTGAAAATCCACCCGTTCCCTCCTTTTTAAGCGATTTTTCACTATTTTCAGCACCATTTTATTTCCGAGAGTCAAAAAAGTAAATCATTTGCGCGACAAAATTACCCTTTTCAAGTGAATATGACATCATACAATTGGGATTCAAATTCGTTTAAAAAAGATTTTCCAGATTACACAGTTTATTATCTTTTTTTTTTTTTTTTTCCACAAATAAATCGTTTGCATGGACATGAGAATAGCTGTACACAAAATGAAATCTTTCGATTGCGAAAAGATTCCGCGAGTTTCCAGAACAGCATGAAATTGAATTTGGGTATCTCTCTATTCTAAAAAAAAGTAAAGGCCGTTGGCGCTGTCAGAGCTTGTTGGCCTACCTCCTCCTAAACCGTGGGCATTTAAGTTTCGACTAAGGTGCTCACAGATTCGAAAAATTCCGAGGAACCTGATGAGCTGACTTAAATTTCGAAAATCGAATTATTTTAGAAGATATTAATAAAAAACTGAAAAAATAAACAGAATGGTTGCCAGATTTGGCATAAAATCATTCATTCCTTTGCAACAAAGCATTTCCAAGTATGTAGTATCACGTGAAATTGTCAAACATGAAGTAGAAATACACCCATTTTATGCCAAAATAAAAACTACATGATATAAGTAATTCAAAATGTGTTGCACAAAGTTGACAATTTTCAAATAGTAAGTTTGCTTAGACAACAGGAGTTTAGAATTAGTGATTATCCGTTTTTCCAAAACAGAATAACTAATATCTTGAAAATGAAAAATAATTAAAATGCAGATTATTTTAAAGCCGGTTCGGTCCAGCTGGATTATTTGCTACCAGTAGAAATATTTGGCGGCGTTAACTATGCCATTATAGCAGTTACAGTACACTTTGGATATTTGCTAGCGCGACGAGATGGTATAATTCGTGGTGGTAAGTACGCCAATCTGCAAACGATTATGTAAATGAAAATATGGATAACAGTTTTCCGGTAACCTTAAATGAACAGTAATTATAGGTTGTGAGCATGTGTAAATTGCCAAATAATGAAAAGTCGCCATTGGTGGCAATCTATCCTATCTGTTCCGTAGCTTTTATTAACTTTACATGTACGCAAGTCGCCAAATAATCAAAAATCGCCATGGGTGGCAAATTCGCAAGGTGTCCAATAGGTTTTACATTATTAAAAATACAGCTGAAGCATATGTTCTGATTTTATTATGCTTTAGCTCCTAATTAATATAACTTTTGAATGGCAGCATTAAATATCATTGTGTTTCTGAGGAGTGCAAATAATTTTTCCTGCAATTATAAGCGGAGTCCGCACTCCAGGTGGAGTATAGCTCAGGACCCGTACAACACGGATTCCCATAACAAAATATCTTCCGTGGTATGAGGGGGAGGGAATCTACTGTAGTGTGAAGTTTAAATTTTTATGTACCAATGAACCTGCAAGAACCAAGCAATGTGTAGCTCAGTAACATTCTATCTGATCCAATCTTCGGGTTATGTTTGTTGAAATTATGTCTTTTTTACGAATAAGCCTTATTAGGGGCCGAATGCCTCATACGAAAAGCGAGCGTAGCGAGTCTGGGGGCCTTGACCCCTAGTATATATATATATATATATATATAATAGTAAAATGGCTAAACTTACGAATCAAGTAATCACTCTACAGCAGTTTCGTAGTCCAAATATTCAATGAATATATATATACGTATATATATATAATATATATATATATTATATATATGCCAGCAGTGTGGCCCGGAGCTGCCTGTGCAATGGAAGAGAAATGCCCATTGGCTTTAAATATGGATTGTAAAAGAAAGGAATGTGAATCCTCCCAATGATAAAAAAGGACATGAGACTTCCCACTGCAATGAAAAAAAAAATTAACATGACACCTGATGGCATACAGAGGTTACCGGGAATTGGATGTGGCTGGGCTGGAATGTGAATCCTCCTGCTGCAATTATAAAAAAAGACATGGGACTTCTTGCTGCAATGAAAAAAAAAAAACCACAGCACCATATGGCGTACAGAGTTTACTGAGAATTGAACGTGTTTAGGCTGTAAAGTGAATCCTCCCGCTGCAATGATAAAAAAAGGATATGGGACTTCCCACTGCAACAACAACAACAACAACAAAAAAAAACACAGCACATGATAGCATAAAGAGGTTGCCGGAAATTGGACGTGGCTATTTCTCTCCCCTTCTATGTGCCTGTGTTCAAACAGTCATTTATCGCTAATACTTAGTCAACTAATAAAAACAAATTAAGTCCAGTCGTCATTATGAAATTGTAAAGGGAAGGAATGTGAATCCTCTTGCTGCAATGATAAAAAATGACATGGGACTTCCCTATGAAACAAAAAAAGAAATGAATAGGGGACTTGCCGCATACAGAGGTTACATTTTAGTGTTTTTTAATTTTTGTTGTTAATTATCTAATAATGAAGAAAATAGAAAATATTAGCTGCTACAATTAACATAGACATTAAGCTATGATGAGGAATTTTACTCTATAACGTAGTCTCATTCTAATGAATTTATAACTTTATAGCTCAATAAAGTCAATCATTATATGAAATTTAACTCAAGAATTTGTTTTATTTTGGTTTTAGCAAAAAGAACTACAGAAAATAACTATATTTCAAATACAAAAATATATGCCCTCATGTTCACAATCCATTATAAAAGCTACACCCTGCCTGATGTCAGAAATTCCAATTCCAGATTATTTTACTGCAATGTCAGTACAGTTTTTTGTAGTACGACTCGGATAAAGTGTTGCCGGACTGGTTGCTATGATGTGTTGTAGTGCAATGACGTAGATCAAAAAGTTCTCCCCCCAACCTTCCCCACCTGCACACAGGACAAAATGAGAGAAGTTTGCTACCTTCGTTTCTGGAACTTACTTTCCGGAGAGAATTTTAACCTTTGATCTTTTTAGAAAAAAAGTCATATAAAAATATCTAATTAAAATTTCTGCACAATTCAAAATTTAAAAGAGGGCGAAACAAATGTTTAATCAACGGTAAAAAGTTGGACAAGTTTGGCCTGTTAGATTTTTCAATGCGATAGTTTAAAAATGAAAAACAGTAAATTTTGTTTGAAACAGGAATTGCTTTAAAAAATTCCCAAAAATCTGCAAATTTAAGTACGATTTTGTAACAAAGTTTATTTGAAAAAGAAAACTCTGTAGTTTCTGATGCTATAAAAAATATAGTGTTTGAATGAAAATTTAGCTCGCAATAATGCAAAATGTGAAAAAAGTGGTCAAAAACCTTACAAAACATAAAATAACTAAAAAACTATTACTCCAATTAATTTCATTTTTACAGTATTAGCTTTCTCTTGTCCTATTTAGTCAGTGTGCCAAATTTGGTCCAGATCCATCGAACGGTCTGGATACCTATAGCAAACAAATAAACAAACAAGATTCCTCTTTTATATATATAGATATATATGTATATATAAACAGTAAAAGCTTGATCTATCGTTTCTGTATTCATCATTTTATCATATTGATTGTTTTATTTCTATGGTCTCTCTAACAATTGTATTTAAAAAATGTTAATGACACATGCGTGTTTTGTTTGTCAAAAAGTCGCTTTCCTGCATCCATTGTTGTAAAATTTTTCTCCTGACTGAAATGAAACTGAAGGTCGAGTGCATCCATATAGTATAATAAACTGTCAAATTAACCTCTTGGCATGGGCGCCACAACCTATGGGGACACGGGGACGTTCCCCTCCCCCCAATATTTTCCCTCTTTAATCTTAATTGTTAATAAAGAGAGGAAGGAGAAATTTTTTGATCTTTGTCCCCCCAATAATCAGCAGGTAGTGAAGCTTCTTGGTATGATTTCTTGGTTTGATGATGATGTTGGTGAAGAGTGGTTGCTTGCAGTAGATCTGTATGGTGGGAGATTTAACGATTATAATTTCATTAAATCAAGATGTTAAGACATGCGGTATCCTGAGCATGAAAGAAAAGTGTGATGATGAAAAAAAAAACAGTGAAGAAGCTGAGGATAATGCTCATGCCAAAGAGGCTGAGCCTACACTAGTGCCAGTTTTTTGCAATAACAACATTTGAATCTGTATGAACTTTTATGTACAAACATGAAATCACAGAAAAGGCCCAGAAAAATTGTGTAAATTTTTACAATTTGCTGTTCAATTTTAAAAAAATGAATGAAAAACCCAATATAAAATTAATAATTTTTTAAATAAACATATTTTCTACAATTTTGATTTTTTTTTTGTTTTACAGTTTGGTCGCAATGTACTGTTTATTAGTATTCATTGCATGTAATAATGTATAAACATTGTTTTTTTTTCATATTTTGACTATAAACCACATTTGTTGTTTTCCCTGCATGCATCGTTTTTTCTATGTACCCCACTAAAAACGATAGATTAAGGTTCTGCTATATATATATATATATATATATATATATATATATATATATATATATGTAGAAAGATTTTTTTTTTAAAAAACAACAAATTCATCACACGAAAATCATGAGCACAGCAACTGCAGCTCTAATATGTTTGTGTTTACATTCAAATATAAAAATCGCAAAATAACCACAAATCATTGTCAAAAAGAAAATTAAGTACGACAAAATCCATAAAACAAATTGAAAAAATACATTAATTAATACATTAAAAGTATTTAATACATTAAACTGGACATTCGTCAGAGGCAGACTGGCGTAAATGTTAGTCACAAATTTCTGTTCCGGTGGCTGGAGATTTTTTAACTATTGCATTGTTGAAATTTAAAAATATTAATTTAGAGTTCTTATATCCAGATATATTGTGTGTTAAATATGTTTAATCAGCAGGCATCAGCTCTCCCTGACCTGTAAAAACTTTAAACAATGATAGAAATGTAAAAAATACTTCAAACCTGTCTGGTAGCAACAAACCATGCTGCAAACTTCAAAATAACAAGCACAAATGAATCCATATATCCTGAAATAGCCATCTATCGTTCCAGTCAGCATGCATCAGCCTCATTGCCACATCCGTCTCTAAGCGTCTAAAAACTGTGATACAGCACTTGACTTTAGCTAACAGACTTCATTTGCAATCTATTGTGGACACAAAAATAAATTATTATTTTTGGAGTTATTTTGGGATTTTTATATTTGAATATATATATGTATATATATTAAGACATACAAAGTAATAAAAATAATACATACATAAAAAATACTGTTTAAAGAAGGATAGAGAAGTAGAAACACAAAAGAATCACACAACTATACTTGTACAATAAAATATCAAGAACAAAAACATAAAACACTCAGAAAATATTAAATATCATTTAAATAAATGCTGTGTTAGCATTTGGACTGAGAGAGAGGTTTAAAGTGCTTACATATATGACCACTCAACATTGAGTGTTCTGCCTAACTGTTTGTGTTTGGTTAATTGATTAAATAATAATTTGATACATCATTAGTTTTAATTGCTTAAACTTTTCTTTGTTATCTTACAGAACTTTTGCTTTGTCTTCCAGGTTGGTGATTCTACAGCCAGAATTGGTGATCCAAGTGGGCATAAAAGTGATAGAAAAGTGCTTTTTCGTGAAATTGTAAAAGCTAATTCTGATGCAATTGAAAGGAATGTACAAACAATATTTGAGAACTACAAGAATTATCTGTTTCCAAAATATAATAAAAAGACAAAATCTTTAGGGGAATTGAGGTATTTGTTTTCTCCAATCATTATAACAAAATTTCGTGTGAAATTAAAGATATACACAAGGTGCAAAATTAAGAGAATTTCCATATTTTGTCGAATTTCATGAAAAAGAACTTTATAAAATGCAAAACTATTGCATTGAAACGAAGATGCAACAGGCTTTATAAGTGGAAAAATTCCCATTTAGTTGGCTTCTATACTGTAACAAATTTTTTTGGTTTCTTCTTGCAGCAATTTGTTAAATTAAAATTCTGAGTTAAAATAAGCAAGGATGTATTTAGGGAGCGGGGTCCAGGGGGTAAAGACCCTGATCGAAATTTTCATTTTTGTTACTAAAATGATAATGATATGGTCTTTTTGTGAAAAATTCAGCCTTTTTTACTGTTTGGACCCCCCCCCCCCCTGAAATTTTTGGACACCCCCCGAAATTGGTTTTCTGGATACGTGCCTGAAAATGAGTCAGCACTAACATTTAGATAGCAGAAATGAGTGAAGAATCGAGAGGAGGCAAGAAACATGTCTGTCACATGTCCAGATTTGTATCAGAGTTTACTGCATTATTCAGTATTGTTAGCTTTTTCACTTTACTTTCTTAGTAGTAATTTAAATTAAAAAAAAACTTACTAAGACTAACCATACTTAATAGAAGAAACATTATTTAACAGCACAACATTTATTAAACATTGCAACATCATTCCACAGCTACATTCTGCCTAACTACGCAGTAGCTACATTGTTTTTCTCTTTTTCCCGACGAACAGTCAATAGTTCATGTGCCCCTTATTCTCCCCCTTTGATTGCTTCCCTTTTTTTCTTATTTATGAATCATCCTCTGCATGGTGACGCCCTCTTTATTGGCGAGTTCAATGAAAATGATAACATTCGGGCATCCTGACTGCCCAATTGTCCTCAATTGGTTTTGACTTCTACTTTTTTAAAACGTGGACTTCTTCTTGGTTTTTCACATGCGCTCTCCAGATCAACAATCTCTTCGTCATTTTCGGTTTCTTCATTAGTTTCTGCTTCAGAATGCCAGGCTTTCAGTTGACTTACATGGGCGGTGGATGAATAGGATCGACCTCCTTCGCTTTCACCTAGTTGTGAGATCTCGTATGTATCTTTGGGTAATGCACGTGTGACTACAAATGGTCCTCGATACTTGGCTTGGGTTTTCGTGGGTTGTCCGGTAGCTTTGGGTCCACGTCTAGCTACAACTATTTCTCCTGGTTCATAGATTACAGTTCGACACTTCTTTTTGTCATAGGTTTTCTTCATTTTCTCTTGTTTAGATTCTATTTCTTCTCTTGCAAGTTCTTGAATCTTACTCGGTTCAGTCCATGAATCTGCATCTTCATCGGTTAGTATTCTAAGTATTCCGTCGTTGAATCGAGGAAGGTAGCCATGTAGCATCTCAAAGGGCGTTTTGTTCGTAGTTTTATTCACCACATTATTTAGATTTCTTTGTCTCTTTTAAACTGGTATCCCAGTCTCTATGATGATCATCTGTCATACACGTCGACACGGTAGACAAGATAGTTTTATTCACACGTTCTACCATTCCATTTCCTTGTGCATGTTTAGTGGAATTCAGTGTATGGGCGATGCCGTTTTTCTTGCAAAAATCTTCGAACTGGTGTGAAGTGAAGCATGAACCTCGGTCACTGATCGATGTATTTCTTACAGCTACAAGTTTGACAAATCTTGTGAAATTATCTATGATGACAAGTAGTTCCGTGTTGCCTTTGGTGCTCTTCACAAACGGTCCCAGATGGTCAATGTGAATGATCGAAAAGGGTATTTTACCAGGCTTTATCGGATGCAATAGACCCTGTTGCTTTCCCACAGGAATTTTATTTACTAAACATTCGAAACACATAGATATGTGTTTCTTGACATATCTCTTCATCAAAGGAAACCAGTATCTCTCTTTAATCTTGTTTACGGTTCTATCAACCGAAAAATGACCCATAAGATCATGAAACTTCACGACAATGCTTTTTCTCATTGCCTTGGGGACAACATAAAGAAGTTTTTCTTTACCATTCTCACTCAGTACTCTAAATAGTCTATTTCTCTTGAGGACATAGTTATTTACCTTTGTCTTTTCTTCTTTCGTACGTTCGCACTTCGGCTTTTGCAAAATGGTTATTAGTTCTTTCAACTCTGAGTCAGAATTCTGAAACACTAGTACTTGTTCATCTTCTGTGAGTGTCAAACAAACTTCTATGTTCCGTTCCACGTAGTTCGTCAAAGTATCTTCTGCTTCTAATACTGGTGCTCTACTAAGAGCATCGACATGACTCATTTTGTCTCCAGGTCGGTGTTGCACTGCAAAGTCAAACTCTTGAATCAGGTCTACCATCTGGCGATCTGAGGATTAGTTGTCTTTTTAGCGTTCATATATACCAAGGCCTGACAATCAGTAACAATAGTAAATTTAATTCCGAGTAGGAACTGCCTTAATCTATCTAATGTCCAAACGATCGCCATTAGTTCAAACTTGCTAGAATCATACTTTCTCTCGGCATCAGTTGTCTTCTTGCTAACACAATAAACCAAGTGCCATTGTTTTCCCTCCTGCTGGATAATCATTCCACTTAAGCCATTAGAACTTGCATCAGTATGGACTTCTGTCTTTGCATCTGGGTTATAATGTGCTAAAACTGGTACACTCAGCAATTCTTCTTTTAACGTTTGATAAGCTTTCTTTTGGTCATAACCCCAGACAAATTCTTGGTTCTTGCGCGTTAGACGACTGAGCGGTTCAGCTTTTTGAGCATACTTGCGAATGAATCCTCTAAAAAATCCAGTTAATCCCAAATATCTTCTCACATCGTGAACGTTCAGAGGTTCGGGAAACTCTTCAATCGCCCAAATCTTTCTTGGTCCTGGTTTTAGCCCTTGCGAATTTATTACAAATCCTAAAAAATTTACTTCTTTTCTTCCAAACTCTCATTTTGATAACTTTAACGTCAATTTCGCAGTTCTTAAGCATTTCAAAACTTCCCGTAATCTTCCCATCATATCTTCCCAAGATACCGCTGGAATCATTATATCGTCCATGTAGCATAGGGCTTTTGTTAGAAATAAGGGCCCTAAAACTTGATTCATCAGCTGCTGGAATTCAGCTGGTGCATTGGCTAGTCCAAATATCATACCGTTAAATTGTCCAGTTTCGTCAGGGGTTATAAACGCAGTTTTTAATTTGGAATCTTGAGAAAGTGGAATTTGTAAATAACCATGTGCTAAATCCAATGTTGAAAATATCTGCACACCACCTAGACACTCCAGTAAGTTATCTATTTTTGGAAGTGGGTACTTATCCTTAATAGTTTGATCATTTAGACGACGATAATCTACAACTAAGCGATAATCTCCAGTTTTTTTCTTGACTGGGAGTACGGGACTCGCATAAGGAGAACGTGTTTCACTCGTTATACCATGATCCTTCCATTCCGTAACAATACTCTTTATAATTTCACGTTCTGCAGCATTCGTCTTGTATGGACGAGTGCATACTGGTTTACTGCCTTCTACTTCTTTAATTTCCATCTGCGTCACATCAGTACACCCTAATTCACTTAACTCAAATGCAAAGCAATCTCTGAACTCATTTAACAGTGTGGCTATGTCTGAACGTTTATCTTTCGACAATGATTCATCAAAATTTATTTGATCTAATGTAATCAGACTTTTATGTTCATTCTTTCCTACCATTAAAATTTTGCAACCAGAACTCTTTGCAGCGTCGATCAAATTATCCGAATTTATTTGTTCGGTGTCCTCATCATTTACCTTCTCCACCTTACAAATGTTCTGGTTTTGTGGAAACATTATATCTTCATTCCCAACATTCATAATCGGTATTGTTGTTTTTCCCTCAGCAACTTTTAGTAATGAGCCAAGTTGCATGTCTTCACTTTCAACCAAAACCAAGCCGTTTTCTATTTCTTCCGTTTGGGCCCTTACTAGATTTATAGACTTGCTCTTGATTTCTTCGTTTCAAATGGTTTTGAAATTTATTTCGGATGTTTTAGTGTCATTCTCTACACCTGTAGGTTTACATTCTTTTGAGTAACCTATATTAAAATTCTGCTTTTCCTTCCAGTAAAATACGTACAGCAATTCGAGAAGTGTTCTTCCTATAATTAAATCCACTGGTTGTGCGCCATCGTTGACAATCAAAACTGGAACATCTCGTGCTATTACATCATCAATCTTTATGTCAAGTACTGTTCCGCCTACCGTTTTTGTGACAGGAGACTTTTGGTTCCCAAATCCAAACAAGTCTTTTCACAAGGAACTATATATACGTTTAGTTTGTCCGCAACTGATTGCTTTAACAGGCAACTCGAACTTCCAGTATCTATTAATCCGCTGACAATCTCATTTTTTATGATAACAGGTTTCAAATAGTTATTGAAAGAAGTGGAATACGTATCCGAAATACTTCCTTTTTCTTTGATTGAGTGCTGCTGATTTCGTCTTTGTTAGTTAAATTTTTGTTTCGTGTGCAATTCCTACTTATATGGCCATAATTGTTGCAAGAGAAGCATTTGAATTCCCCTTTTTCATTGTGTATTCTGGACGTTGAAATAGTCTGCCGCTCTGGAAATTTATGATGATGAACAACCAAACAGTTCAGTCCACTGTTTCTTCCGTAATTTATACTGTCCGACCCCTGATTACTCTTTGTTCCACTACGATGGGAATTTAGTTTTGGATGCACTTCATACTTAACATTCCTATTTTGTGCTGTTTTGTCAGTAACTTGAACACTCTCGTAGTCGTCTAGTTTGTTAGCCAACTCATCCGAGTTTACAAAGTTTGGCCAAACATCAACAAAATGTTCTCTAATTGTAAATGGAACCTTTCTTTTCAACTGATCCGTTACTATGAGTTCTTTCAAGGAATCGAAATCGTTGATGTTCAAACCTGTAACCCATTCATCGAAATAATTCCTCAAATCAAACGCAAAATCTTTCCACGTTATCTTGGATTCTTTAGTGTGATTCAAGAATTTTTGTCTAAACCTTTCAGGACTTAACTTAAATCGCTTTAATAATAACGCCTTAACGTGGGAATAATTGCTCGCGTCCTGTTCAGACTCTCGTGTAATTATTTGCATTATTTCGTATGGTAAAAGTCCCACTAAATATGTAACATAGTCCTCTTCTTTGATACCCATTTGTTTTGCTTGGCGTTCGTATAATACCAGATATGATGAAATATCCCCATCTTCGATTCTATACTTCTGCATAATACGGGAAAATTCGTTAGTCTTAACTGAATCTGTCGAAGTCGTACTGGTTACTAGCCCAACAGGACGACCACTTTGTATTCTCAATTTTTCCAGTTTCAATTCATGCTTTCGTACTTTATCGTGTTCCTCGCGCTCAGCTGCGTCAGCCCCAGCTCTCTCCTTAGCTTCTTCAGCCCTTTTCTCGGTTTCAGTTCTTTCAGCGATAATTCTTTCTAGCATCCCCTTTACAAATTCTTCATCATAACCCTTACTTTTAGTTATTAAGTCTTTTAAATCAATTATTCGGTGTTCTATTTTTACCTCTAAACCAAGCTCTGAGGCCAATTCTTCTAAGTCACACCTCCTCCCTCTGGCTAAAAATGCCATACTTGATTTGATTTCCTAATAAGTTTAATCTTGTCTTACTTATTTTCGAACTTATGCAAAAAAAAAAATACTGTATTACTCATACAGCAGATTTATAGAATCTTGCTTTAAATAATACTTTAATGTATTCTAAAGAATAATGCAATATATTTTAAATAATACTTCTATATAATTCAATATAGTACTTCACTATACTTCAATATAATACTTCACTATACTTCAAAATCAAGAGAATACTTCAAAATCAAAATAATGTTTCAATATACTTTAAAATGAATACTTCAGAATGGAAATAATATTTCACTTCAATATACATCAAAATTAATTCTTCAAAATCAAAAATAATTCTTAAATTTACTTCAAAATGAATATTTCAAAATCAAAATAATAATTCAATATACTTCAAAATGGATAACTTCAAAATCAAAATAATGTTTCAATATACTTTAAAATGAATACTTCAAAATCAAAAAATAATACTTCACTCTAATACTTCTGTGCTTCAAAATACTTCCAAATTTATACGTCAAAACACTACTTTATTATAATGATTAAATATAATCAAAATTAATACATCATACTTGAAAGCAATGCCGCAATATAATACTTTCGTATATTTTAATATACTTCAAAATTAAAATTTCCAGCTATGCATCAGCATAATATTTCAATATAATATTCATACCTGAGAACTAAACATCTTGGGCGCGTAAAATAAGGCATATCGCACTTCTGATTTGTTAGCTTTTTCGCTTTACTTTCTTAGTAGTAATTTAAATTAAAAAAAAACTTACTAAGACTAACCATACTTAATAGAAGAAACATTATTTAACAGCACAACATTTATTAAACATTGCAACATCATTCCACAGCTACATTCTGCCTAACTACGCAGTAGCTACATTGTTTTTCTCTTTTTCCCGACGAACAGTCAATAGTTCATGTGCCCCTTATTCTCCCCCTTTGATTGCTTCCCTTTTTTTCTTATTTACGAATCATCCTCTGCATGGTGACGCCCTCTTTATTGGCGAGTTTAATGAAAATGATAACAGTATTGTGTCCAACTTACAAAAATAGTTTCAGGATGCTGAATCTATCAAGAAAAAGCTTGGGCAAGGTCGTCTATGAGCCATGATAGCCAAAGAAGATCGCTGTTTGTCCATTACAGAAAGGCATAATAAACATGCTACAGCTCTTTTGTGATTTCCCTGTGGCCTCAGGAAAAGATTACTGTTTCCATTATGCTCCATGAAAGAGAGCTGTGTGCATCCTGCTCACTTCTATGAACGAGAGAGTCTCTTTAGCATGGTGCAGAGATAGAGATTGGAGTACAGATCAACGGGCAATTCTCTTTATTGATAAATCCTGGTTCAGCTTAACCATTAATTCGCCATGTACTTTCATGTGAAAGAACCAGGGACTTGCTGCCTACCCTCCAATGTTTGCGATGTTGACCATTATGGCAGTGGAAATTTTATGGTCTGGGCAGTAATAGTGTTGGATGGCTGCACACCCCTCCATGTCTTTGAAAGGTGCATTGTGAATGGTGTAAGATGTAGAGATGAGATGTTGGAGCTCTGTGTTTGCCTATTCAGAGGGTGTTATTGGACGTGTTTTCACTTTAATAGAGTACACACAATATCACAAAGCTCATCTGGTCAATGATTTTCTGGAAAGGGGAGAGATTTGCTCTGGACACAAGGCAAGCACTTTGTTCTGCAAGTCCCAGTGCAGAATGTTTGTTGGGCCTTTCTGTAAACAAGGTTGAAATAATTACTGTCTGTGCAATATAGAAAAATGTACCATTCTAGCACTTTTTTTTAATAAAGAAAAAAAGAAAATTGCTTAGTTTTTATAAACTTACCATGTTTTAGATATTTATAAGATCATTTTTAAAGGATCATAATAAGGTACACATTTTTAAGCAGTGTTGGTAATAGATATTTCATTTTGAGTAGGAGTACTGCTCTGAAAATTCTGATATTGAGGTACAATTTTACATTATTTGTTAAATTGCATTTTTGGCAAGAAAATAAACAAGTTTAAAGAAACAATGACTTCAATTACAAACTTTTACAAAATAGAACTGGTGCAAATGAAATTACAACTATTCATTGTGCAATCTATATAAATAAAACAAAGTCGGGTTAGTTACACCATCTCTGATTTGCTGGATTTGTCTGCTCCCTGAATAGCAGAATAACTATTTAAATATCGGAAGCTGCTAGGTGGTGCTGCAGAACGTCGAATTCTATCCAACCGCTTGCTATGGAAAATCCCATTAAACCTATTTTGACGAAAATTGGTAGATATGGTTATTTGATCACAGAGAATATTTTTACACTATCTATTTTGCTATAATTTGCCGCTAGATTGCACTGCAAAGCGTCAAATTCTATTCCGTTTGACTACTTGCTATGAAAATACCGACCTACCAATTTTGATGAAAATTGGTCATTTGTAGATATGTGAACATGGAGAATATTTTTACACTATACATTTTGCTATATATCTCCTGCTAGATGGCACTGTAGAATGTCAAATTCTATTCCGTTTAAGCGCTTGCTATGAAAATACCGTTCAACCGATTTTGTTGAAACTTGGTACACATGAATATTTGAACATGAAGAATATTTTTACACTATCTGCTTTGCTATAACTTGCCGCAAGATGGTGCTGCAGCACATCAAGTTCTATACCGTTTGACCAATCACCATAAAAAATTTTATACTTACATATTTGAGCATGGACAATATATTTTAACTATCCCTTTAGCTGTTACTCACAACTAGATGGCACTGCAGAGCATTATTACTTCAACTTGCCATTAGATGGCAATGCAGTGCACCAATTTCTTGACCAGACAATTGATCTCTATGAAAATTGATGTACATAGATTCTTGAACACGTAGAATATTTTTGTGTTATCCATTTTGCTATAACTCGCCACTTCATTGTGCTGTAGCTCATCATTACTTGCCACTGGATGTTGCTGCAGCATATAAAAACTATTCACAACTGATTGATAGGAAAACTGGTATAGATAGACATTTGAACATGGATGATATTTTGGCGTTATCCGTTTTGCTATAACTTGCCACTAGATGTCACTTCAAACCAATAACTGCAGGACCGTTCAACTGATCACCATGGAAATTCACATACATAGATATTTGAACATGAAGAATATTTTTGCCGCATCTGTTTTGCTGTAATTCGTCTTCTGTCCATTCAACCGCTTGTTGTTCAACTGATTGTGACAAAAATTGGTCAATACAGATATTTGAGAACGGAGAATACTTTTATGCTATTCATTTTGCTATGACTTGCCACTAGATGCCGATACAGTGCACCAACTTCAAAACCGTTCGACCGGTTAACTTTAAGAATTGGTATACTTAGATTTAAACAGAGAGAATATTTTTTAGTATTCATTTGCCTGTAGCTCATCATTAGATGGCACTGGAACACATTATTACTTAACACGCCACTAGATAGCACTGCAGCAATCAACTTCTTGATTGTTCAACTGACCGCTCTGAAAATTGGTATACATACATATTTGAACACGGAGAATATTTTCTCATTATCCATTTTGCTATAACTCGCTCTTTGATGGCTCTGTAGCATATTATTACTTTAATTCGCCACTAGATAGTGCTGCAGCATATCTTGATCATTAAACTGTTTACTATGAAAATTGGTACACATAGATATTTGAACTTGAGAGTATTTTGATGCTGTCCATTTTGCAATAACTTTGACAGTAGATTGCGCTGCACCGAATTATCTTCTTCACCGTTCAAGCGATTGCCATGAAATTCTATATGCATGATTATTGAACGGAGATAATATTTATGTAATATCCATTTTGATATATCTATTTATTATCATAAATAGTAATTACAACAAAACATAATATAAAAGAAAATCCATTCATTCCCGTGCGAAGAATGGGCCTTCAGCTAATACTTTCATAATATTGAGAGATTTGCTTTTGAAATGGAATCCGTAGAAAGTTAAGTCTTCTTCACATATGGTTGAATAAAATGTTGTCTCTCATTTTTTTCTGCAAATTTAGTAGAAGCTCTTTCTGGATTGAAATCTGAAAGCTCTGGTCCTTCTAAAGAAATTGTCAGAAAGTTAGCCAGTTTTTATTCATATTACAGCAGAAATTGCCCTTTCTACTTTGGTGTTTGATACTAACTTAAGAATATCTATTATGCAATGTTATATTTTTGCTATTTTAAAAAATGTTCTGAGTTATGTTTTTGCATCTCAAATTTTTTGATTCAATTTGTGCAATTATATTATCTTGCCAATGCTTGTTTTAAATCGCTATCTGTGATGCAAACTGCTAATTTTCAACTCCGTTTCTGTTTTAAAAAAAATTAAAAAATTAGTTTTTAAATTAGTAATAACTAAATTAAAAATTTGAGATTTCAAAGACTGTTTCAATAAACAAACTATTTCTATTAAAACTATTTCAATTTCAAAAACTATTTCGACTTATCAATTATATCATAAAAAGTTATAATTGATAAAAAATAAAATAGGAAGCGTACAAGCCACCAGTCATAACCATTTAAGTCAAATACTCACTTCAACATTTAAAATATTAAAATGCTCACATTATTTCATGTCACACTGCCTTTAAGATCTGAGATGTATAAGTAGCTATATCAATGCAACTTTTTTTTTTCTTTTTCAACTAAGTGCAACTTTTTTTTTTCTTTTTGTCTGAAAACTATAAGAATTATTTTTGTTCCATAAGAAAAATTTAAATTCTTGCTTGAGAGAAATTCAGTTTTCAACTTTAAAAAAATGAAAATCTTAGTTTACGAGGGGATGCACCAGTGCAGTCACTCCATTTTCCAGTATTGTTTGATGATTCTATCCAGACTTCATCCCTATAGATCATGTCTTGATGCTGTTTAGAGAACAATTGCAATTCGCAGCCTCCTCAAGAAGCATACAAGGCCTAAATGAGTTCGACTAGTTACTTTAGGAACTCCTAAACTGCCTTATTTTCAGTATGAAACAAGGGTGTTAGGCCTGTTTATTTGTAAGAGAACTATACCCCCTTCTAACACATTTCTTGTTTGGTTCTGTAACAAGTGTTCATACATTCTGGCTGTGATGAGTGCTATGCTCACACTATGCTCACTATGCTCACTTGTATTATAACTGTTGAAAGTTTTTGTTTATTTGTTAGTTTTATATCAACCTGTGTTTAAACCAGATTTCATTAATATCCCTCCAGTGTTTCTTGAGAGAATTGATCAAATCTGAAAATTTTCTTAATTTTGAGCACCAGTTTAATTACAGTATTTTTTTTCCAAGTAATTCTCACAGATTTTTATTTTATTGTAGACATTGTGTATTTTCAGTAAAGGTATAATCAAATACCGTATGATCCCCCCCCCCCCAAAAAAAAAAAAATTACATATATTTATATGCCTACTTTCAATGGTAGCTCATGACCTGCTTCAGTTTCAGTATTTAGATCCGAAAAAAATAGTGCCAGTTCAAATCGGGTGTGTGGGTGTATGTGTATACAGTGAAAAACGTTTAACAAGAAACAACTGAGGGGACCAAAATATTTTTTCGTGTAAAAGATTTGGAAAAAAATGAACAAAACTCACCAATATTTTCAGTGTTATATTTTATTTCAACTTTCTGTTAAACTACAAGTAGGTTGCATCCATTGGGATGAAACGCAAATAAAAAATTATTATTTTTCGGGAGAAAACCAGTTATCTTTTATTGAAATGTATTTTTTTTTATAGAAATTGGGGGTGAGACCTGATGGATGATACTTCTAGAATGACTACTGGGGGAGAAAAAAAAAAAAAAGATTAACCCATTTGCAGAAATTAAACTTTTCTATAAATACATTCTTCTGACTTGCCACAAACATGCCACGGAGATCATAAATGAAATTTTTTTATGTAAACCAAATTTTGTTTCACGTTTAAAGAAAAAAATTGAATTAAATTGCATAGTTTATAGTCTGTACCGCTGTGTCATTTTGTGTTAATCAATTTTTTATTTAAGTGTTGTGTTAATCATTTTGTGTCATTTTGTGTTAATCAATTTTTTATTATAAGCATTTTTGTGTTAAATGTATTTAAGTGTACATATAGAGCAACCTATCTCCTGTGTACATGGTGCAAGTTTGTAAAATTTTTCAATTGACAAATGATCAAAATTATTATAGAACTTTTTCTATTTTTTACCTAATTATATTAGTAAAAAAACCTAATTATGTTAATATTAAAAAGTTTGCTTGGTTATTAATTAAAAAGGCTCATTTAATTTTTCTTTAGTATTTATGTATTGCTGCTCATTCATAATTTTTAAATGATCTTTTTATTTTAAAATCAACATTAACATATAAAATACATTTACACATTATATTTCATAAATCAAGAAAGGAAAATAAAGAAATATCTTACTGCTTTGCAAAAAATAAAATGTGTGCATTTTTTCATTGAAGGTAAAATATTAAAAGAACTGTGTTGCATAATAGGAAGAGATTTTGATTGAGGGTGGTTAGGTGGTGGAACCAGGCTAATATGGCCTCTAATGACAAGCTGCCACTGCCTACTTACTTTTACATGTTTAAATAAAATTTATACATTTTGACAATTTTTAATAATAGATATACCAGAAAGTAGTACAAAAAGCCTAGATATAGCAAAGTGTTAATTTTTTTTTTTAAATTTTCCTTATAAATCATTTTATATATGTTTTGTCAAAGTGGCAATTAATAGGGTTCTGTTGTAGGCTAAACACACTAGTTAGAAGTTGATCAGAATCCAAAGTCTACAATTTTTTTATATTTTTTATTATTGAATATGTTTGTGTTATGTGTAAAAGTTTGGAATGGTTCGGAATGTTGGAGGATAGTGAAGGTTTCCCTTGTGATATGCATTTCAACTTCAAGTGCTAATATTTTGTGTAGTTAGGTATTTTGCAATTTCTTTTTAAAATTTGTTTTCCTTTTATTGTGATATTTTTTTTGATAATTGTATACTATTTTTATGCGAAACAAATTATTCAAGCTACTGTGTTAGTTTTTTGTTTTGTTTTGTGTTGTAAATCAACATTTTGGTTTACAGTTTGGAGTTAGGCGGGTTACTTAGGGTGTGTAAATTCGAGTTTACTGTTACATTTCTTTGGAAAAAAAAAAAAAAATGTTACACATTTTTTTTTTTTTCGTGTGAGAGGGAGGTATTTGTTATGATATCAATTTGAAGTAAAGTTAAATTAATTATATTTGTTATGATATCAATTTGAAGTAAAGTTAAATTAATTATATTTGTTATGATTTCAATTTAAAGTAAAGTTTAATTAATTAATAGCCTACTTAGTTAAAAATCCTAACCTTAATTAGTGAATTTTAAATCAAGTAAAATTAAAATTACTAAACATTTTGTTTATTAAGATGGTTTTGTTTTGTCACCATATACCAGTATTCATAAAGGAAATAAAATAATAATGAAGTGTTTAAAATTTATTAAGGTATATGATAAATTACTATTGATGACTCATGGCTGACTCTTTTTTTTTTTAGTTATTTATTTACTTGTACTATATTTTGCCGCCAAACACAACGATCGTTGATGCTAGCGATAGTGTTGCCATCATAATAAAATGTAATGGTATATATGTGTTCAAGTAATTAAAATAATTTGTACAACAATTTTCTTTTAAATTTTAAATACATGAAAGTACGTTTTGTGAGAGCTGACATCATTTCAGAGGGCTGGTAATTAATTTTTAGAGCTGACAGTAAAATTTTCATAATGTTAGTTGGGAAACTGGTAATTTTCCTTAGAAAAAATTAAGTTGTTTGTAATTACAGTTAAGTTTTTTTTCCTTTCACTCTAATTATCTTTTCTGGAATTCTCTAACCTTCTTTCTAATTTTTAATAACATCCAATAACTACGTGCATCGATACTAATACTTCGATTTATTATATCAAAGAAGAAAACAACAACGGCGCAAGAATATTGAGATTGTGATCCAAGCATTTTTAAATCGAAAATCGAATTTCTACAATAGTTACAGCAATAAGAACAACTTTCACCCTTTTTATCTTCGTCAAAATTTAAGTTTCAATGCTCATCAATAATAAATCTACAAGTTTTCAGCAATAATAAATTTATCTTCGACTGAACTACTTTACGAGCGGAAAGTGCCAGCCAAGGAAGTAAAAAGGTGATTTAAGGCGGGTGAAGCGTGGGTTGCGGTCTCTTGGCTGCTGGCGTCACCGACGGAAGGTTACAGTCTTGATTCCTTGCTACCAAAAAAAAAAAAAAAATGGTGCATGAGGACAACTACAACGAGGATCATCGAACAACGAGATAAATAATTATTCTTCGAGAGGAGGGGCCCCTCACATCAGCAATAAGTTTCTTTTTTTTTTTCCTCTCTTTCTTTTCTATCCTTAATTCTATTCTCCAAAATGGTTTGAGCTCAACATGAGTTAGGCAAATTTTTAAAACTTTTAAGAAGTCAGCTCGGGGTACCGGAAAATGTTGTATCGTAATGTATTTTGTATTTTCATGTTTTACGAGATTTATCTAGTTTAATTGCCTAATGTAAAAGATTAAAAGTTTAAATAAATGTAATGTTTACTTAGAAAAATGGCTCCTCTTATTTCCACACTTCGTGTAAATTTCTTGTAGCACTTTTTCTAGGATTTACTTTTCAGGTTCTTTCATTACAAGGAAATTTTGCACGTCTATTCCGTGCAGCCTGGGCTATTGCGGATTAATTAAGTGATGTTTATTTTTCTAGGAAATGATAACTTTGCAATAAATTGTTTTACAATCATATATGTTAAGAAATCTAAATTATTTTTTTTGTTAACTTGTAAAGGTAAACTGATGGCACAACACTTCAGTAGTTTAACCAAGTTGGAATTGACATAAAAAAATGAAATTGCTTTCTGGTCCTCACTGATATTTATGTGCATTAATTACTAATACTTTATAAAAAAAATTCTGATATTTATTGTCGCTTCCCCCTTTCATAGTTATTTCCTTTACTGTTTTTGTGTTGTCAGTACTTCAGATTTAACTGTATTGCAAGGTCTTTGTTTCCATGATAAAGAACTGATAGGCATTATCTGTCAATTTCTGAATTGACCTGTATAAACATTGCTCATGTGAGAAATGTGAATAAATGATGAATTGTTATTTTAAATTGTTAGGTATAAACACCTGTGACTGGATTCAAGTTGGTGGATTATTATTCTGCTCAAGAATTACTTATGCATTTTTTTTTTAATCATAGGATATTAAGGAACAGTGAATGGCATAAATCTATGAGTGCTGTTGATTTTATATCCGAAGCTGGAAGAAAAATACGTATTGGAGAAATGCTGTCCCGTTCTAGGTATTAATACTTATATAAATCTTTAGATCAGTCTGAAGTAAGCATTGACTCATTGAAAATGCTTATAATATTTATTCTTTGTTTTAACTATTTGTGATACCAACTACTTAAAATGTTTTCTATGAAAAGTTGATATGGAAAATAATCAAAAATTGTATTTGCTTGAGACAGTTGTTAATTTTACCCCTTAAAATTGGGAAGTTTTCCCCCTTCTCTTTTCTTACTCAGAAATATTTTCATATTTTACTAGTGTAAAGCATGTCGGTAAAATTAGTTGGAGATTGGTTGTTGTGAAAAACACATAAATTAAGTAAAAACATAGAAATTTTGGAAAGAAAATCAGTAGAATGTGTTGTAGAATCTATCCCTTATTTACTTTGTTCAGAAATAGTAGATGATAAGTTTAAGGGTAATAATAGTTTTGTGGCAGTATGCTACACTGCATCATCATGTATCATTTTACAATAGGCTCTGTCAAAATGGCAACTTTATGTCTCAACACGCACAGCTATGACTGTGTAGAATTTTATGAAAAAATGTCTTGAAAACATGGAATGGTTGGGGAAATTTAATAACCGAGTCAAAACCTTGTCTATTGTTTCTCAAATATCATTAATTTGTTTCAGTGTCAAAACAAGGATGGAGAGTGGAGCTGGAATGTGTTTTTCAGAATTCAGCTATCAAGTTTTTCAATCCTATGATTGGGACCATCTATTAAAAACACATGGTTGCCGAATTCAAGTAAAAAAGAAATTTTTATATTAATTTGTTTTAAACATGTTGAATAATTAAAATTATAATTTTTTAAAGTAACATATTTTATTTAGTTTTATATTGTACACTTTCTCAAAAAATATTTGTGTTCAAGTCAAACTTCCTATTCATATTTAAAAATTTTCCTCTGTAAAAGTTAATCATGCCATATTTATGCATATTAATAACTTCTCATAAATTTTTCTATTTTTGTGTTTTTCCAAAAAGTAATAAGTTATTGACAAAACTAAAATATGATATTTGGCTATTACTCAAAAACAATTTTGAGTAGGTGTACACTTCTGACCAAAATTATTTGATGTAGCCAAATTTGGCAGAGAAATATATTTTTAGGAAAAAAAGCACCTAGCAACATGACTATAATATGCAGGTTATATAAAAAATGGTCTAATCATGATTTTTATATCCTGTGAAGGTCCACCTAATATAGTGTGTGACTACTGTGCATTGCTCCCCACAACAAGCTACCATTGTGGTA
This sequence comes from Cheiracanthium punctorium, assembly GCA_038373885.1. Taxonomy (NCBI): domain Eukaryota; kingdom Metazoa; phylum Arthropoda; class Arachnida; order Araneae; family Cheiracanthiidae; genus Cheiracanthium; species Cheiracanthium punctorium. Next base: position 2,652,297 of record JAWZYV010016900.1, on the reverse strand, counting down.
AAGAGGTTGTTGTTTTGATTAGACATTTTTTGATGTAACCATATATATACATGCTAAGCTGGAGAACTGTCTTGCTCCTTTTTTCTGAGCCATCTGAAGATTATGATTAAAATTCACAAAAAGATGGCAGAAAGATATTCATAACTGCCAACATCAGGGTTCGCACTAGACCACAGGATTGCACGATTCTAGCAATGTCTTACTAAATACCACTCAAAAAAATAACACTTGTGGGCTTTTCCCGCATGTTTGTGTACCTGCATATTTACTAACAATTCACTTTTTTTGTTGTTGTCATATTCTGTATGCTTTTTTCTATAATAATAGGTAAATTTCTGGAGCTGTAATTGCAGCAGTTTCTTAGTCATTAAAATTGGGTACCACCTACCTTGATTGTGCAGTTCTGTCTTTTCCATAAAACACAAATAAAAATCTTTTAGAAAAAGGTTTATTTTTCTGTGATTCTTTTTTTCCCATTTATATTAACTTATTTTATTTAGATTAGATATGTTAATAGTCGATAATTAAAAAATAATTATTTATTTTACTATTATGCATCCTGTTTACATTTTGAGGGAAAAAACTTGAATTAATTTACTGAGAAATAGTTGAAGCTTACTACATTTGCCGAAAAGTAGTTGTATTTGTAGTTAATTACATTTTTCGAAAAGTAGTTTTTCCAATCACTGGTTAATGGTAAATTTGATGCTATGTGTTTATTATGCATTTGATTTGTAAATATGTCACTCATGTCTATGCACATTTTTATTTCAGTTTGGTGGAAATGACCAAATGGGAAACATCAAATCAGGCTACTTAATGATTAATCATTCACAGTATCAACATGTGTATGGTATTATTTTACTTGTGTCTTTGAGATTTATTTCATTTTAAATTTGTAATTCTATCATATAAGTATTTTTAAACTTTTTTTTTTTTTCTATTTTATTGAATTATGACAAGTATTTGGAATGTGAGACATGCAAATGTGAAATAAAGAAACAGAAACAACAACAACAAAGAAAAAAAGAAAATTCAGATAACACTTATTTGAAAATATTTTCTACAATAAGAAATGTTTTGCCCCTCCCCCCATCCCCAAATGTTACATGGCAATTTACAACAATTCCATTGATAGAAGAGTAGCGTAATTTCTTGAAGAAACTCCATGGCATTTATGTGTTGAACAGTTGCAGGGTTTTTATCATTGTAGCACTTACATTCAAAAAAATATCCATGAATATCATGAAAAAAATATTAGTTTATCACTTTGTTGCTCTACAAAGACCAGTCAGTCGTTTTCTGCGAACTTTGTTATGTTTATCTGTTGTCTATATTTTTTCCTCTTGAGTGTCTTAATCACCCTAAGATTTTGGAAGAGTGAGATTTTTTCCTTTCACATCAGGTTGAACAGATTCTGTTCTTATTCTCTGTCCGTAGATGAATGTTTCTGAACCCATACCTCCCCTCCTCTTTCTATTGTAAATGGTAAATATACAGTGATTCTTTTCAAGTTTTGACACAACCTCACTTTTGTTGTAATCATGGATGCAATAGCAATCTATGAAATTTTTTCATCTTCCTTCTCCCTTTTTTTAAATAATCTAATATGAGTAGTAGGCATTTTTTAAAAACATAGTATGAATATTGACATCATGACACAGGGTAATATTTTGTGACTATTGCATTTACGACAATGTCACATACAATTTAACTTAAATGCAACTTAACTTTTTTAAAAAAATTACTGTGCATATTAAAATTTTTTTTTATGCAATTTATTTTGAGTGTGATATTTATGCTCATGCAGCATTTCTTCTGGAAAGTAGTACTGTACTGAAAATGTTAAGAAAATGACTCATGCCCTTAAGAAAAGGAGTAATAGAACTTTTCTTCAAATAATGTAAAGCATCTATACATTAATTTGAAACATGTTTTTTACTGTAAAAACTAAATTGAGAGAACGGCTAGGTGTAGAAATTTGCTTGAGGTGTCTAAAAAAAGGTCTTGGCCCATAGATGTGTTATCAAAAGAGAAAAATAGAAAAAGTCAAATAGTTCAGGCATGGCAGAATGGCAAAGTTGCAATTTTTTGCCATAGAAATAATATTGTGGTGTACAATGTAGTCAGAAATTTTTCATGGGGTAGGGGGTTACAACAACTGCAACTCACATAATGTGTACAAAGTGCATGATAAGGGAGTGAAGAATATACATTTTGTATGGCAAAAAGTTCCTCATGGGGGGGTGACCTCCCTACCCCCCACTTGGCTACACCACTGGTGGTTTATTAAATACATTGTTGGCAGTCATAAAAGCCTTCTTCCTTTTGGTGCTTTATACCTTATTTCTTTAATCTATGTATTAATTTGATACATGTTTTTCCTGTATCCACTAAATTGAGCGAACGGCTAGGTGTAAAAATTTATTGAGGTGTCTAAAAAGAAGTCTTTGTCTGTAGATGTGCAATAACAGAGAAAAATGAAAAAAAGTAGAACGGTTCAGGCATAGTAAAATGGCGAAGGTGCAATTCTTCTCCATAGTCTTCACATGTGGTTCATTAACCTCATTGGCAGTTAGAAAAGCCTTCTTTAGTTTGGCACTGTATCGCTTATTTCTTTAATTTTTCAGTTTACCATCTATGGCAGTGCGAGAAAATCTAAATAGGAGGGAGTACGCATGCCATTTGGCAGATTAATTCTTTGTCTCTCGCAGAATACAGATCATGTCACCTCTTTTTCCAAATTCTGACGTTTTTCACTACTTTCTCGCTAATCAAACCATTTTGTGCCTCTATATTTTGCATTTATATTTATAACCTTACCAGGCATATTCTGATAACACTAAGAACAAGTATGATTTTATATGAACCGGATCAAAAATTTTTCAATTTTTGCATGTTTTGAGTTTTAATATGTGTCTCTAACAGGGACGTAGCCAAGGGGGGGGGTTAGGGGGGTCATAACTCCCCCCATGAGGAATTTTTTGCCATACAAAAATGTATATTCTGCACTCCTTTATCACACACATGTATGCATATATATGAGTTGCAGTAGTCGTAACCCCCCCCCCCCCCCCCATGAAAATTTCTCGCTACGCCCTTGGTCTCAAATAACACAAAGTTTAAATTTTTAGAAAATCGCTTTTTGGTCAGAAGATATGACAGGGTCTCAAAATGGGAGACTTGGCACCTAATGGGGGTAACATAGATACCTCTGGCTCAAAGAGGAAAAATGAATGTTTAATTTTTATAACTTGCTAAATGAAAAAGAAATCACCAAAATTATTTTTATATAATGAAGTATATATCCCTCTAATGCATATTAAATATATTCAAACCATGAAATAAATAATTCATCAATTATTTTTACCTGTTTAATTTCTTTTTTTATTTAATTTTTGTATGAAATGGAACTAAGCAATTTTTGTGTAGCATCACCTTACATTTCTCACACCATAGGCGAGTATTCTTTTTATAAAGTTTGCATTTTGACTGCATGTCAGCCTGCGTGATAAAAGATTCACACCATCAAAGTGTATGTTAGAGTTTACTGAAGTATGTAGTTCTAGTTGATGTATTGACGATGATTCCAGTCTCTCTGATTTCATCAAACACATCACAATGTCTCGTAAAAATGTTAATCGAGACATTTTCCTATTCATTTCTCGATAGACTCGCCAAGCCGCTACCGCAGGTCATGTTCAAAGTGTTGGTGAAAAATGTCCACCACCATTTTTTACCTTTTATTCTCGGTCTGTAGGAACTCAAAATTCTATCAAGAAGGTCTATGCCTCCCATATTTTTACTATACGATCCAACTATTCCTGGTTGAGGTAAATCAATCTTCTTTTTAGATTTTCGGCACCAATGTTTTGCCTGCCCTATAGGCTCCATAGATTCAAAATTCAATGCAAAGCATTCAATCTTGCTGTCCTTCCATTTTACTACACTAATATCCTTTGTTATGATGTAGTCAGATGTTCCTCTTTCTTTTCTTACTAAAACTTTACTATCTTGTAAAGGACGTTTCTGAAGTCTGTTCTCTCTCACTGTTCCAGTTAGACAAAATTCTCTTTTTTGCATTTCTTCAAGCAATGGAAGAGAAGTGAAAAAGTTTTCAACATACACCTTGTGTTGTCTACAGTTTTCAATACATTCTATTAAAGCCAAGACAACTCATGTTCCAAGGGGCGTTTTGTCTTCAACTTCTGTTTCTTTTCCTATATAAACTTTTATATTGAATGGATAACTTCGGGAAGAAGCAAGAACCCACAATTTGTACCCAAATTTTTATGGGTTTTCCTTGCATATTCATTTTAGCAGAATGCCTACCAGTATAAGGTATCATTTCATCAATACTTAAAGATTCAGAAAATGTTCCAAATTGCTGCAATTTTTTGCAAAACATCTGGATAAAACATCTCACTTTGGACAACTTGTCAGAGCCATCAATTGAATTATTGTCACATAGATGAAGATACTTTTTTATGTCTTTAAATCTCTACCTACTCATTGAATTTTGTATGAAGGGCAGATTGCAGTCTTCTGAATTGCTCCAATATAAATCTTCTTGAGGCAAGGAATGATATGTTGTCAAAGTGATGAACAAAAGAATTCCTAAAAATACTTATAAGAATTTTTCAGATAATGAAAATGTGCAGTTATTTTTTTGGATAGCATACCTTAAAGTTTCTTCTAAGATAAGATTCATCAAAATCAAAATACAGATATCAGAATCAAAATACATTTTAAGTAGTTCGTAAGGAGCTATTTTCTGCTAATTCAGGATGCATCTCTTCTAAAATTCATGATTTTTCAGACTGAATTGGAGTTAAAACATTAGCTTTTTTCTAAACATGATTTTTTTAGACCTTTTTGGTTGTTTATCATATTAGCATCATTTAGTTTGACCAATTTTTTCATTTTTGGCAATTTTTTAGACATTTGTTGGTTTTGACTTACATTCAAGTCATCTTTATCACTTGAGGAAGAATTTTCTTTCAGACACTTCTTTCTCTTTTCGGTGTAATTTTCTTCCTTGCTTTATTTCGTGTTTCACGCCGTTTTAAATTAAGTTCAACTTCTCTGCAAACATCCAATGGCTCTATTTCATCTAAATCGTTTTCAATAAAATTTTCTTCACCAGTTATCTGACCAAGATCTGGCACAAGAGATACTGCACTCATCTGTTGAGAATTCGTCGAATCTAATGTTTCCATATAGTCTAAGGCTTGCTGTACAGTTAAAAACTTTAACGGCATTTTACTTTTCAAATGAAATTTCTCTACTGAAAACGAACTTTACTTACTGAAAGTTTATATTGTAATGCTGGCCAAAAATTTGGTGGAAACCACTGTGGAATGTGGGAGAAAACACTATGACTAATTCAACACCTGCTTAGGGTCACCTGCTTTGATAAGAACACCTGTCCTTGAACAACAAATAGTCCAGTCAAATTAGGAAAAATGGGGGAAAAAATTTATATATTTTTGAAACTTGGGGAAAACACTAATTGGGTATGTAGTTGTATGAAACAGAAAAGTTCCCTCCTCTAGGGGTGCTGCGTCCCCCCATTCGGCCCCCCCCAAAAGTCACTTTTTTAGATTTTCACTTGTATCTCAAAAACCATTTGTCTTAGGAAAAAAATGTCAATTACATAATGAAAGCTGATAAAATTTCCTACAAGATTGTAATTGGTTATTTTTTTCTATATACAATAGCTTTCGAGATATGTTTTAGACAAAATCGCAAATTTTTTGGAAAACGCTTTTCTTTTTATTCCGATTTTTAACAAATTTTGTCGTATAGCTCTTCAACCCTCAGTTTTATAGCAATTATTTTCAAAACAAAGTTGTAGAGTATTCAATTATCTTTAAAATGAGTTATTATTTGTAACTTTATCTTTAAATGATCAAAAGTTATTGCAATTTTTTAATTTTTCAACAAATTTAGCAAATTCGAATGAAAACTACATTGCACGTCAAAGTACGACAAAATCTAGGAAAAAATTATAAAGCTTTGAAACTTGAGGAAAACATTGATTGGGAATGTAGTTGTATGAAACAGAAAAGTTCCCCCCTCTGGGGGGGGGCACGTCCCCCTTTAGCCCCCCTAAAAAAGGCCCTTTTTTTTTGGATTTTAACATTTATCTCAAAAACCGTGCGTGTTTGCAAAAAATATCAATTACAAAATGAAAGCTGATGAAATTTCCTACTAGATTGTTATGGATTATTTTGTTCTAGATGCAAAAGCTTTCAAAATATACGTCTTAGAAAAAATCGCAAATTTTTGGAAAACGCTTCTTTTTATCACTATTTCCCACTAACTTTGCCTTAGAGCTCTTCAACCATCAGTTTGATAGGAATGGGTTTAAAACAAAATTTTAAAGTATTCAATTACCTCTCTCGGGGGGCCGCGTCCCCCCTTTAGCCCCCCCTAAAAAAGGTCCTTTTTTGCATTTTCACTTTTATCTCAAAAACCGTACGCCTTAGCAAAAAAATGTTATTTACAAAATGAAAGCAATTTCCTACAAGATTCCTGCGGGTTATTTTTTTTCTAGATACAGAAGCTTTTGAGTTTTAGAAAAAATCGCAAGGGTTTGGAAAACGCTTCTTTTAATCACAATTTTCCACTATGCGTTCTACTAGCTCTTCAACCCTCAGTTTTACAGGAGTATTCAATTCCTTTAAAATAAGTTATTATTTGTGATTTATCTTTAAAGGATAAAATATTATACCAATTAGAAATTTTCAATAAATTTTAGAGAATTCGAATGAAAACTACATTGCTCGACCAAGTACGACAAAATCTAGAAAATAATTTATAAAGTTTTGAAACCCGCTGAAAACACTTGTAGGTGGTGCAATATTAAGAAACAGGAAAGTTCCTCTATCTTGGGGGGGGGGCGCGTTCCCCTTCCCTCTAAAATTTTTTTTAATGCAAAACGGTTCTTTTTTTTTCAATAATAATTTATATTACATAAGCGTACGATTTAGTTTCATTTCGTTCTATTTTTATTTCTTCCTCCTATTGTTTCTGCTGAACTAGTTACATTTTATTTGTATAAAAATGCATATTTAACGCATAAATGTTAGTACTAAAGTCTAAATTAACCGCCTCTCGCCCCCCCCCCCCCAAAAAAAAATCTTTTGAAAGAGATATTTTTTACATCAATAGAATTCTGTAATGCAATTCATCTGTTGAATATTATATACTTTGACATTTGCATTTCAGTGATCATTCGTCATCAGAATTAATACTTACAGCAAAATCAATAAAAAAATCACTACATAATTATAACACACTTACTTTCTCTTGTGTGCAACATCTGTACAATAATAGAGCAACAAATGTATGCTCATAGTCTTCTGTCAAATCAGTGGGAGTCCTATTGCTGCAGCTTTGACCTCGACAACTTTTGCACATTGCTGTACAGCGCAAATTGGCTTTCACACACGTGCATTTTTCCCCGCAAGCTTGAATGCAGCCGCATGAAATGAGAAATAATATTTTTTCTGGAGCTGGTGCTCGTTCCATATAAACTGGAGAGAGCGATGAATTCAGTTCTCTCCATCCCCAGTTTCTGGGTTCTAAATTTTATCAGTTTTCATTTTGTAAAAGGCATGCTTTTGCTAAGAAGCACCAATCTTGAGATAAAAGTGCAAATCTAAAAAAGGGAACTTTGAGAGGAGGGGGCTAAGAGGGGGGGACGCTGCACCTCTAGAGGCGGAACTTTTCTGTTTCATACAACTACATACCCAATTAGTGTTTTCCCCAAGTTTCAAACCTTTATAAGTTTTTTCTAGATTTTTTCTTGCACTCTGACACACAATGACCTTTTCATTCGAATTCCCTAAAATGTATTGAAAATTTCAAATTGCTATAACTTTTGATCAATTAAAAATACAACTACATATAAAAATTCAATTTAAAGGTAATTGAATACTTTAAAATTTTGTTTTAAACCCATTCCTCTCAAGCAGATGGTTGAAGAGCTATAAGGCAAAGTTAGTGGGAAATAGTGATAAAAAGAAGAGTTTTCTAAAAATTTGCGATTTTTTCTAAGACGTATATCTTGAAAGCTTTTGCATCTAGAAAAAAATAATCCATAACAATCTAGTAAGAAATTTCATGAGCTTTCATTTTGTAATTGATATTTTTTTGCAAACATGTACGGTTTTTGATATAAATGTTAAAATCCAAAAAAAGGACCTTTTTTAGGGGGGGGGCTAAAGGGGGGACGCAGCCCCCCAGAGGGGGGAACTTTTCTGTTTCATACAACTACATCCCCAATCAATGTTTTCCTCAAGTTTCAAAGCTTTATAATTTTTTCCTAGATTTTGTCGTACTTTGATGCGCAATGTAGTTTTCATTCGAATTTGCTAAATTTGTTGAAAATTTAAAATTGCAATAACTTTTGATCATTTAAAGATAAAGTTACAAATAATAACTAATTTTAAAGGTAATTGAATACTCTACACCTTTGTTTCGAAAACAATTGCTATAAAACTGAGGGTTGAAGAGCTATACGACAAAATTTGTTAAAAATCGGAATAAAAAGAAGCGTTTTCCAAAAATTTGCGATTTTGTCTAAAACATATCTCGAAAGCTATTGTATATAGAAAAAAATAACCTATTACAATCTTGTAGGAAATTTTATCAGCTTTCATTTTGTAATTGACATTTTTTTCCTAAGACGAACGGTTTTTGAGATATCAGTGAAAATCTAAAAAAGTGACCTTTTGGGGGGGCATAAGGGGGGAACGCAGCACCCCTAGAGGGGGAACTTTTCTGTTTCATACAACTACATACCCAATTTGTGTTTTCCCCAAGTTTCAATAATATATAAATTTTTTCCCCCATTTGCTGTTTTTTGGTCTAATTTGACTGGACTAAAAGGAGAAAATACACAAAAGAGAGTTCAACAGATTTATTCTTAGGAAAGGGGAGAGGACAATATTTTGCTTAGTCAGAACACACCAACTCTCCCATTTTGGGACCTTACTAAATAAACATCTGTGAAAACCTATTAAATTATTTTTCTTGAACACTTTTTCATATACAAGCTTAATTACAAAACAATTGTTTTTAATATTCAGTGTTTCTGAACTCCCAAATTCAAATTAATTAGTTTTAGTGAATTATTTTAGTATTTATTTTAGTATTATGTATTATGGCTCTTTTTGAGCCAAATTTGCTTAAATTTGAGCAATTTTAAAATATAGAAATTACATTAGAAACTTTTTAAAAAAATTCCCAATGAAGCTAGGTACTTCAATATTCAAGGGAAAAAAATTAAAATATATGCATTTTAATTACTAGCGGAAAAAAAAATTCTTAATCAACATTTCCCAAAATGGGAGACTTTGGGCTTAATGGGTTAAAAAGAAAGAAACCGACTCCAAATTACTTCACCATAACGGAAAATTATTTCCATTCTAAATTAAAAGGATTTGAAAAATTCTCACAAAATATAGCAGATATCGCCAAATTGAGTTCAGTCTTGAGGACTTCAGTTTTGATGCCAAACTTGGCAATAAATCGCCAAATATGGCCAACTTCGGCTTAATATTATATGGGCCCTAATATAATGCATATGACGGTACTGGCAAACCTACCTCAGCTATACCATTATTCGCATTAAAAATAGTAGGATTTAGCAAATTCTTGTCAAGTACAGAATATATTGCAAGTTGAGTTCAGTTTTGGAAACTTATTTTTTGATGCTAAACTTGGAAAAAAAAAATCGCCAAAAGTGGCCAACCTTGATGGCTTTTAGCCTTGATGGCCTTGATAGCATTAAGACCAGCATCGTTACGGGCAGCCCTTTAAGCAATTGTTTAAAAACATGTTTTTTTCCATATGATACCGTAAATGACATGGTATTAGCCCTAATATAATGCAATCCCATAATTTTTCATAATTAGGAAAATCCTATATTTAGATCTTGAATGTAACACAAGTCAAATTTTAACGGGAAATGATCAGTCAAAAAACATCACATTATATTCTGGCCAATGTATGGTAAGGTAGTATCATAAGAATGTGCGACCACCCCTGAACTATCCCCGTTTCTAATGAAAAAAGAATTTTTGGAAAGGTCCATACGGTAAGAAATTATCGCTGTACATATATAAAAAAATAAAGTATACGCATTGAACATATAGTACCTCCTCCGTTTTTAAGGTCGGTAAAAAAAAAAAAGTAAAAATTAACTGATAAGCATTACAGTGCTATTTCGTTCACTCTGGTATTTTCTGTTGACATAATTTGTGGACATATTTTTGTGGGCTGATTTACATCAACACATTTCCATTGTATTTTTCAATGGGTGCATTCAACTGAGCTCACATTTGGCATATATATGAATGATATTGATTTTGGTGTGTCTAGGACTTATAGCTTTTTTACAGGGCTGCAAAAAATATTTCTCATACACTACGGCCGATGGAGAAAAATACTTAAAAGTGCACTAGCTTCTAAACGGGGCATTTGATTGAGATCACATTTGGTTTATACTATTAAAGACCATTGTCAAAAAATAAGTCCTCAAAAACTGAGCTAGGCTTGATGATATCTACCAAATTTGGCTTGAACTAGCAAACACTACAGCTTATTGCAAAGGAGGAACAGTTTTGTTAGGCAATTTTAATATAGATTCAAAGTTCAAAAAAGTGTTTTATGGAACAAGAAAGGCAAATATGGTACACTCATATATACACTTTCCAAGCAGTATTTATAAAGTTGAAGTGTAGTTAGAATATGCCTGATGAGGACTGTCAAACAGGTTTGATAGACACTTTTAATATAGATTTCAAAGTGTTGTAGAGGGAAAAAAAAATGACAGAAAGGTGAAGTTGGTTATAATATGCCTAAGATTGTGAAACAATTTTAGTAGGCGATTTTAATATAGATTTCAATTTCAAAGAAGTGTTTTATGGAACAAGGAAGACAAATACCGTACACTCATGGATTATGATACACTTATTGGGATGAAGAAGCAAAATAGGGATGAAATGTGCATTACGATATGCTTTTACTATATAGCACTTTAGTGCGTATTTAAAATACGAAAGTGTACCAAATTTTTAGTACTAAAGTGCTATTTCATTTTCTCTGAGTTTTCCTGTTGACATACTTTTGTGGGCGCATTTTTCAATATCGTTGCCAGATAGCGGCAGAGAGGGAAGGAGGATAAAATATTGAATGTCTCCAAGCTTTTCAATATTTGATGATTTATCATCACCAAGTTTAGTGCAAAAAATAAATCCCAAACTGAACTTAGCCTGGCGATATCTTCCATATTTGGCGAGAAACTAGCAAATGCTACACTTTATTACAAAGGAGAAGTATAGTTAGAATATGCCTGACGATGATTGTAAATCAAATTTAGTAAGTGATTTTAATATAGATTTCGATTCCAAAGAAGTGTTTTATGGAACAACGAAGATGTAGCAGCACACTCATGGATTATTCTACACTTAATCAAATAAAAAAAGTAGGACAACACATGGATTCTGGTACCCTTTTAATATATATAACACTTTAGTGTATATTTAAACTAAAGCTATAGTAAAGGTGTATGGGGTCTCTTCGTCTAACTGCAGGACGTGCTCCAGATTTTTTTATATATTTTTAATCTTGCCGGCAGGGTGTGTTAAAATAGAAATTCTTTATAAATACAAATGTTCTTGAAGTTAAATGAGCATGCTTTTTCACACTCTAAGACTACCAGGGTTCCCTCTAGTTACAAAATTAACTCAATTTTCATAAATGTAATGACTTTAGTAATAATTTTTAAAATGATAATCATGCTATTTTGCCACACATTAATTTCAAGTTCCTCAATATTTGTCAGATTACTTTCAAGTTACTGAGACATTGCATTCCTATAAACAATATTGTTCTTCTGCTAGAGTCTGATTTTTCAATCAACTATTACTGTGCCAAATTATTTTAAGTGAGGGAGAGGAGGAATTTGTCCAAATGAAAGTCCATTTCATCGTGGTGGTTAGGAATGGTACAATAATCCTGGAACAAGAGAAAATAACTGTAAGGAAATGAGATAGATCTGTGTTGATAACTAATAGAGTTCTTTTTCTTGTGATGCAGGAGAGGATATAGGGTCACATGGGGGAATTATGGGTCTAAAACAACATCTTAATTTTTTCTGAAGTATGAAAAATAAAACAATTTAATTTGGCATGAAGTGAGCTTAAATGATGTAGAAATGATTCAAATTATAACTTTATCTAAAATTGAATTATTATTTATTTAATTTAAATTTTTGAGTGACCAGGAATTATCATGGATTCAGGCAATTATGGATCACATATGAGGTAAATATGGGCCAACCCTTTTTTTAAATTGTAATACATGTCAAAATTAAATAAGCATTTTAAGTTATCATTATTTAGCTCACAAAAAATGTTTTAATTATCTAATGTGTTGTATTTAAAAAAAAAATACATTGATTTTTAAATATAATAACTATTTTTATGAATCTGTTACAATTAGCTTTTGTTCTAAGCCCACAATTCTGGGCAGAATGTTTTATTTGTATGCTATGTTTGTACTTTTACTATTAACAAAAAAAAAAAAAAAAAAAAAAGATTATTTCTGCTTAATTTAGTATTTACTTGTTTCAATTTCTCCCAAAACATCTTGCTTGGGCCAACAAAAATTTCTGGCACCTTGTTCCAGAAATTTTATTTCTTCTTTTTCCTTGTCCAAAATTTTACTTATTTTCCCAATGTAAAATGGGTCATTATAAAAAAAACAGAGCAAAATATTTCTGCTTTTCAAATGCAGATTGCATTGTAGCACCTTCTTAACAACTAAAGAGGACTTTTTTTCCCTACAACTTCTTTCATCTTATTTTCATTGTAATTCGACAGTTCTAACTACAGATTCAAATTAGCTTGTTTTGCATTTGAAGAACCGTGTATATCATCTTGCGAGGGTGCTTTTACTTTTTTACTATTATTTTTGCTTTATTATAATTGCTGAATTTGTATAAATGTGTCTCCTTATTTCAAAATTTGATACACAAGATGAGCACCTTAATTGCTGATTTAGTATTTTTTCAAATACTTTAAAAATTAATTTAAAAAATAATGAAGAAAAAAGTGTATGTAGATATCAAAAGTTTAGAGCTTTTTCTATTAAAAAATAGCACCAACAAAATTGTTTTCTCAAAGATGTTTCACTGGTATGGATCTTTGAAAAAATCATGATTTGCAGAGACAATCTTTTTTAATTATCTTTGACTAGCAGCGTGGCCCATGCAATGGAAGAGAAATGCACATTGACCATAAATACAGATTCTAAAGGAAAGGAATGTGAATCCTCCTGCTGCAGTGATAAAAAAAAGAACACTGGACTTCCTGCTGCAAAAAAAAAAAAAAAAAAAAAAAAAAAAAAATGAACACGGCACCTGATAGCATATAGAGGTTACCGGGAATGGGACGTGGCTAGGCTGGAATGTGAATCCTCCAGCTGCAATGATAGAAAAAGGACATGGAGCTTCCCGCTGCAACAACAACAATAAAATGAACATGGCACCTGATAGCATACAGAGGTTACTGGAAATTGGGCATGGCTAGGTTTTCCCCCTTCTAGGTAGCTGTATTCAGTCATTTATCGCTAATACCTATGCAACTCATACTAGTAGAGTTATATGGGCCCATGGGGCTCAAGCCCCCCAATAATTTAAGTTAAATTTTAAAAAATTGCATTTTACTCATTTTTTATAGTTTAAAGAAAAAGTTTTTACCTGTATATGTGCCCTGGACATATACAGGTGTCCAAATAGGTGGTAACGGGCTTTAATTCTTTATCTATTAGTGATAAGTGTGAAATATACATTAGAAAAATGTTCCAAATAAGGTCGGAAATAATTCTCTTGAAAAAAAGATTCCTCTTTTATTTTCAAAAATTTAATCTTTTTAAATTTTTATACGACCCCGTGATTCCCTATTAGTAAAATGTGCCCCATACACTCATAAGGTGATGTACCAAATCTGAGCCTTTCATCATATGATGTCGCAGAGATATCTTTAAAGAAAGAGGATCAGGGACTATCCATGATTTCATATGTAAACGTTTATTTCTAGAGTGGAAAAAAAAAAAAAAGATTTACTTTCGTAATTTCTGTACGACCCCTGAAATGCGATTATTCCATGAGATTTTTTCCCTTCCAGAGCCATTGAAAAGAGGTTTAAGTTAGCATTACATTTATCTTCATATCTCTGACACTTTTAAAGGTATTGTTCTCAAATTTTATCTGTCAATTCTTTAGTGTATGTAATTGGGAATTGTTTCGTACAGGGTCCTATAAAAATTTAAAAAGTGTAACTTTTTAAAAATGAACGAGAGGATTTTTTTTCTTAACGGAGTAATATTTCCGACCTTATTTTGAACATTTTTTTCAATTTACACTGCCCACTTATCTTTTATAGATAAAGAATTAAAGCCCGTTACCAACTTTTTTGGGAACCCTGTATAAATTGCAATATGTAATATTAGCTGAAAAAAAAGGTGTATAATTTTGAGTTTGAAATATTTTTAATTTGGGATTTCTCTTTTGAAATGGCGATACAGGGAATAGCCAAAGGCTGTAAAGGCCCGTTGAAGCTCCAACCTTATTATATGTACATGGTGCGTGCGTGTGTGTGTGTATGTGTGAATGAGAGTACATGGATGCTCCCCACTCTCGTAATTTTGAAAATTTTATGCTTGTATGAAAAACTACTATCCTGTACATTCCGATTAAAAATATATACACACAAGAGTCATGATAAATCGAGATAGATGGGTCGAGCCTACCATTGAACTGGGACGCAAAGCGCTCTGAACTGGGAGTCGGAAGGTGCCTGGTTCAAAACCAGGTCACGTCCGCCGACCTAACCGTTCGGAGTTTTTCGTGGTTTCCTCTGAAACTTAGCGTGAATATGGGCTAGGACGTCCTAGGAAAACCCCCACTGAGGGCACTCCACCCATAGGCCTAAATCCCTCGTGCAGATAATTGGCCTTAATTCCACAACAACCTAACTAGAATCAAGGTATGCACACACACACACATATATATATATATATATATATATATATATATATATATATATACGAGTGATCATATTGTGTTGGAACACCGCACACCATTTATTGGCTGAAAATAAATTTTAGTTTAATTTTATTAAGTTGTACGGTAGAAATTCTTGTTGAAGTAATTAATTAGCATGTTTTATATCATTATACGTAGCTGCCCAGGTAGTGTTTGTTTTACTACATCTTTAATCCAGGATCGAGCTTGGGTGTTTGTGAAATACTCGTTAGGGGTAATAATGGTTGTCCATCGTGTGCCCCTTCACAAGTGTCCGTCACTTTGGGCGACCCACCTCCAGCCAAGGCTTGATTAGCCATTACCACGCGATTGGAAAAAAATAATTATATATATTATACGTAATGAAGATTAAAAGCATAACATCAGTCTTAAAATGTTATTATTCTGAAGCCAATAGATTCGATTAATGAGTTTAGACTAGGATTTAAATCATGATTTATAAAAGAGCTGTGCCATAAATCACGATTTTTGCTCTCTAAAGTGATGTCGTTTACTATACTGTTCGAATTAATTGGGAGAAGCATGTTTTTCTTGTCTGAGTTGGTATGTGATTACCAGAGATATCCCAAAGCACCTCAAACTGGTTATATCTACATAGAGATAGTGTGTCAGATTGACCATGGCTATAATTTACTGGTTTGACTGGTTTTAGTGTATCAGTAGTACGGCTGTGAGACTTTTACTCTGGCAGCTTGCAGTTATAGTTCTGTGTCTCGGGTAACACGTGTCATTTTGCTTGTTCTAAGATGGATATTACTCCAAAAAAACGTTCCAAAATAATCGCTCTTAATGAACACATTTCAATGACTGTAAGAGATATAGCTACAGCAGTTGGTGTGAGAAAATCAAGTGTTTTGAGAATTTTACGAACATTTAAAAATTTCGGATCATCATCAACAAAAAGAAAAGGAAAATGTGGGCGCAAACGGAAAACTACCCCAAGAAGGAATAAAATTTAATAAGAAAGAGCAAAATAAACCCAAGAAAAGCAAGTACAGACCTTCAAAGGGATTTATTGGATTATGGTGTAGAAGTGAGTACCTCAACTGTTCGGAAAAGGCTTCTAGAAGTTGGCCGTAAGGCAAGAAAACCGAGGAAAAAAACAATTTCTTACTCAAAAACACTTAGCATGGGCCAAAAAATACCGGTCATGGACTGTTGATGACTGGAAGAAGGTGATTTTCAGTGATGAAACACATTTATTTGTGCGGGGGTATAAATCAGATGTAGTTAGGCAAAGTGAAGGTGAAACTCTGTGACCAGATCATATCCAACAGACTGTAAAACATCCTTCTAAGCAGATGTTTTGGGGATTTTCCACAACAAATGGCACTGAAAGCCTACTTCCTCTTAAAGGCATGATGAATTCTGTCAAATACATAGAAATTTTGCGCAGTAAGGTTGCTCCATTCATGGAAAAATTTAACGGAACATTTCAACATGACTTAGCTCCATATCACAATTCCAAATTGATCCAGACTTTTATGCAAGAAAATAAAATAAAAGTGCTAGATTGGCCTGGTAATTCACCAGACCTAAATCCCATTGAGAACTTATGGCATATTCTCAAGAATCGTTTAGCTAAGATGAATTGTACGACAAAGGAACAAATGATAAAAAGTGCTATACAAGTGTGGTTCCATGATGATGAAGTCAAGAACATGTGCGCTACACTAGTGGAGTCAATGCCAAGACGTGTTGAAGAAGTCATTTCTGCTAAAGGAGGATATACTTCATACTAATATAGAGATTTATCAATGTACTTAAGGTATGTAATGATTAAAAGCTAAGGTTTTAGAAAAAATCGTATTTTTCCATTTGTCCCAATTAATTCGAACAGCATAGTATTATTTAGCCCAAGAATTTTAGGTTCGGCCACCGGAAACCAAAAACGCCTGCAAATTTAGCTTAATTCGCCCTTTTGACTCTTAAATGCTCTCAAAGATTGTCTCTGAACGTAATATTTGTTTGGCCGAGAAACAAACCTTACAGTGAAAGTACTCTGTTTCACAAAGAATGTTTTTCAGATGACTTTAAATTAAATGAGACTAAATTGTCAAAGGCTATTTTATTAATACATATATGTGTGTGTGTGTATGTATATATATCTATATGTGTGCACATTATAGGTGGGGCCCGAGCCACCCCCAATAATTCTGGGAACTTTATGCCTATGATGCAACTACTAAAAACAAGAGTCCAGTCGTTGCTATGAGATTATAAAGGGAAGGGATGTGAATCCTCCCGCTGCAATGATAAAAAAAAAAGGACCTGAGACTTCCCACTGCAACGAAAAAAAAAAAAAAAAAAGAAACAGGGGACTTGCCAGGGTGCAGAGGTTACACTTTAGTGTTTTTTTAATTTCTGTTATTAATTATCTAACAATGAGGAGAGTAGCAAATATTAGCAACTATAATTAACATAGACATTAAGCTATGATGAATTTTATTATAACCTTCATAATGTAGTCTGATTCTAATGAATTTATAACTTTATAGCTCAGTTAAGTCAATCATTACATGAAATTTTAAATACATAAATATATACCCTCAGGTTCACAATTCATTATAAAAGCTACATCCTGCCTGATATCAGAAATTCTGCCAGTGTCTTCCACCCCTACACCTGCATGGTTCGAGCTAGACTGATGTGTAACTATCGTCGCCCGTCTCTGGCGGAAAGCCTCCTAGCAGAAAAGCAAACCGTATAGGGACAGGGATGAACTCAAAAGATCTAGTCTCCGCTGAACTCGCACATGTGTACTAATCGCTATTCTTGCACTTGGGAGGTATTCCGTGCGCTGTTCATTTTGTTTCGTGCCTGTCACTTACACCTAGTTGCTATGGCAATGTGCCGGAATGACCTTGAGAATGAAGAATCCGAGAGAAATGAGCATTTCCCCCCTTCTTTCATGGAATGCCTCCGAGAAGGAAAAAGTGGCTGAAAATTGCACAAAATATAAAATAACTCAAAAACGATTAATCCAATTAATTTCATTTTTACGACATTAGCTTTCTCTTGTCCTATTTAGCCAGTGTGCCAAATTTGGTCCAGATCTGTTGAACATTCTGGACACCTATAGCGAACAGACAAACATTCCTCTTTTATATATATAGATAAGGCAAACATTTATGCAACAGACAATAAAAATATTGTGAAAATGTTGCCAAAATCAAATGTGTTTGAAGGAACTGAGAGAAAAGTGATAAAGTTGACTTTTGATGTAGATTTTCAGTTATATAATGTCCAATAGTTATTGTAAAATAAAGTTTTTGATTTAATGCCTTAAAAGTAAGAAAACTAAAATTTTGGAAACTTAATTGGACTCAAAGTGACTTAAACTTAAACAAAGTGACTCAAACTGTTGGAAACTTAATTGGACTCGAACTAAAACCATTTTCTTTAATTTTATTAACAAATTTAGAACTACAAAATTAACATTTATCTTATAAACTTTAAGCTACTTTAATATTTAATTTAATACTAAATATTTAGAGGTAACGTAAAAGCTTAAACACACTGTTGAGTGAAATAAATTTTTTTTATTCTGTTTCTCGTTAGCTGATCCACTGAACCCCATTTGTTGACCCAGTGTACCTCTTCATGGGGTACAGTGGGTCAAAAAAGTTTATAAGAAAAATGATTTTTTATTGTACAAAAACTTTTCTTAAAATTGAACTAAATTTAATTAGGATCGCCAACAGATCAGAAAGCATAATACATTAGTTTGATATTCTGTTTTTAAAATATTTTTAGAATTATACCTAAAAATCTAAAAACTGACCCATTGTACCCTAGTCTCACCTACATAGTTTTTGAACTTCAGGATGACTTGGCATAATTTAGTTGTTTTGTAAAAACATTTTTTCAATGCTATAAGTTAGTGACCATTATTTACCATGAGAAAAGAGTGATCAAGAATTTCCCCATGTGAAGCTACGTTTTTATATTTTCCAGTAATTGTTTTGTATTGCCTTTCACTATTTTATTTCGATAATATCAGATATAATAATTTTCCCCTGTTTAAATATTTGTTTGTTATTGTGGGTTTGACTTTTTTTTTTTTTTTTTTTTTTTTTTTTTTTTAAACTTGATTGTTGGGAAGAGGGGGGGGGGGAGGAAGAAAAAAAAATCACATTTTATAAAATTTGAAGTAGGCAGAGAAGTGGAGAGGATTATTCAGGTTTTAAGTAGACTTAATTTTTTGGGACCACACAGGGTGAAACAAACACCTGCATACTTTCAGTGGAAAACTCCAAAACTATTCTTTTTCTTCAGAAATTTAATACTTAATCATACAGAAATTAACTTTTGTAACACTTTTAAACGTTAGACTATAGCAATTTAGTATTTCAATTTTACAAAATGAACACCGAATGATCAAATCATAAACTTACAAGGTTATGACATAATTTATAACCCTTAAAAGATTGGATGAAAATCACAAAATAAACATCAAAATCACAAAGTAAATCAGGTTGAGTTTATGACAGAAAATCGTAGTGTTTTAAAGTCCGACAGCAGAAGGTAACTGAGAAGAGAATCCAAGGTTGGTCAAGTGAACTTGTCTTTTCTAGATTCAGTATTAGTAGCTGTGGCAATTAATAGCTGTGGTTAAGGCAAACCATTAGAGAAGGGAAATCATGGTAAAGTTATGAGGAGAAACAAATGCAATTGTCAAAAGTTTAAAAATTTTAGGAATAGGGGAATATTCATGGGAGCCACATGTCAAGAAAGAGTGACATTTATATTGATTAGGAGCAAAATGCATATGTCTAAAATATTCTTGTAGTTCCCCAGACAACTGGGTGCCTGAGTTTTAGTCATATTCTTATTATGGGTACAACAGAGGAGACAGGAATCTTAATTTATTTAAAAACATGAATAGTGGAAAAAAATATTTTCCCTCTTGTGAACATATATATTTGCATTTGTATATATTTTTGCATGACAGTTTTAAATGAACATGTTGGTGTTTGTTTAACTCTCTCTACATGATATACTTTAAGGTTGCTTACTACCTTTGGTGGAATCAGAAACAGGTGATAAATTCGGTAAGACTTCTGGAAGTCCTGTTTTTCTTTCACCACACAGAACAGCACCATATGAATTTTATCAGGTATAGTGCAGATTTATTCCTATCATAAGCATTATTATGTCTTCCAGTTCCTGATGATATTGTTTCCTCTTCAAGCTATCAAATTTGTCAGTGACCAACTAATGTCTGTTGATCCTGTCTTAATACTAAAAACAACTTTTCCACTATGACCATGTCTAGGCTTGCCAGATTTCTGAAATATTCAACCGGGACACCGGAATGCCCCCAGTGTCACGGGTATTCAATGGTACATTTGCCCGACCTGCGGCTGAACGCGTTTCCGCTTTCAACTGGGAGACGGAAGATGCCAGGTTCAAAACCAGGTCGAGTCCGCCGACCGTTACTTTAATATCCTAACCGTTCGGAGTTTCCAAGGGGTTTTCTATGAAACTTCGCTTAAATACGACTTAGGATCCCTTAGAAAGTCCACCACAGAGGGAAATTTCCTCCCCTCGGTCCAGATTCCTGGCCGTAACACTACATTTACATTTTCCCCTCCAGGGTACACACTTCTGGCGGGTTTTTGGGATGTTTTAGAGGATAGTTTATTCTCAATGCTATGAATGGTTACTGATTAAGAACCTGAACCAGGGGTATTAATAAATGACACAATCATATAAATTTAAACATTTTATTTCTTACATGTTTATAAGTTGCTTAAGTAAAAAGAAACACTTTGAATGAGGAATAAAAATTTGAACCATACTTATTGGCACACCACCACTCTTCAATAGTTCTCACTTTTTATACAGTACAGTGAAACAAATGACAAAATAATTATCCTTAAAAATCCTTCACAGTTCATTATTTTTAGACTTTTTTGGTCTTCTATAATCCAATTTCATTTTTACCGGGACGTGAAGTAAACCGGCCAGGACACCGGGATTTTGTCTGCAAACCGGGACGTCTGGCAAGCGTAACCATGTCCAACTTACATGAGCCATTTTTAACCCTCTATGTGCAAAGAGTTGAAATCAGTTGCACATTTTTGGCCATTTTTTAAGATTAATTCTTGTATTTTTTTCTCTACTTCAATATCCGACAACATGAAAATTAAAGAAACAAGTGCTATACAAACACAAATTTTGCAGGAGAATAAATTAATTATTCGTGGAAATATTTTAGCCCATTTTTTAAGATCAATTCTTGTAATTTCCCTCTACTTTAATATCCAATTTGA
The DNA here is from genome assembly GCA_038373885.1 of Cheiracanthium punctorium. Lineage (NCBI taxonomy): Eukaryota > Metazoa > Arthropoda > Arachnida > Araneae > Cheiracanthiidae > Cheiracanthium > Cheiracanthium punctorium. The sequence continues at coordinate 2,630,898 of JAWZYV010016900.1, read as the reverse complement.
AAATTAAAGAAACAAGTGTTACACAATCATAAATTCTGCAGGAGAATAAATTAATTATTCACACAATCAAAATAAAAAAAACAACCACTTGCACATGCAATTAAATGCAAAAATATGTAATTAAAAGCAATGACTCTTATCCTCATTTTTCTAATAATTATATGAACTTTCTTTAAAAACACAAATCAAAGGAGAGTTTATAATCTAAATTTAATTTAGAATCTATATATATATATATAAAACACCTTTTTCCTTATTAACTAAACAAAAATCAGAAAATTCACTGATGCTAATTGATTTCTTAGTCAACAGAGCATAGGTGGTAAGTATTCTTACCACGTCCCTAGAAGGGGTTAATAGACTAGATTTTTTTACAAGTGACTGATCCAACCTGACGAAAGAATTATGAATATCTCAAAGGGAACACTGCAATAATTAAATGACTGGGCAGGCATCATTACATTGTAACTTATTTGGTAAAACCTAAGTAGAATTTATTTAAGAACTTACACTGACAAGCTTAAACAGTATGGTCATCTCCACATTTTTCAATGAACTCATCTGGATGATATATGCACATAATTAAGTGTGAAATGCTATTTAACTGTTCCTGGAGAAGGTAGGGAATAATTTTTGCACTTATGTTTGTGAGTGATGGGTTATGCTGTTGATCTAAGTGAATTCAAAAGAGGGCAGATTGTAATGGTCTGAAGACTCGGAACGAGTATCTCAAATTCCTTGACTGGTTGGTTGTTCATGATCTGCCATTAGTATTTATAAAAATTGGATTAATGACAGTGAAACCAGCAGTAGACAGATATTAGGCGTACACACATCATCAAAGAAAGAGAACGTCAGAGACTGTTCCACCTAATACAGCAAAATCAGCAGTAGACAGCAGCTCAGCTGACAGCCCAAAACAGTGCAGGTCCAAGTACAAGTGGCCCCACCATTGGACCCCTTAGAAAGTCCCCCACAGAGGGCAATTCCATCCCCGGCCTAGATCTCTTGCGTTGATAAATGGCCATAACCCTCCATTTCCAAGTACAGCAGACACTATTGCATATGGGACTGCAGAGCAGACATTCCACTCTTGTGCCTCTGCTTACATCATTGTCTACTATTTCTACAGTGGACACGGGAACATCGAGACTGGACCATGGATATGTGGAAGAAAGTTGCCTGGTAGGCTGAATCCTGGTTTCTTCTTCACCACGTCGATGGTCATGTCAGGGTACGCTATCTTCTAGTAGAACTGCTGCTCCTCTCTTGTACAGCCAGCTATACACGGGCTGGTGGTGGTGGCATTATGCTTTGGGGGATGTTCTCTTGAGCGACTGTGGGACCTGTAGTTGTAATAGAACAGACCATGAAAATGCTGCCGACTATCTGAACGTCATTGCGGATCAATTGCACCCTTACATGGAATATGTCTTCCCAACAGAAAATGGAATCTTCCAACAGGACAGGATGCCATGTCACAAGGCTTGAATTGTGTTGGAGTGGTTCGAGGAGCATAGTGAAGAATTCCAATTAATGTCTTGGTGACCTAACTCACTGGATCTTAATCCCATAGAGCATCTTTGGGATTACAGAGAGGCAGCTCAGAGCTCAAACATCACCATGTTCCAATTTCCTGACTTTGAGTGACCATTGCTTAAATATTTGGTGCAATCTATTTCCAGTTATCTACCAAGAACTTGGGCCTGAGCATCCATGCCCAGGCGAGTTGCAGCTATTTTGAAGTCCAAAGGACACACAACACATTATTCAGTAGGTGGTCATAATGTATTGGCTGTTCAGTGTAGGTGTTATGAATAATAAAACCATATAATAGTAGTTTTCAATTATCAGTAATAATTGAGCTTTCATTAGTATCAGGGCCGTAACCAGACGGGGGCTATGGGACTGAGCCCTACCTAGCAGGCTTTCAGCCCCCCCCCCCTTTAAAAAATGTTTGAAAATTTACAGATAAACATGAAAGTTTAGAAATGAAGGCTTTTTAACAATTATTGCATTTTACGTCATTAAAAATACCCATTGTTTTGGGGGAATTTCTCATCACAATAGCTAGATTTCTATATATACAGTATTATTTACTGTTCTTGGTTGCATGCAGTACTGGACTTGGGATTTTTCTGTGAACACAAAACTGCCACTCTTCTTTTAAGTCTGTTTCCCTGGGCAACGATTTCGAAGGGAAGTAAAAACTTAAAACTTTCAATGCGTTCATGTTTGCATTCAAGATGGTGGAGAACATTCTTAACATTTGCTGTAAGGATGATAATGTAAAAAATACAAATTAAATTATGTTTTTAAAAAATAAAATTATCACAGGATTAAGTAACACTGTGTGTCTCCATTTCTATTTTATCTCACAAATAACAGTCCAAAAGTGTTGGAAATTGTCTTCCACACTTAAAGAAGGTTCAAACAACTTCAGTGGTAGAATAGTTGCCATATCCATCAGATTTAAGGGTAATAAGAAAAACCAATGGGTACTCTTTTAAATTGATTACTCTTTATACAGGGTGTCTACAAATCCGGAAAGTCTGGAAAAAGCCGAGAAATTGGGAAATGGGTCCGGAAAGTCTGGAAAAAACCGGGAAATTGGATAATGGGTCCGGAAAATTCACCAAAAGAATCAATTTTTTTTTAGTGTCTTTTTTTCTTTAACCCTTTCTCTCTAATTGTCAGGCTGGAACCGAAAGCAACTGCAACTGATTTTTCGGACCGCGAAAGCATCAAGTGATGTGTTTGTATAAGGAGGGAAAAATGGGGGCTCATACATTGTAACGGGAGGGTAAAAAACAAATTAGCTTGCTTAGTAACTTATGGCTTAGGACCGTATTTCCAAGAACAGTTAGTTAATTCTATCCGAAAGTGCCACTATTTCTGTTTCTCAATTGATGAAAGCTTAATCCTGTATACTTCAGTTAAAATTGATTTCAAGAAGTTGTACAAAAAATGCAATTATAAAGACAAGGGAGGGGGCATTGTGCAATTTCCCAAAGTAAAATGCATTGGTCAGGAATTTTTTCCCCGGACCTCCCAAAAGTCAGGAAATTGACTTTCAGAAATTTGGTAGACACCCTGTTATAATAATATTTATATTTTGCTTTATCATACATACTTAAAATGAAAAATAAATGCATTTTTCAGTAAATTTTTATTCCAAAGTTTGATTGTTAAAACTTATTATTTTTTTGTTTTTATCTTTTTAATTGGGTAGCATTTAATGGACTGCAAAAGGTATAATTAACTAGTAACTATATTGTATGAATTACTATTGCACAAAAATTACTCTGATATCCAGTATTGCATTCTCCCAAACTATCATTTGAATATTTTTCATGGAATCTCAATGAAAAAATTATTAACATAATGAATGCTAAATATTTTGAAAATATGGCATTTTGTGAAGCAAATATTCTAGAAAAAATAATTGAAAAACTGTCTCTTCCCCCTCCCTTTCGATTACTAATGCTTATGTTTGGTCAGCCCCCCAAAGTAGATTCAAAGCCCTACCTGACATTTCATCCTGGTTACGGCCTTGATTAGTACTAATAATCTTTTTTATAACAAATTTGTTAGCAACTGTGTAGAAAAAATTAAAAACAAAAAATTGCTATTTTCTGAAAGTTGCTGGATGATAAATAATTTTCTTCAGATCGTTCATTATCATCATAAATCATTAGTAAAAAGGTGTTCTATATTATGCACTCTTACTATTTATTTGACTTATATAACATTCATAAAAAGGATATTTTTTAAACACAAAATCACACTGTATAACTTACTAAATCAGGAGGTACTCTACAAAATACATTTTAAGATTACTTCTTATGTTTCATAAATTTTAAATCTGAGGGTGTCCAGCAAAGGACATACTGATTTCAAAGTTAAAAATCTCAAAAACAAAGATCAATAATGTTTATTGTATACTATTATGTAAAAATTTTATTAATTACTATTATGTAAAAATTTTATTTTGAAGTTTTGTAGTTACAAAAACCACTAACAGATAACATTGTAATCATAGGCCTCCATATCCCCCCAATCTGACTCCTTGTTAATACTTTCAGTAGGCATATTGAGAGATACTACCTTACCAGCATCATCCCAATACCCTGGACAAGCTTGAATCGTCCGTTTATTTGTGTGGCATGTGAATTCATTTCCATTGAAATGTTCCTGGGTGTAATGACAAACCTCACTATTCATTTGCGACATGACTCGATGTCGAATGGCAGACATTTCAAAAAGATTGTTTTGTGACTGCTTGCTAAGAAAGAGTGAATGCTCATACATGATGATCGCTGATTGTTTTGATGTGCAGCACCATCTGTTAGCAGTGGCATATGCAAAGGGGTGTTTGGAAGTTCTAACCACCCTTGTCAAAATTTTTTTAAAATAAAGTCTGTAAATTTTTTTATTTTCAACATAAAGATTACAGCTTTTAGCATTAAGATTATAGCCATAATTCCATCTCCCCTTAAATGAAATCTGTGTACACCACTCTTTGTTAGCAGCTATCGTAACTATTATTTTGAAATTTCTATATAAAATTTTTACAGGCTACAACATTTTAAATGTTATTGCATCTCTGTTGTAATTAACTTTTTTTATAAACTGTTTTCTGCTAACTCAAGATAAAAAATGTTGTTTCACAAATTCCAGATGTGAAGCGATCTATGGCCTTAAATGTAGAGTTATAATTCCTGAATTTTTATGTGTAGTCTCTAAACAATATAATTATCATCTGAGTTACTGCTTATAATTTCTATATAAAATTTTTACAGGCTACAACATGTTAAATGTTATTGCATCTCTGATGTAATTAACTTTTTTTTATAAACTGTTTTCTGCTTACATTATTTTTAAACAAACAGCCATAAATCAAGAGAAAAAATGTTTCACAAATTCCAGATGTGAAGCGATCTGTGGCCTTAAATGTAGAGTTATAATTCCTGAATTTTTATGTGTAGTCTCTAAACAATATAATTATCATCTGAGTTACTGCTTATAATTAATTTTGATTTTTTAATAATTTTATTGCAGTATTTTATGAGGCTACCAGATGCTGATATCCACAAATTCCTGAAACTTTACACTTTCTTTTCTCTTAAAGATATTGATTTGATAATAAGTGATCACATGGTATGTTTACTTTTATTATTGTAATATCGTACCATTAGACAGTGAAATTTTGTAAATAATTGTAGTAGTTTATTGTTTTCTGCATTATACACTATTACAAGGTTTATTCAATACAATGCTTGCAATAGTAGAAAGCTATTTGGAAAAAAATAAATTAATTAAAAATACCATAAACAAATAACTAGTCTTGGATAGGGTTGCCAGATTTTGTAAATATCATTCTTGTAATTTTCATTTTGTATTATATCATTAGTTAAAAAGTGACCTGATTAAAAAAAGTAGATAATTATTTCAGTGCATTAAAATGTTTATTCATTCGGTACTGTTAAATTTTTAATTTTTATTGGAAAGTTAAGTATACCTTGTGTTATATTGCTGAATTGATAATTGCTTGCAAACAATTGTGGCAAAAATGAGTGAAAAGGAAATTGCAATTAAAATATATAGGAAGGAAAAATTTAGAAAAATATATTTTATAAAATAACAAAATATTTCAAACTACATTAATTTTTTTAACTCAATAATACACACACACATATAAATGTCAGATAAAAAAAATAATTTATACCCATAAAGATCATTATTCAAATCATTTGACATTCATATTGTGATTGGAGTTAGCATGTTAATTATGAAAACAGGCAAGAATGTTTCTATCACAGATGAAATAATTCAGAATACAGTGATAGGTTGCATGAATTGATAGAAATTAACTATTGATCTATTAAGACCAAATAGAATAAGACATTATACTATATCCTTAACAGTTTATACCAAAATACTTACTATGTTAAAATTTTTTATTTGGGAATACCTTATTCCCCCGTACATGATATATATTTCGGTTACACACATAACCATCTTCAATCGTTTCTGGATCTCTCACTAATGGCGGCTTCTTTTTATATCTCTTCGTTCTTCTTCTTGAAAGTTCGATGAATGACGTCATCCCATGATTGGTCGATTGTATGAAGCGCATCGTTGATGCTGCCATCTGTCGTCATTATTTCTAAGCTCTCACGAATGTAGGCATATATACTATTTTTAAAGTTGGCTATTTTTTTAATATTTTTAAAATCAATGGTAATGGGCTCTTTCAAAGCAAGACGGGCCAGAGCGGTACTTTGTTTCTGGAGGTTAATGTCTTTAAAATGTTCGTTTTTTCGCTCTTTAATTTTCCTTTTTGTAACGCCGATGTAGCAATTTTCTTTATTAGTATCGTTTGACATAAAATTAATTTTATAGATCCCTGCGGTTTCGATGGGGTTGATTGGGTCTTTTTTCGATCTAATGCGCTGAAAGATTGTTTTATTAGGTTTAATTGGAATACGGAAGCTCTTTTTACTGGCGATATTAGAAAGTTTATTGGCTATCCCTCGACTAAAGGGGATAGCGGTAGTAAAACGTGGTTTATCTTTTTGACGGTTGTCTATAACATTTAATTTACGTTGCCTAGCTTTGAAAACTTTGTCGAAAATTTCTCGAGGGTAGTGGGTGTCTTGACATTGTTTCTTTATGAAAGCAATTTCTTTTTGAAGGAGGTCGTTGTTAGAACCCACTTTGAAAGCGCGGTCGATATAGGAACGAATAGCAGCAATTTTATAGTTGAAAGGGGTTTTAGATTTAAAATTTACTATATTAGTATTACAAGTAGGTTTTCGAAAAATGGTGGTCTCAATGAGATTATTGTTTCTGGTTATGTTCACATCTAAGTAATTGAGGCTATTATTGATTTCTTTTTCGTAGGTAAATTTAATGTTCGGGTCTATGGCATTAAGTTGATTGATCAAATTATTTTCTTCATTATTGTGGGTGGTAAGGATAGCGAAGATATCGTCGACATAGCGAAGCCAAAGTTTGATGGTATTATTGTGTGTTTGTTTAATCTGTTCTTCAAGGATTCTCATTTTCCAGTCGGCAATTATTCCGGATATGGGGGAGCCCATGGGGACTCCTTTTATTTGTTGGTAGAAGTGATTATTATATTGAAAATATGAATTATTTAAAATTAGATTTATTGCACTAGTTAGGGTGTTAATTATGTCTATATCTTTAAAACTACTTTGAATTTGTTTGTTAATAATTTGGTTCATTTCCTTAATATCTATTGACGGGTATAGATTTACAACATCGAAACTTGCCATAATATCGTCTTCATCAAGTTTATAATCGCGGATGTTTTTAATGAAATCGTCGGTGGAAGTTAGAGTGCTGTTAGAGGGGGGTATAATTTCTTGCAGTATATCCTTCATATATTTTTCAAGAGTGTAGGTGGGGCCTACACATTTGCTCACGATTGGGCGAAGGGAGGGGGGATTTTTATGATCTTTAAATTTAGCGAAAATCCGTGGGGCGAAATTAGCGGTATTGTTATAGTTCGGACCTTTCTGATCCGGCCAGGTACCATTTTTTATTAAAGTTTTTAGTTTATTATTGATTTTCGTGGTGGGGTCTTTGGGAAGATGTAAAACGTTTAGACTATTGATGGTTTGTTCCATTTTTTCATGGTAATCTTTTTTATCTAGAATAACAATCTTTCTTGTCTTGTCAGAGCTTAAGCAAACGATCTTGTTATTTTTCTTTAGGTCGCTGAGGCATTTACGGTCTTCATGATCTTTAACAGTAGTTTTAAGTTTTTTATTCATTTCTTGTTGGGCATGCATACGGATGGCTTGTTTATCTGAGGGGGGTAATGAGATAATGGCGGCCTCAATGCTCGCAACGGTATCATTGATATCTATTTTGTCATCAAGAATGAATTTGGGACCTAGGTTTATGCATGCCCAACAAGAAATGAATAAAAAACTTAAAACTACTGTTAAAGATCATGAAGACCGTAAATGCCTCAGCGACCTAAAGAAAAATAACAAGATCGTTTGCTTAAGCTCTGACAAGACAGGAAAGATTGTTATTCTAGATAAAAAAGATTACCATGAAAAAATGGAACAAACCATCAATAGTCTAAACGTTTTACATCTTCCCAAAGACCCCACCACGAAAATCAATAATAAACTAAAAACTTTAATAAAAAATGGTACCTGGCCGGATCAGAAAGGTCCGAACTATAACAATACCGCTAATTTCACACCACGGATTTTCGCTAAATTTAAAGATCATAAAAATCCCCCCTCCCTTCGCCCAATCGTGAGCAAATGTGAAGGCCCCACCTACACTCTTGAAAAATATATGAAGGATATACTGCAAGAAATTATACCCCCGTCTAACAGCACTCTAACTTCCACCGATGATTTCATTAAAAACATCCGCGATTATAAACTTGATGAAGACGATATTATGGTAAGTTTCGATGTTGTAAATCTATACCCGTCAATAGATATTAAGGAAATGAACCAAATTATTAACAAACAAATTCAAAGTAGTTTTAAAGATATAGACATAATTAACACCCTAACTAGTGCAATAAATCTAATTTTAAATAATTCATATTTTCAATATAATAATCACTTCTACCAACAAATAAAAGGAGTCCCCATGGGCTCCCCCATATCCGGAATAATTGCCGACTGGAAAATGAGAATCCTTGAAGAACAGATTAAACAAACACACAATAATACCATCAAACTTTGGCTTCGCTATGTCGACGATATCTTCGCTATCCTTACCACCCACAATAATGAAGAAAATAATTTGATCAATCAACTTAATGCCATAGACCCGAACATTAAATTTACCTACGAAAAAGAAATCAATAATAGCCTCAATTACTTAGATGTGAACATAACCAGAAACAATAATCTCATTGAGACCACCATTTTTCGAAAACCTACTTGTAATACTAATATAGTAAATTTTAAATCTAAAACCCCTTTCAACTATAAAACTGCTGCTATTCGTTCCTATATCGACCGCGCTTTCAAAGTGGGTTCTAACAACGACCTCCTTCAAAAAGAAATTGCTTTCATAAAGAAACAATGTCAAGACGCCCACTATCCTCGAGAAATTTTCGACAAAGTTTTCAAAGCTAGGCAACGTAAATTAAATGTTATAGACAACCGTCAAAAAGATAAACCACGTTTTACTACCGCTATCCCCTTTAGCCGAGGGATAGCCAATAAACTTTCTAATATCGCCAGTAAAAAGAACTTCCGTATTCCAATTAAACCTAATAAAACAATCTTTCAGCGCATTAGATCGGAAAAAGACCCAATCAACCCCATCGAAACCGCAGGGATCTATAAAATTAATTTTATGTCAAACGATACTAATACAGAAAATTGCTACATCGGCGTTACAAAAAGGAAAATTAAAGAGCGAAAAAACGAACATTTTAAAGACATTAACCTCCAGAAACAAAGTACCGCTCTGGCCCGTCTTGCTTTGAAAGAGCCCATTACCATTGATTTTAAAAATATTAAAAAAATAGCCAACTTTAAAAATAGTATATATGCCTACATTCGTGAGAGCTTAGAAATAATGACGACAGATGGCAGCATCAACGATGCGCTTCATACAATCGACCAATCATGGGATGACGTCATTCATCGAACTTTCAAGAAGAAGAACGAAGAGATATAAAAAGAAGCCGCCATTAGTGAGAGATCCAGAAACGACTGAAGATGGTTATGTGTGTAACCGAAATATATATCATGTATGGGGGAATAAGGTATTCCCAAATAAAAAATTTTAACTAATTAATCCGCCGTATTAAATAATGTTTTATATGTTTTTATTACTTACTATGTATTTATTAGTTAATCTTCCGTTTTTTATTTTACTTTCAATTATAATTTCTCAAATTAATTTAAATTGCAAAGGTTACAGCATTAATTTTAAAAGAAGAATTTTATCATAAAAATTCGAAGTCCAGACCATGACTGTTTGATTTGTCTGAAGTTATGTATGTTTAGAGATAGATGGGTAATAAGAAGCAATGATATTAATTACAAGCCAAGCTTGTTTGCAAAATTTCCAGACCAAGCAGTTTGTTACCACACTATTGCAAGGTATGGGTTGCCACAAATTGAAATCTTTATCATGCCAATGAAGGGAGCAGGCTACCATGAATACTGAAATCATTTCACTAAAATGAAATTTCGTTACAGCAGGGAATCGTGCTGATGTACATATTTTACCCACTTTTTATAAAGGACCCATTTTCTTTCGAATTGCCGGGTTCCAATTTTATTAGACCTAAGCATCGTTGGTTTTAAAAGTACTTAATTTTAAACATGATTGAAGAAAAAACCTTAATATTCATGAATGATCTGAAACTATTTTTAAGTTTGAAAGATCTGTATTGGTATCAGGAATGAGTTCAACATTAGAAAAGAAAAATGTGAAGTTTGGAAAACATAAAATAACTCATGAAACAAACAAAAAATAAATACACTTAAATAATATGTGTTTCCAAAAATAAAAAAGAAAGCTTAATTAAAATTTAATATACAGTAACTTTCGCAGGGTGTCTACCATCATGCAAAGGTCACGAAAGTCACGGAAAAGTCAAGAAATAGGAAAAAGGTCACGAAAGTCAAGAAAAGGTCAAGAAATGAAGCACTAGGTCACGATTTGCGACTCAACTACGTTTTTTCCATTTCATTCAAATTCTTAGTTTCTAATTTTTTCTGCTAAGTTCAGTCAGAGAAATTATTTTATGTATCTTTTCTTAACTTCCTTAATTTGTATTTTGATTCACGAGTAATTTCCTGGGAGAAAGGAAGTTGATTTGTTTATCCTCTTATCAATGGTGTGTGTGTGGAGGGGGGCATCTGCTGAGTGAACACTCTTCTCCCTCCCGACCTGAGGCTAGGATTAAAACCGTTCGCTGTAGCTTCTTTTTTTTTTTTTTTCCCTTTTTTTTTTTTTTTTTTTTTTTTTTGTTTAAGAAATATATATTAAGTGTGTTATGTAAATTTTATTATTTTATACTATTTAAACTATGCAAACAGACAAACTTAAGTTTTTCACGTGTTTATTTCATAAGAAAACTTTAAAATACTGTTCGTTTGCTATTTATAAAATTCATTTAAAATGTCATTTACATGTTATTTAGCAGATATCATCAAAAATGATGTCTGCCAAATAGTCGTATAGTGAACTGACAATAGTTCAATTTGTCAACTGCATGTTGTTTTACACCTTGGGAATTTCATAAGTTGGCAAGTATGGATCTTCAAACCTTGAGAAAAGTATATCAGTTATCCACCTTCCCTCCTCAAAAAAAGGTTAAAATTGTTGGATTTAAGAGTAATTTTTTTTATCCCTTCATTCCCTGTTAAATTCAGTGTTCTGATTATTTTCCACATTTTCTTTTTTAAAAACAATAACTTTGATTCCAATTACAATTATCACTGATCCCCATGTTTCATAGCTAATAACTTCAATTTCCCCAAAGTTTTATGATATATTATAGACTTCCATAAGTTCTGTGTTACCATAGATGTAAAAAGATTTGCAATGTACAAGCTACATTGCAAATCTTTTTACGGCGATCAATGGTAAATCTTCTTTTTTTAAAATAGCAATTGGTCCAAGATAACTGAAAGCAAACGGCTGATCAGTGAAAAAGTTGAAAAAAAAAAATCGCTTTAAAAATGGGCAGGGAAAAGAAAAACTCGAAGAATTTTTTAATTCATTGTTAAAATCAAAATCAGTTGTATATTTTTCTGCAAAATTTCCCCAGGTGGCTAAAATTTCTTCCAATCGTAGATCGCCGTATAGAACATATTCTGCATCCCTGGCACGATGTATTTTTGATATTAGTTTCGTATTTGTTATGGTCAAGAAAAGGTCAAGAAATCAAGCTTACTTTTTGTGGTAGACACCCTGCATTATATATATATACTGAAGAGCAATTGAATTAGGTATACCTGGCATTATGCAAATTTCAAGCTGTGGAAGTGACTTGCAAATGATGTAAGCAGCAGTTTGAAGAGATGAAGAGTGCTGCTCATGGTATCAGTAGTATACAAAGGCACACTGGTTAAGAGTACAGATATAAGTGTATTTAATAATGGCCAAATTGTTGGGTCTTGAAGAATGGGTCTGTACATTTTGGAAGCAGGAATTAGGATTTTCACGTACCACTGTGTCAAGAGCACACAGTGAGTATGTTGAATCTGACAAAACCACCCTTGCTAGGATCAACCTCTGCTGACAGCAGCGAGTGGAAGACCGAGGTCGGCATCAGCTAGTCTGGATTGTAACAGCGGATAGATGAGCCACAGTTTAACAGATCATCAGCCAATTTAAAACTGATGTACAGTGATGGGTAAGCAGCCACACTCTACAAAACCATGTCCTCTCAGTGGAGTATAAGAGTCATCGTCCTAAGAGAGTTACTCTACTGACTGCACTAAACAGGGTGCAATGATTAGCATAGTGTTAGCCCTTATAGTACTATATGTTCTTGTCACTCTTAAATAATCTTACTTACCTTCATTACCAGTTATAGTAAAAGCTCCTTTAACTTCTTTCTAAGTCATATTAGATTGTTACTTGAACGTATCTGGAGCATAGTAAGGTTCTCATACGCAATTACTAAGTTCTTTTCATCACTAATATCGAAGTTTACCAGATGCCGGCTTTTTGCCGAATGGTGTGTTAATGCTTCTTCCCCCGCCAGGCGGCTGAACTTCTGCAGACGTGTTGCTCTGGGATGAGGTTCTCCAGGTCATATCCAGTGCCTATAATTTTAAGCTAACTGCATAGTTCAGTGAGTATAAATACTTGTAGGAATGTATAGGGAGTAGCTTTTATATTTTTTTAGTAAAATGAAAGCACTCATGTTGGTTTGGTAAATGTGCTAGTTATCGTGATAATTTATGCTTTTCTTCAATAAACGAAGTTATTTTAAACTTTTTATGAATCATCAGTTCTAGTCATTTTTTACAAACTGCCAAGTTACTTGTTTTTAGATTTCACTGTGGAAATAGCTTTTATTGGTGTGCTTAAATTGCTGTATAAAAATAGTACTAGACTATTGCACTTCGCGAGTGAAGAACTCGTTTGTCTCACTTAGCGAACACATAGGTAGGGGAACATTGACAATGGATTATCAAGATGTGAAAAAATGTTGCCTGGCATGATGAGTCAACATTCACTTTGGTACATGCTGATGGCACAAAACATGCATGGTGTTAATGACATGAAGAGATAGAATTGTTCCTGCCAGCAGGAGACTTTTCAAGCTGGCAGAAGTGGAATTATTGTCTGGGGACACAGGGACTGAAATGGGACCCCTGGTACGTGTGGCATTGTCTCTCACAGGGAAATGTTACTGGGATATCTTTGATGACGAGCTTCTCCAACAAAGCCCGCAACAAATATTGACTTTCATTAAGACAATGGACCATACCATCGCTTCCGAATTGTATCAAGATGTTTGGATGAAAATCTACAGACCTGCCATTTCCTAGCTATTAAAGTAACCTGACTTCAATTCCACCTATTAACCCATCTGAGATGTGATTAAGACAGATGGTCGAGGGTCCGTCCATCTTACATCTAAACTTAATGAATTGTGGGAGCTAGTTTAGGAGTTGTGGATAAGTATGGCTTCTTATCGCTTCCAGTGTTTTCTAGAGTCCATGCCAATACAAATCGTAACCATCATCAGTGGAAAGATGTTGCTTTGCACTACTGGATAGGTGTACCTAATTCAATTGCTCTTCAGAATATATGTGTAATAAGCATATAATTTATGAAATTCTAAATACATAACAGAGAGAGAAGAAAAATCCCCACAGTTTTCTTTGCTTTAACCCTTATGTTAAAAATATTTTTATATCATTTTCATTCATATTAGAGCCTGCCTACAATGAAGTTTTTTTAAAAATTGTTTTTCTTATGAGCAAATAGAAGTAAAAAAAAAAAAAAATTAGAAATATGAGTCAATTTTTACTCTTACAGCTTTGCACATTTGAATAAAAGATTGCTAAAGGAAAAATATTCATTATCTAGGTGGATAGAAAAAGACTGAAATTGGGATGTCACAGTTTAATACACATAAAAATGTTTCTCTCTATTCTAAAAAAAAGTAACGTCCGCTGTCAAAGCTTGTTGGGCCATCTCCTCCTAAACCGTGGGGATTTGAGTTTTGACTAAGGTGACCACAGATTCAGAAAATTCCGAGAAACCTCATAAGCTCACTTAAATTTCAAAAATCGAATTATTTTAGAAGATATTAATAAAAAACTGAAAAAATAAACAGAATGGTTGCCAGATTTGGCATAAAATCATTCATTCCTGTTCAACAAAGCGTTTCTAAGTAATGAAATTCACAAACATGATGTAGAATTACACCCATTTTACGCCAAATTAAAAAGTATATGAAATAAATAACTCAAAGTGTGTTACACAAAGTTGATAATTTTCAGATAGTAAGTTCGCTTAGACAACAGGAGTTTAGAATTAGCGACTATTCGTTTTTCCAAAACAGAATAACTAATTGTAACTGATTTTCAAAGCACCATCTTGGCATTAGGAATGATATGGCAAAATAGTATCTTTCCAAGCAGGGTGAATCTAAGCTTCAAGTTCTAGAATGCTGAAACCCAGTATCTTAAAAATGAAAAATAATTAAAGTGCAGATTATTTTAAAGCCGGTTCAGTCCAGCTGGAATATTTGCTACCAGTAGACATATTTGGTGGTGTTAACTATGCCATTATAGCAGTTATAGTACACTTTGGATATTTGCCAGCGCGGCGAGATGATATAATTCGTGGTGCTAAATATGCCAATCTGCAAAGGATTATGTATATGAAAATATGGATAACTGTTTTCTGGTAACCTTACATGAGCATTAATTATAGGTTGTGAGCATGTGTAAATCACCAAATAATGAAAAGTCGACATTGGTGGCAAGCTATCCTAGCTGTTCCGTAGTTTTTATCAAAGTAAACATGTGAAGTACTGTTTTCTTAGAGCTAATTATTAACTATACACATACGCATTGCCAAATAATGAAAATTTGCCATGGGTGGCAAATTTGCAAGGTGTCCAATAGGTTTTACATAATTAAAAATACAGCTGAAACAGCTGTTCTGATTTTAGTATGCTTTAACTCCTAATTAATATAACTTTTGAATGGCAATACTAAATATCATTGTGTTTCTGAGGAGTGCAAATAATTTTTCCAGCGATTATATGCTCAGGAACCATAGAACACGGATTCCTATAACAAAATATCTACCATGATATGGGGGAGTGGTCTACTGTAGTGTGAAGTTTAAATTTTTATGTACCAATGAACATGCAAGAACCAAGCAACGTGTAGCTCAGTAACATTCTATCTGATCCAATCTTTGGGTTATTTCTGTTGAAATTATGTCTTTTTTATGAATAGGCCTTATCAGGGGCCGAATGATTCATACGAAAAGCGAGCGTAGCGAGTCTAGGGGCCTTGGCCCCCTAGTCCAGCAAAAAAAAAAAAAAAAAGACAGTATAATTTCCCAGTCTACAAAATATAAAGAAGAATCCGGCTGATCTGCACAATAAACAAAATGGCAGATTTTCAAAAATTGGTGGAAAAAATTTCAGTTGGCAATCAATGGCTCTCTCGGCCAGGGAAATTGACGCTGCCATGACTTTACCGGCAGTTTCAGTAAGATGGTGCAATAACAAAATCCCTGAAAAAGTGCTTTGTGCTTACTGTTATTATTTTGTAATTGCCATGAAAAGGGAAGAATTTCCAATCACAAGAAGGTGATGTTTGATCAATGAAGAAAACCTAGATAGCAAGCTAGACAAAGTTCACTGTCCCTGAACAAATTTATGGAGAGAATACTGAAGCCCATCTAATTATTAATTTCTTGTGTTCTTTGCTATTGATCTAAATACTTCTATAACTTGCTGGCCTAGATGTTTTTATTTCTGGCATACCAGTTTTTCCACATCTCATGTACCATTTCAGTTTAACATCTGTAATTTTTAGTTTGTCTTAGTTGTGCCTTGAGCATCAATTAATCACAAAGACAGTTGCTTCAAGTTGTGGGTTTATACTTGCAAATTCCTTGCTTTTCTCACAGTCAGCTGTATGTTTGAATTTAAGAGCAGGCAATAATAATAATTTATATATTCTTGCTCCCAATATTGAATCTTTACTTATCCAAAGGTACTCTTAATGTAGTATTTTTCATCCGACCCCAAAATATTTTGTTCACCTGAGATTAACCTCTACATACCGAGTGTCCCAAAAATGACTGATGGATTTTGATAATCAACAAAAAAAAAAAAGAAAAGCGATATATATGTATCATTTGCAGCCTTATGCTTCGAAAATCGGAATTTTATCCCACCAAATTTCAAATTTAGTTAACATTTTCACCCACAGGTGGTCCTAAAAACTATAAAAAAAAATAAAAACTGGTATGAAAATTTTGCAAGGACTGTTGCAAAAAACTAAACAATGAGATTTTCAATGTAACCCCCATTTGCTGCAACAATGTGGCACAGTCCAAGGCAAAAATTTCCATACATCTGTTCAAACATGTGACTTGGAACTGTCTCACATGCAGTAGAGATGTGCTGCTTCAGCTCTGCAATTTTTGTAGAGTTTGGCGGTATACCAAATCTTTCAGGTACCCCCAAAGAGAAAGTTGCAGGGCATCAAGTGTGGAGAATAAGGAGGCCATGCCAGCCACTTCCTGTATGCATGTCGTAATCCAAGGCAATTGCCTGCTCACTGAAATGTTGGTTCAAGAAATCAAATACTGCAGACATTCGATGTGGATGAGCACCATCTTGCATGAACCAGGAGGCATTCGAACAGTCCTCCAAAGCAGTATGAATCCCCACAAATTCTTCCAGAATCCCAAGATATCGTACAGCATTTATCGGTTGCTCTATTATTCCTTTGGAGGAAAATGCAGCCGATACCGTTATTTTTGGTGAATGCAGGGACGAAGGTTCAGCAATATGAGGATTTTCGCTTCCCCAAATTTGCAAGTTCTGCTTGTTGACATAGCCATGGAGGTGAAAATATTCTTCGTCTGAGAACCATATGTTGCCAACATTGAGTTCACCATCATCCACAAGTTGCAGCATGGCATTCGCAAAATTGTAGCATGCATTAATGGCATTTGGACTGAGGGGTTGGTGTGTCTGGATTTTGTTCGGGAACATGTGAAGTCTGTGGCGCATGAGAGAGTGAGTGCTCATTCTTCGGAGTCCAGTACAAGATGCAATACAGCGTATGGAAGTCCGGACCCGCAGTTGGATAACCTGCTGTATGGCTTCAGCATTCGACTCTCTAACTGAAAGGCGTGGCCGGCCGACATTTCCAATACAGTCATCATTCATGCTCCCTGTTCGTTCGCATTTCTGGAATAGAGTCCTTATCGCATTGTCTGACAGCCCGTTTCTCACATGAAATTTTCTTTGGAAACTATGCCTTGTTTAAACAAAACTGTGTTCCAGGCGGTGGAACTGGAACACAATAAATACCTGCTGTTCAATGGTAAAAACCATTTTTGTAGAGCGGACTTGCAATCTCAACAGCGCACACTATCAGCTTGACGAAGAACTACGGAATGGTGAGCTGAAATACTTCGTTTTAACTATACCTGTTACAGATCGCCTGCAGTGCCACATCTTGGTAGAAATGTTAATTAAATTTGAAATTTGGTGGGATATTCCCTGATTTCCTAAACATAAGGCTGTAAACGACACATATCTATTGCATTCTATCTTTTTTTATTGACTTTCAAAATCCATCAGTCATTTTTGGGACCCCCCGGTATGATCAAACATCAGATAGTCAGCAATGAATACGGCTTCTTTTCAGAACTTTGTTTCCTAATTAATATTAAAACAAAATTAAGATGGCAAATTAACTGGTTGTTAGAGGAGCCCATTCTAAAATATGAGTCTGTCAGCAGTTTTAGTGTACAGCAAAAATGGGGAGGTTCAGAGTTGTGAAACTCTGCTCATGAGCTACTCAGGCCGAGTAAGCCGTAGACATGTTAGCAAAACCTGAGAAGCAAATTTCCCTTTTTCAACTTCATGTTTGACCTGAAATACTTTTCTTATGAAAAAACTGAAATATCAGTGTTATTCTATCATTAACATGGAATGTTTTGTTATTTGACTATGTTAAAAATAAACCTATGTCCCATTTATTTTCAGAAAAATCCTGATTTAAGAAAAGGACAAAAGAAACTTGCAGAAGAACTGACTTTACTTGTCCATGGAGGTAAATAAAATTGATGAATATAAAAGCAATCACATTTAAATACAGTTGTTTGAGATATGATTATATATATATCTTCTACTTTTCAGAGGATGGACTTAATTTAGCTAGAACTGCAACAAAAATCTTATTCCATTCAGATCTCAATTCTTTAGCCCAGTTGAAAATTGATGAACTAGGACAAGTTTTCCCTCATTCATATGTTTGTAATATGATTTATGAGCCAGGATTATCATTTTTAGATTTAAGCATGAAAGCAGGTTGCTTTAAAACAGAAGGTAATTTATTTTAGACAATTTCTCTTTTAACACAAAAACTGGATTTTCCCCCCTATCATTTAATACTTGAATTCAAACAAAAAAGCGGTGTGTTAGATATTTTTGCTTCGTAAAAAGTATTTGGTAAAATATATGTATATTTTTGGTACTTTTCTTGGTAACAGAACATCAATGTTCTAAGGATAGAAACCTTATGTTTATTATAATCAGTGCTAACACATAAATATTATTACTAGTACTACAAAAAAAAAAAAAAAGTAATAATGCTGATGGCAACACAGTTTTTTTGCCACAACTGTTGTAAATATTTTAGCTTGGCAACAAGAGGTGTTACGAGAATTGAAATGTACCATATTTTTTTTTTTTAATAAAATTTGAAAAACTTGTATATTTTGTGCTGCTTAAATTCACAAATAAAACAAGACACTTTAAAGATTATTTAAAATTGCATCTTTGGTCTTCAGATATAAAAATATTGCACTGATTTAATGTCATTCCTTATTAATTGATAAGCTTTTGACACACTTTTATGAATACATTATATTGAAATGTAAAGAATAAAGAAAATGCTAGATTCATATACGTGTACAAGTGAATTAATGCTCATTCTTGATTAGATGAAAAACAGTAAAAAAGAATTCAAACTAGTTTTTCAAGGGATTGCATTTGTCTAATCTTTATTACAGCAAGATTAATAATCATGCAGTTTTCTTTATATAATCATTGCTTAATTGATCTTATATTAACTTTTGCAGCTGATGCTAAACGTATTATTTCTGGTGGTGGCATGTATTTAAATTTTGAAAAAATGAATTCTCCCCAGTCAATAGTAATTCCTGAGAAGCATATTTTGTCTAATGGTATAACTTTAATAAGGATAGGTAAGGAAAATATCATTTTTCTTCTTTCAGTGCATAATTTTGAATTATTTACATTCTAAGAAAGCTTTCTTTTATTTTGCAGGGAAAAAGAATTATTATACTATTATATGGAAGTAAACAAAATGTTGACTTTTTTTTTTTAAACTAGAAAATCTCTTAATAATTTTTAAATGGTAGTAAGAGCTGTAAAATGGTTAATGGACTAAATGTCTGTTTTCATGTTATATTTTTACTTGTTACTTTTTTGGTAATAAAAAAAGTATGAGAGTATTTTTTAAATCTTTTCTTCATTAATATTAAAATACCTCTACTCTTGCAATATTAGCTCAAGAGTATGTAGTCAAAATATGTTATTTTGGATGAACTGATATGCTTTCCTTCGGAAATACACTCTGAAGTGTGCTTAAGTTTCCATTTTTCTTAACAGATATATTTAAAATTCAAACTGATCTGAATAAAGTGCCTATTCCCTTTTCAACCAAGACAGTTAAGGTCTTTTGTAGCAAATATACAACACTGCATTTATTACTTTCCAATATTTTGTTGTATTCATGTTTATTAAAGCATATTATTTTTATTTAAAATTTCTATAATTTAAAAATCTAATTAAGTTGATGATATAGTAGATCTCATTCATTACAATGATACTTAGCAATATGAAAAATTATTATATTAATTTTAAAACTCTTAAGTATATATAAAAGTCAACAGTGATTATTTTGGACTGTATGGAGAAGCGGGTGCTGGCTTATGTTTTGGTTTGGTGATGATTCTGAGGCAATGCTCTGGCAACAGATGGTGCCAAATAAATCATACTGCTGGCCAATGTTTTGACTAGCAACCATAAAGACAAGTGTCAATCGTAATTTAGCCTCAGTTGGTAGAAGGTAGGAATGTTTTTAATTTGAAATTTTTTCATGTTTATGTATGAAAAGGAAGTGTGTGTGTTGTAGAGATGTGGTGTGAATATTAAACTAAATAAAAGAAAGCATGTAGGTTTTACGTTCAAGCCGGGGGTGAAGGGAAATTTCTGGACAGTTAATTAAAAAAATAAAGGTAGTGCTTATTTTTTAACAAATCTTTGTGTTCTTTAAGGTTTTTTATTGATATTTGATGCTTTTGTTAGTGCTATTTATAAGCTATTCTAATCATACTGACTAGATATAGTGTATAGCTAAGTTGTTTAATCCACCGATGCTTTTTATGAGTTAAAAACGGGCCAGTATTTGCCCAGTTGACATTAGCTGTACAACTAGGCTGCTTAATCCATAGTTTTTTTTGGGGGGGGAGGGGGAGTTAAAAATGCGCCAGTGTTTGCCCAGTTTACATTAACTGTACAACTAGGTTGCTTAATCTACTGTAGTTTTTTTTAGGTTAAAACGGTCCACTGTTTGCTCATTTAAATTAGCTGTTGCTGAATTTGCAGATGTTTTTTAGGTTAAATATGAACCAGTGGTTGAAGACTTTTAAATTATTTTGTAATGAATTTGTTGATTTTATCTATTTTTGTTAGCATAATTAACGTGCAAATTGTAATTTGTCAAAATTATTTGACTTTGTTTTGTTGATCAGGCAAAATGGTTTGCGACAGTCGCTGGGACTTGGTGACTGCCAAGCTCCTGTGACTGTCGCTGTGTTTACATCGGGCGTGCACCATCTTGGCCGATTTTACCATTATTTTACTCTAAAATTTATAATATTTTAACATAGTAATGGTAAACTTAATGTTCTAATTATTTCAAAAGCTCCTTCAAAAGCTCAAAACACACTTTTAATATTAGTATTTTGAAATACTCATTATAATCTACCATAAAATGCCGTTCAAGTGCCCCCCCCCCCCCCTAACCTTCAAAGAAAACTGGAAGTTATTTAGGGAGGGGGGCAATTAAATGGTAAAATAACCTTAGAGTACTGTAAAAGACCCCCCCCCGCCTTAAAAAAAAAAAAGTATTTTTTCTTTTTTGGATGGGGGGGGGGGTAGGGGTAAAAGTGGTAAAATAGCTTTTAAAAATGCAATGTTGCACACAGTAGAAGAATATTTTGTTCACAGTAAATAACAGTGATATTACTTTCATATTTATTTTAAAAGCAATCAGCAGTTTTTGAAAGATGCAAATTTAGTAGAGTTTCTAACATAATAAATAACACAATAGCAAAAAATAAGGATCTTACCTGAAATCAATTTATTTATAGTAAATACCTGTAATACACATAGATTATAACATTAAATAAACTACGATACATCTGCAGGTTGCACAATGCTTGTGCACCTAGCTGGTATTAATACACTATCTGTGTTGCGTCGGGCTATTTTCTTTTGGATATCAGGCTTCATATGAATAGAAGCCCTATCCAAAATTAAAAGTCTTCTCATGTCATCAACATTTTCTACCCAAATGCGGCCGAGCCATTCTTCTATTTGACTGCTTGTCATTCACCCAGTTGAACATGTAATTTTAACATTTGCAGGAATTTTCAGTTCACTGTAAACACGAGCAGGAATTTGGCCAGTAGGTTCTTTCATGATCATGAATGCCGGAAATTTATGACCTGATGCGGAATCTGCAAGTGCTACAGTAAACCCTCTTTTCCGTTAGCCAGTATTTACAATGCGAATACTTTTCATCCCTACAATTTTGTTTGACCAAGGATGTGGTTCATCAAAACCCACCATTGCATATATTATGCTGTGTAAGCATTTTTAATGTGAAAAGAATGTATTGCTTTTAGAAACATTCCTATTGCATCAAATTAATCAACAGGAAGCTTCTGGCTTTCATTTGCCCCTTTCCGCATAGAAATGTTGAATTCTTCTTCCAGCGATCGATGTACATACTTGAATTTTTAAAATCTAGCATGACTAGTGATCTTGCAATTTTCATTGCTTCTTCCGAAAGCATTTTGTTTGTTACAGCTAAACTGTTCTCTCATTCCTTCTGAAAGTATTCCTGCAGTGCATCATCTAAATCTTCAGATAACAGCTTTCATCCAGTAGCTAACTTTCGGAAATGCTGTTATTGGCCTGATTAATTTCTTCTTTAGAAATCCACTTTCTCTAATACGTTTTCTATTCTATACCAAAATGTTTAGCTGCCCAATGTATGACACATCCATTTCTTTGAGCCAGCTAATAACTTCTAATTTTTTCCTCACAGAATACGAACTGATTTTAGGCACTTTTAAGCGACATTCAAAATTAGACAGCACATGTTCAGCATAATACAGACTGAGCGGGACTGAGGTTGTCGCACCATTGCATGATAAGGGATGTTAACTCCAACATTCGATTTGGGAGCACCCTGGGAGCAGAAAAAATTTCATTTGGGAGCAGAAAAATTCCATTTGGGAACACAAAAAATTTAGCTTCCGCGAGGAAAACTAAGATTTGGGATCAGAATTAACATGATTTTGGAGCATAAAATTGAAGATTCCTGTGTTGACTCTAGAAAAAAGGGCCGCCTTGGGGGAAATTTCAAAAAGGGCACTTTGGGGTTCCACCAGAATGTACAGGTAGATAACATATCTAGAAACTGGTTTGAAACTATCTGATCCCCGAAAATTTAACATAGAGTTGTAATATGTGTTCTGACTTACAATGCATAGTTAGATTTTTTCCAGTTTGTCTTTAGTTCCCCCCCCCTTCTTTTGGAGAAAATATCTTGTAGAAGTAAGTGTAAGCGAAATAGGAAAAATGATTTGTTGATAATATTTTGCTCTAAACATGACATAAATATGTGAATCAAATCTGTACATAACTAGAAGTTTTTGATTAAAAAAAAAGAAGTTTTAATCTAAGTAATTTTGAATTTTCTGCTTAATTTTTTTTTCTCAAAATTACGTGATGTAGATGTTTATTATTTATAAGAATAGTACATTTATTGAAGAAGGTTTCAGAAATTTTTAGCCAGACATGATTTGTTAGGCAGTAGGGGAAGGCAGAGGGACTGTTAATTTTTGTTCCTCAATTTTATCACTCTATCACTACTGGACCACATTCATATATGATATTTCACCTATATTGGTACAAACTTTTAAACAGAAAAGGACTGTCAGTGTAAGTGGATTAGGATATATGTGTTTAGCATGTAATAAAAATAATAAAATTTCTGCAGTGCAGGATGTATAAAATTTAATAATATAAATCATAATTTTATTTAAATTCTTTTGTTCGCAATAATTTTTGAATGATTACCAAGTAAAGATTTCTAAAGTTACTGAATATAAATTAGACATTATTAGAAATATTAGACATTATTTGGAATTGCATCAAACAATTCAACTCATCCATCAATTGATAACTATAGAAATTGGGAAAATTGAATTCAGAACACAGAAGATTGCTAGAATAAATGACATAGTCATGCAAATTTTGTATTATACATCCAATGGTTGGAATGTACTACACCATATCAAATCACTGAAATATATTTGTTCTTCCTCTTTCACTTCTAATTTAATGTTTGCTCATTCATGAAAAGTGAATAATTACATATTTAAAAAAATTTATTTTTCATAAAGCTTTATTTTTAATTTTTTGTAACATACTTAAAAAGGTCTCTTTAAAAATTTTCTTTCTTAAACCTTGCTTTAATCTTTTGAAAATGAAAAAAGCATTAATATTTTATTTTAACTATCAAATGTTTTTAATCTAATTAAAATAATAAAAATAATTAACATCCTTTTGCCAGAAGTACTCAAACAAATTATGTGCCGCCCGGCTAGCTCAGTCGGTAGAGCACGAGACTCTTAATCTTGGGGTTGTGGGTTCGAGCCCCACGTTGAGCACCATTTGTGCCGGTCGGCTAGCTTTGGGGCAGAGAGCAGGGGCGTAAGGAAAAGACGTAGATCATTCCATGAAAACAGACCACTTGAGACAACAACACATTTTACTAACGAGAACAACGGTTACAACACACAAGTTACATTTAGAATGAATAATCACTATCTCAGAACATACGGTAGCTGCTACGTGCGAATACGTGAGCGAAGAGAGAGATGAACCAACGTTCTCTATCCGGCAGAGGGAGCGTCGCATGAAAGAAAGATGATATAGGAGGCGTGCTACAATTATATATTAAAAAACCTTTCAGAATTATTTTTATTTATTTATTTATTTTTTATTTTTAAAAACTGAAAATAAGCTTAAATTGATGAGTTTGTTTTATGAATAACCTAGCTGTTAACTTATGACACAGTTTGCTTTCTTAAGACATCCTTTCCCAGAACTAGTTATCTTTTGCTTTTAATATTTTTTCTTCATTCATTAAAATGCTGAGAATTAAAAAAAAACAGAAAATATATACAGTAAAACCTGTCTACAACGGACCCTGCATGAAACGGAAGCCTGTCTTAACTGAAAAAATAATTTAGTTCCTGCGGCGATTAATGTTTTTCAACGTATGTTAACCTGTATGAAACGGAAACTGCTTAACGCAGAAACGAACTCCATATTCGTCTATTTTTAAGACAAAAAAACCTGTCAAGACGGAATGTTCTATCTTTAGCCCGTAAAATTGGCAAGTTACCAACAAAGAAGAATCCAAGATGAATCGCCTAATAGAGAGGAGAAATAGAGTATGGGTTTTTTAGAGCATTTCTGTTCTCATCCATTCGAAAGTGCAGTTGTTTGTTCTCATCATGGTTCTCATGTTCATAGTGATTTGACAAGGGAAAAAAAAAAAAAAAAAAGTGGTGAAATAGCTGACTTTCGTTAGAAACATTTTTTGAGTTTAGACTCAAAGGTGAAAGTAATTGATGCCAAGGAAAAAGAGCATTTAAGCGTAACGCAAATAACAAAGAAATTTAATATAGGAAAGACTCAAGTTTACGACATACTGAAAAAAAAAACATGAAATTAAAGAATCCTGGCTTAAAGGAAATGGAGAAATGAAAAGAAAAATGCGCAAGATTGGAAATGAAGAAGTCAATGAAATGGTTTGTTGATGCTAGGTCCCGAAATTTACCCATATCTGGACCTATGGTACAAGCTCAAGCTAAAGAAATTTCGGAAAGACTTGGGAAAGAAGATTTTCATGCTTCAAATGGATGGCTCGAAAGTTTTAGGAATAGGCATGCGATAAAATTCAAAGAAATTTGTGGTGAGGCTGCTGATGTTGATCCAGAAACTGTGAATGACTGGAAATAAAAGTCGCTAAAATTAATTGAAGAATATGATTTGAAAGATATTGCAAATGGCGATGAAACAGGCTTACTTTTCTGAGCTTTGGCTTTACCAAGCAAAACTTTGTGCTTGAAAAACGAAAGCTGTGCAGGTGGAAAGAAATCTAAGGAACGCCTAACTGTATTTCTTTGTGCATTTATGACCGGAGAAAAAGAAAAACCGTTGGTCATCGGAAAAGAAGCCAAACATCGCTGTTTTAAAAATATTGAGCTGAAAAATCTCCCAGTTGAGTGGAGGTCGAATAGAAAAGCTTGGATAACCGCAAAAATTATGGAAGAGTGGTTAATTGGTTTCAATTCTAGAATGAAAAAGCAGAAAAGGAATGTTTTATTTCTAGATAATGCAACCTGTCATTCGCGTATAGAACTTTCAAATGTAAAACTGGCCTGGTTTCCAGCAAATACTACTAGTGTTACCCAGCCTCTGGAACAAGGCATAGTTCGCAACATAAAGACAAACTACAGAAGTTTAATGATGCAATCGTTATTAGCAAACATGAAAAGTGTATCCAGGCCTTCAGA
Organism: Cheiracanthium punctorium; assembly: GCA_038373885.1. Taxonomy (NCBI): domain Eukaryota; kingdom Metazoa; phylum Arthropoda; class Arachnida; order Araneae; family Cheiracanthiidae; genus Cheiracanthium; species Cheiracanthium punctorium. The sequence continues at coordinate 2,604,726 of JAWZYV010016900.1, read as the reverse complement.
GTTAATTAAATCAATAAATGTTCTTGATGCTGTATTGTGGCTTGGAAAAGCATGGCAAAAAGTCACTAGTGAAACTATAAGGCTCTATTTCGTGAAAGCAAATTTTAATGGGGAAAGTAGCAATTCCGAAATTGAAGCTTTACAAGCAATGCTAGATGAAAGTGAAATTAAACTGAATGTCTTAGATTTTGTGACATTAGATGACAAATTAGCCACAGAAACACCATTTGGTGAGGTTGAAAAACTTCTTTTAAACGATACAATTAGTGATAATAACAGCAGTGAGGAAGAAGAACAAGTTACCGAGAGTGAAGATCTTGCAATTAACTCTTATCCCAAAGCAATGCGTTGCATAAGGAACTTAATGAATTTTCTGTCTTTAAAGGCGACGCGGAACTACTAAGTATTATCAATAATGGAAGAATCACTGTAGAAAATCGCATTGCGAGTGCACCGTTAGTGCAAAAAACAATCTTTGATTATTTAAAAAAAAAATAAAAAAAATAAAAAAATAAAAAAATTAAAATTATTATTATTTTCTTTCTTTTTTTTTTAATTATGCTTTGGAATAAATTTTCATTTATTTGATTAAAAACTATTTTCCTTATGCGGGTTTTCCTGTTTTTAAAAGGTAAGTGGAGTTTCATCTCTCTATTTTTTAAATTTTTTTTTTCAATTTAAAAGTGAGTCCCTCTACGAGACGGAAACTTGCCTAAGACGGAAAATTTTGTTGATCCCATCACATTCCGTTTTATACAGGTTTCACTGTAATATGAATATTTAGAATACCAAATCTTGTCAATAGTCTGATTTACTAAATTCTGCAGTTACTCTAATTTTATATAATTAAAACTGTGGCGTAATGAAAGGGGGGGGGGCAAGATTTAAAAAAAAAAAAAAAGGATGGTGGCCGGCAGGACACTTAAAAATAATATGGTGGAAAACTAAAGGACCGAAATGGGGGCAGAATGCTGAAACTTAGAATGAATGGGGCGGCAAACTGAAGGACCGCACCGGGTACCAATAACCCTAGCGCTACACTGTTAAAGCAAAAGATCATTATTATGCTCCTTTTTTGGCAAAAGTATAATGTCTTTCAATTGCTTTATTCGCAAAACGTCGCAAATTGCACGTTTTTTAGATTGATTTGAGTGGATAAAGCCACTGAACATAACAGATGCCGGAAGTGTTGAAGTGCGGCCGCGCGACTGTCAACGAACTCTGGAATAATGATTGTTTGATAATTCGCAACTACAGTTGAGGGCCAAAAATCCGCAAACGTCCGAAATCCGCACAACTTCTTTGATGTAAATAATGAAACTTGCAGTCATCCACCTGTGATGAAATTGTTCAAAAGTGTCTTGAATCCAGATAAATATGATTCTGATGATGATTATGAAAAATTGGGTAATAATAACAATAAAATCCATTTGATACAAGTTTAAAGTTAGGATAAGAATACCTTAAATTTTTAGTACAGCAAATTTCTTTAACAAAACAGGACTTATTGATAATATACAATTTCGAAAAATATATAAAGAAAGAAAAATATTTTAAAACAAATAACCATAGAACATGTTTCCAAAATTAGAAAAACAAATTTTGAAACCATTTGCTTTTCTAGTCTTCATGTGATTTTTTTCTTTTTTCTCTTATTCTTTTTTATTTAATTTGAAAATATAAGTGAAATCCTTTTGATAGTGTTTTTATTTCATTGTAATTGTACTCTACATTTTTAAAATCAGAAATGTAATTATTTATCTTTTATGGCCCGAAATCCACAAAATCCTAAAATCTGCACAAGCCTTGGTCAAAAGCTGTGCGGATTTCTGGCTCTCTACTGTACTTATTTATCAAACGTAGCTACCAATATTTGAGGATTGACAGATTGAATCGCAAATTTTTAGATAACTTAAGAAAATTTTGATTTTCCCAACCGTATTTTCTTCCCCGGCTCAGGTAGTTCTGCCCGGCCGATCAGGCTTCTCATTGAGTCAGCAAAAACAAAACATACTAGTTTTGTTTTTGCTGACTTGAGGGCCTCTTTTCGGGTTACTCGGCTCGCGCAAATGCAATGAAAAAGGCAGTAACAGTATTTCGATCTGAAAGAAGAGGATATTTGAAAAAGGCATTTGTGGGAAAGATCCGATTTCATGGACGGTTTTCGTGAAAGAGCCGCTTTCAATCGACCTATTTTTATGATGGAGTTATTGTACTCAATCGTATTTCTGTGAAGGAGCTGTTTTAATTAACGTATTTTTGTGATGGGCCGCAAATGGTATGTAAGAAATAAAAAGTGGTGATTGCTGACTAATAATAATAAAAATGTAAAAGCAGGAGGGCGCATAAAGAAGAGAAATAGCACCGCCGGCCGCTAAAAAGACGATAAAAGGGCCGCCCTGCAAAATCAATCTAGAGTACCTTACAATAAATGCAGATAAGAAAAGCAAAATTTGCAAGCATGGCAAAAAGTTAACAAAGAGTCAAAATGACGTTTTCGGCGCAAGATTTGCGTTTTGGAGCAGCTCGGTGCAGAATTAACATCCCTGCATGATGTTGCGGTTGCCGGCAATTGACTGGGAATTAACCATGGACTCAGTGTGGTAAGTGTGTGTTGATCGGTTACTAATCATGGAGTCAGCTCGGTGAGCGTACATTGCCATAACACCATTGTTGTAGTAACTGAGTTTGAGTCAGTCCAAATGCTTTGAAAATACAGAAGTGTGGCAGTCAAAGGAAGTAGATGAGGAATATTAGTAAGTAAGTTTGCATAAGAGGGTGTTTATTCGGTATTTTAAGAGAAAACTAAATTCATGTGAAAAGTAGGGGGTTGCTTAAGAGGCCTCTTCACTGAGCTTCCGAGGCTTCAGCGTCAATGTTAAGTCAATGGTAAATATTTTCTGGAATTACTCAAAAATATTTCAATATTTTCAAGTAATTCTTTTTGCTTTGTGTACACTAAAGCTTACTGTATAATGCTAGCTAAAAAATATTTAAGATTTTAAAATTTTAAAGTGTTAATCAGAGCTGAAATTTTCAGATCTAAATATGAGCTACTTTATTATAAAACGTTCTAAATGTAACAAAGTATAAAAGATAAAGAATTTTAGAAAAGTTAGTGCCCAAGAGTTAAGTTCTGTCTTTTCAAATACCTTTTCCTCGTGGTTTTATGTGAATCACGTAGAGAGTAATTTGAGCAAACATCTGAGAGAAATTTCAAAAAACCACTCGATTTCTGTAAAGTCCACGCCTCCCATAGATCGGGGGAAGGAGAGTAGAGGAGAAAGTCGTAAACCAACCACCCCGGGCTTTCTTTCTTTCTTTTTTTTATTCCCTGCTGCGGGCACAGGGAAATCTTCGGGTCACCCCTCCAAAGACACAGTTGTTTGTGTGAAGGGAGAAACACACAGATCTCAAGTTCCTAGACGACTTCAATCGAGGCATATGTCATTTATTGAGAAAGCAATAGAAAGTGCTTATTTTATGAAGTTTTACATATAGAAATTTATCGAGAGTTTAAAGATAAATAAGTAAGGGACGGTCATTAAATCAAATTAGAAAAAAACAATACTTTTTTTTCTAATTTTATTAATGTATTTAAAAAAAAAAACTTTTTTTTCGAATATTATTAATGTAGAATCCGAAGTTTCGATCAGAGCGCAGCTGCTTCACCCCTTCCTTTGAGACCCCCCCTGACGTGGGAGGTCACGTGTTGTTTTTCGCGGCTCTCGTATTCGGAAGAGGCGAGCAGTTAGAGTGAAGTTGACAGAGATGTTCGGAGAGATTTGAACGTAGATGGAATGGAACCTTTTTTGGTGCATGCCTGGGTGGCGTATATTCTTGTTCTTTTTTAAAGAAGTGAATCCTGTGTGGATGATGTTTTGTTTACGTACCTAAGTGGTGTAAAAGATTTCAAGCATACCTTTGTAAATAGAAGATTTATTAAATGTGTGTGTGTCCCAACAACTTCGCCTAGTCATCCCGTAAATGTCCTGCTTTTAATTTGAAGCACATAATAGTAATTCATCAATTCATAGGGTCAGTACACGACCCTATACAATTTGGGGGCTCGGCCGGGATTGAATTAGAATCAGATGACTTTTGTCGGGATGTCGATATCGAAAACTCTAGTTTTTCGGGACTTTCGTCGGGATGGAATTAGAATTAGATTCAATAGAGTTGGATAAGTGTGAAGAATAATATTAAATATTGAACTGATATTGGTGTAAAGTATCTGTGTTTCAAGGAAAGTTTTGTGTCCTCACGTATCAGTTGTGGATTACCAGGGCGAGTTTGATCGCCGAAGACTGCTAACTGTAAGTACTCAATTTTTGTATCAGTAAACATGTCTTACATCGGAAAACATCGAAAAGAGGATATTATTAAATTAATGTGTGAGCTGGATTTAAAGATTCCCGATAACCCAACTATTGCTAAAATGAAACATATTATTATTAGTGATGCGAAGTACGATGAAGAATTCACAAAATCTGTTCTCAGTAACATTGCGGCAGACCGCGAAAGCGAAGAAAAGATTGCGCGGGAAAAATTAGAACAAGAGAAATTAGAACGTGAATTCCAATTGGAACAATTAAAATCAAAAAATTATGAGAAGGGTAACAGTACAGAACCTTTTGTAATCCAAAACAAAATAGATCTTACAAAAATAATCAAAAGTTTCGATTCGAAGGATCCGGAAGCAGACATTAGCACGTATCTCGCTTTATTTGAGAGGCAAGCCACAAGAGTCGAAATTAAAAAGGATGATTGGGTCACACACTTATTAGGATTACTACCTCTAGACATCGCGCAAATCATAACTCGAGAACCTGAAAATGTTTCAAATGATTATGATCACATTAAAGCAGTATTGCTGAAAATATTTAAATTAACTGCAGAACAGTTTAGACAAAAGTTATTTTTTCATAAAAAAGAAAGTTCTTGTTCTTGGCGAGAATTCGCTTTTGAACTTAACCATTATTTTGAAGAATGGATTCATGGCGTTAATGTTAAAGATTTCACTGGTCTTTACTGATAGTTTCTGACCAGGTAAAAAGAAGAGTGCCACAAGAGGTTAAAGAACATTTTATAGATAACTGGCATAAGTGGAACACTAGGGAGGAAATAGTAGAAAAGTTAGAAGAATATGAATCAGCTCGTGTTTTATCTAATAAAACATTCCCTAAAAATGTGAATGAAGAAATTGACACTTTTTCTAGCCCCGTGCCAGGGAAAGAAAATAAAAATTTTGGAGCTACCAGGAAAAAATGTTATGCTTGTAATAGTTATTCACACAAAATTGCTGAATGTAAATATAGGTTCAGGAATGATGATTTTGATCGTACAAGTAAAGATAAACAAAAAATTGTTAATCAAATGGTTGTAGAAGAGCCAGGCAAAACCGAAAGTAAAAATAGATTCAGATCTGAAAGGTATGATCGAGCAAAGTATCGTTATAGAAATAAAGCTGAATCGGTGGTAGAGAACAGAACCGTGAAATCATCTAGTAATAAAATTGAGAAATATGTTAATATTTTTAATTTTGATGTCAAAGCAGTAATTGATACTGGTTCTGAAGTAACTTTGATTGACCAGAATATTTATGAAAAGATGGGATCTCCTATTTTATGCAGTACAGATATTAATTTGTGTGGTATCGATTCTGAAAGAGTTTCACCCATTGGTTTCTTTAATTCTAAAATAGTGATTGACAGTTGTACAGTATATTCTAATGTTTATGTTATGAAGCATATGCGCTTTAGTGCAGTCATTGGAATGGATGTAATATCGAAACTAGAATTTAATTTTGTGCAAGGGAATGTTAACATAAAAAATGCAGCCATGATTGATGTAGTCTATCCTACCAAACGAGTTACTAATTTAGGTAAATACCTTTATTCCACACCTAATTTCGAACCAGATGTACTTCCGGTTATATGCAAACAACAATCTCTGGGGTTGCGAGAAGATAAACACTGCGAATTGTTAAAGAAAAAAATGCACAATATAAAAGAGGAATCGGAGGTCATTAAAGAAACGGCTGATGAAGCTCAGTCACCCCCTCAAGAGGAAGTTTGCCGCAGCGAAAAGGTTGAAAGTAAGGTAGCTGCATTGAATAGAAAGATTCAGTTGCTGGAAGACGATCTAGAAAGATCGGAAGAAAAATTAAAAATTGCTATTCAAAAGTTAGAGGAAACTTCACAAGCCACAGATGAAAATGAACGCATTCATAAATCTCTTGAAATTCGGTTAGGACAAGTTCGATCAATTGCTGAGGAATCTGACAGAAAATATGAAGAACTAGCATGTGGAATCGCCATGATAGAAGAGGACTCGAAACGCGCTGAAAAACGAGCAGCCATAGGTGAAAGTAGAATTGAAGAATTAGAAGAATTAAGAGGGGTTGGTAATAAAACGATATCCCTTGAAGTCAGTGAAGAAAAGGCTCCGCAGAAAGGAGAAACATGTGATATAACTATGTGTCAATTATCACAGAAGCTTCGAGAAGCAGATCCTCTTGCTGAGTTTGCTGAAAAACCTGTAGAAAGGCTTCAACCAGAAATGTTTAAATTGGAAGTTGAAACCCTTGCAGAGAAAGAAAAAAATCATGTGCTAGTGCAAGAAGAAAATAAGAAGAGTTATAAAAAAAGAAAGAAAGCAAGGAAAAAATGAAGGATTCTCGAATCCTATCCCGAAAGATGTACCTTTGAGTACATATCAAATAGACTTCAGCGGACTGAAAAACTTTTCATATTTCTAATGACCTGTAAATAATGTATTTTTCTTTTCTTTTTTTTAAGTGTTTTATTTCAGATATCCTTATGGTCCTGGGCGGTGAGGACACCGCAGGTCGGATGGACGAGCCTGTAGAATCCGAAGTTTCGATCAGAGCGCAGCTGCTTCACCCCTTCCTTTGAGACCCCCCCTGACGTGGGAGGTCACGTGTTGTTTTTCGCGGCTCTCGTATTCGGAAGAGGCGAGCAGTTAGAGTGAAGTTGACAGAGACGTTCGGAGAAATTTGAACGTAGATGGAATGGAACCTTTTTTGGTGCATGCCTGAGTGGCGTATATTCTTGTTATTTTTTAAAGAAGTGAATCCTGTGTGGATGATGTTTTGTTTACGTACCTAAGTGGTGTAAAAGATTTCAAGCATACCTTTGTAAATAGAAGATTTATTAAATGTGTGTGTGTCCCAACAACTTCGCCTAGTCATCCCGTAAATGTCCTGCTTTTAATTTGAAGCACATAATAGTAATTCATCAATTCATAGGGTCAGTATACGACCCTATATTAATGTATAATCTATACCAGTGTATTCCAACCTCTGTTCTGTGAACTGGTGCCGGTTGAAGTATATATTATATTTATTAAAAAATAATCTATTGCAAATGTGTTCTACTAACTAAAAACTATATTTGAATAACACTTGACTTAATACATAAAATGCATGTTTATGTAACATTTATTATATTTTTAGTTTATGGAAAAAGCTTTTTTTTTTCCACACCGCAGATGTAAAAAAAGTCGGGAAACATTGATCTGTATAGTTATGAATACATTTGGTCTAAACGAATGGTCTAAAAGTTATGACATGCAAATATTGGGCATGATTATGTACGTATATAAGTAATTTTTTTTTTCAAGTGGAACATAACTAAACTGAAATTAGCGAATGCGCAGAAGATTCTCATCCTTGAAATTAATAACTTCCTCGTCATGTCTGCTTTGTTTGGATAGTGACATATTTATTACATATGTAACCAGTGAAACATTTCTCAAAGCTGTTTTTTTTTTTTTTTCCCATAAATTAATTCCAGTTTAGATGAAATATACGCTTCAGTATTTTTCCCTTCCCATTGGGGGTGGGGGAGGTAGGGGGCTGTGGGTAAAAGATAGTAAAATGTAGTAATTTTTTAAAGATTACCGTGTTTACTAGCATAATAGTCACACTTTTTTTTGCCAATTTTTCACGGTGGAAGTCTAGGTGCGACTATTCTGCGGGGAAATCTATGACATAATATTGCACGCTCTAATTCTAAAATGTGACTATGGTATTATGATAACATAACTTACGAAATGCTTCCAGTTTATCTACCGTGTATTAAATAATCTGTTCTTCAATTATATACAAAAAGAGACATTTTTCTTATTATAGTAATATTTTTATAAGCATAAACAAAAGTCGAATCCGTGACTGCGAATTTTATGCGGGAAAAATATCTTGACGATTTTTTCTGCTTCAAAACGGGGGTGGGACTATTATGTGCGGGCGAATATTACGTGAGTAAACACGGAATTTCATACTAGAGCTGGTCCTTGGATGGGGAGAACTGTGCATCCGCAGCGGGCACTAAAATTCCTTACTATATAGTGTTTACTCCTGTAATAGTTGCCCTTTTTTTGCCAATTTTTCAGTGCGAAAGTGTAGATGCGACTTTTATTCAGGGAAATCGATTACATAATATTGCACTCTGTAATGCTAAAACATTACTGCTAAAAAAAATGCATTTTAATAAAATTAGTTACTTACCAAATTTTTCCAGATTATTCGCTGTTTATTAAATAGTCTTTTCGTCAGTTGCCCACAAAATAAAAGAATTTTTCTTTTTCTGGCAATATTTTCATAGCTATAAAATTTGCAAACTGTGAAAATTTTGACAAAAAATTCTAATAATAGTACATAATTCATGATAAACCACTTTAACTAAAATTATTAGTTGCGCTATGGTTCTGGAAAGAGCTGGTGATTTTGTATTTTGCTGATGAGGCTGAAGGTCAAATACTCGTCTGCGACTTTTATATGAGGAAACTATTTTGATGAATTTTTTTTCCTTCAAAACGAGGGTGCGACTATCATACGAGGGCAAGTATTATGCGAGTAAACACAATTTAATAATTAATGACTGTCATTTTTCTTCTCACCCCCTTTATTGAAAGTTGTCCGAAAAATGCGACATAATTTTACATATATTTAAATACTATTAGTTCACAACAGCTTTAATCTATTGTTACACTATTTCGTAAGCTGTAGAATATGCATCACATGTATTTTTTACAGATATTTAAATATTATTAGTTCACAACAGCTTTCATCTATTGTTACAATACTTCGTAAGCTGTAGAATAGGCATCCCGTGTATTTTTCTATAAATAGGTTACAATCATAAAAATTTCAACATAGGGTTACCAGGCGAAATACACGAAAGATGAGAAACAAAAAGACGTAGTCAATTAATACCGTTTTAATGTGGCAATAATGAAACTAAAAAATTAGGGGGTTTAGGGGGTCTTCCCCTGACGAAGCTCGAACAGCCAATTTTCATATATATGTATAATTTTGCAGGCTTTTTCACATTAGTGTCTGTAATAAGTCCAAGCACTAGTATAGAAAAAGATTGGAATCAATCTTGCTACCTGAGTCGAGATATTTTTTGCCATACAAAATGTATATTCTTCACTACATTATCACACATATGTATACATACATATGAGTTGCAGTAGTCGTAACCCCCCCTCCCCCATGAAAAATTTCTAGTTACGCCCCTGGTATAGACTGGTAGACTGGTATTAGTCAAGTATTTCTAGTCCATAGAATTGTAGCTAACCACAGCAAAATGACTAGTTGTGTAACGAGAAATTATTTTTCTATTTTTGGAATGCACCCATGCACTAGAATTGCCTTTAGTGAGTCTACCCACTATCGTGTGCAGCGATTTATAGGTATTTTCATCTGGGTACAAGCACCAGCTGACAGAGGAGATACCTAAAAATTGAGTAAGTAGGTTCAGAATTGTTTCGTTCTATGATCTAGTATTTTTAGGGTGTACATAGACTCATAAATTCTGGTTCCACAAATTATTTTCTAGATGTCAGTGGCATATTCTCGTTCAGTATATTTATTAATAAATATACTGAATAAAACATAATGTGAATTTGTAAGACACAGATAGTATGGTTGAAATTATTTTAAACTTTGGAAAGAGAAACACATTTAATTTATTACCCAAGTAATATACTGCAAAGAAAAAAAAAAAGTATATTAAACTGACAGAAAAATACTGTCAGCCTGGACGCCAGTTTATTTCCGTATATTTTATAGTCTTCCGTATTTTTTCCTCATACGGAAGATTTCTTTAAAATAAACTGAGAATATGTCAAATTTACGGAAGACTTCTGTAAATCACACGGAAAAAACTGCGTCCTTTCTGACAGTTTTTTCTTTAAATTTGGCGGACTTTTTTGCAGTGATACTTATACAAATTACTAGGGATCGACCGATAGTATCGGCGCTGATACCTCCTATTTTTTTAGGTATCGGTATCGGTTCTTTCGATTCTAAAAGTATCGGGAAAGTATCGGTTCCTGTTGCTTTCACCCATTTTCACCGATACTTCGCTTTTCAGAAGAAACCACGCAGGCGCAACACCATTCTGGAATCTTTATTTGGGTAATGAGATGAGAGGCGTCGTTTCATTGGCACATTTGCGTGAATGTTTTCGAACTGTGTGTTTTTTTTTAAATTCTAACCATCGCTAAATGGATGTCGTATCACCAAGTGTGGTCGAAATTATGGACAAAGAATCGTTAGATGACAGTTTAACAGGACAATCGTCTATTCTTCTAAATTATTTTGAATTGGAGCGAACACTAAATACGCTATCTGCAAGGATTGCGAAAAACAAATGTCGAGAGGTAGGCTATAATTTTACTTCCGTTTTATAAACGTTTATTTTCTCACTGTGTGGACTCGAAAAAGAGTTCATTCATATATGTATATATACAAGTTAAAAAAATTCGCTATATAGACAATTTCATTATACAGAGATTAGAGGTTTTTGCAGTTATTTCAGCAAATATTACAAACTTTTTAGTTAATTCTATGTTTAAAAATATTAAATTATGACTTTCAATGAAAAATAAATTGGTATTTAGTATAAATATGTTAAACTTACGGTTTCTTACTTTTCATTGTATAAATGAAATGTTCAAAAGTAAAGACAATCCACGAATTTAGAGAATAAAATATGTAATGCACTTACGTTTATTTTACTTCAAAATTCCGTTATTTTACATTGATTTGCATTCTGTGATTTTAAATTTTCATAAAAATATTCACATTTTAAAAGTCCGCTGAAAATAAAGTGAGACACATTTTCTTCCATTTGGAAACCTATTTTTAATGGTTTTGAAAGGTTGAAGCATTAAAGTTTGATGTGGTTTTGGTCGTGAAGCCCAGGGCCTTATTACTATGGGCAAAGTCCCGATTTGCCCATATAGTAATATGAAGTGTCTTCATTATCGGAGTCAGTTTCATTTTCTTGGCCTCCATTTTTATCATCTGTCACTCTTCCACTAAGTGGTCTGTCCAAAAATTAAAATTTTCTTCAAAAGGTAAATCTGAAATATTCGGTATGGGAAGATAAGCTCTTCGTTATATAGCGAATATTTATAGTGTTATTTAAGCCTTAAAGTTACGTTTCCATGAAAAATTTCGTTATAGGGAGAAATTCGTTGTAAGGAGACTTCGTTTTAGGGAGATTCTACTGTATATATAGACTTTTGATATCGTTGGAGAAAGTCTTGCTCTTGATTTAATTTCACGCTTAAGAGACATACTTTAAATTTTTATTTAAAAAATTGGCGCAAGGTCCTATGATTCGGCTTGGGTATGATATAGATATCAAAATTGATGGGGAGACGGTCCTTGACATCGTTTGATATTTCAGGGGATGACGACCTTTAAAGTGTTAAAGCAGGTATGGGCAAACTTTGAACCAAACTTGCGGATTTTAGGGAAGTGGCGGGCCGTATAATTGGGATTTATATGGGATATTGAATTGTTTATACGGAGTTATCAGATGTTCCGTGTGTCGGATCAAAAGCCGTGGCGGGCCACATCCGGGCCGCCGGTTGCCCATATGTATGTTAAAGTGTAATATTTCAGCCTTCGAAATACGTTTGAGGAATTTGTTTCTATTTAGCTTATAGAACTTCAGATACAGACATTTTAATATTAGTCAGCCGGAAATATTTGAAACCGAAAATAGCATTCTGCTATCGGAAGTGAATCGTATTTTTGCGAATGCAAACGGGAATAGGGTTTGAACCGAATGACGTTTGTCGGACATATCCCACCCCTCCATGGTGCCCCTCTGCAAGCGTAAAAAAACTCGCACCCTTTGTGTGCTCTAGATCAGTGGTTCCCAAACTATGGGCCGCGACTCATTGTTGCGTCACGGGAGCAATTTCGGTGGGTCAAAAAGGGTGGCAAAAATAAACTTTAGTATTTTTTATATATAGTAAACTATACTATTTTATATAGCCTATATTGGCGTATTTAATGAACAATATCTAAATACATATGTACTTGCATAATACTGTACAGTTTATACATTATCACAATTTAATGCAGCTTAAGTAATCTAAAAGATATTTTCATATGTGAAAGACTTATAATTAAAGAAAATCTAAATAAAAGTTGCAAGCTTTGAAGTTGAATAAATTTCATGTGTTTACTTTTGTAAGCACCAAATAGAGGCATGAATCAAAGACAAAGACATATAGTAAGAGCAAGCAGGAAGCTGTTTTGAGTCTAATATGGAGACCTTTTATCTGGCTCATAGCAACAATTAGGCGACAAAATAGAGGTTGAGAAAATATGATTTAAATATTTGCACCAGTCGGCACTGGAAATGGATTCTCTTATTAATATATCCTTTTAACCCCCCCCCCGTTTGTGTTCTGTCAAGCCTAAATGAGGGGCATCTACCTATAGGGGGGTCCTTGGGCGGAGAACTTATTAAGGGAATCTAACGCATATTCACGTAACATCTGGAGAAAATCGCCCAAAACTCTAGATCACTAGATTGACAGCCACACGAGGAGAAAGAATTCCGAACCTGCACACTAGGACGCTTCCCAGCGCTCTGCTTTTCATAAATTCGGTGATTCGTCGGCATGATTGAATAGAAAAGAAAGACTAGAACTACTGTAAATTCACACTTCAATGTATCCACTGCTTTTTCTTTTTAATGCTTTCTATTGGGATCGAAATTCATCATGCTGTTATTCATTTTAACGAGAACTACACTCTTGTTACAAAAACTGCCCAGAATACAGATGTAGGTTTAAATGACATTAAATTATGTAAAGTATCGGTATTGGCCGATACCATAACTTAAAAGTATCGGTATCGGCTATTTCTGAAAATGAATTTATAGGTAAAGTATCAGTATCGGTCATCGGCGAAAATGTGGTATCGGTCGATCCCTACAAATTACCGATACTGGATAAATGTGATTTTTAAATTTTATAGTTCATCTTGTATTAGGTATTACAGACAGTCAAGATTACCTGCTACGTATTACTATTCCCAAAATTAGGTGAATAATTGGCTGATCTAAAGGGGAGTGTGGAACAATGAAGTTATCACCTTTAACTTGTGCACACCTGACTCTAATATTTGTAGACTTCTGAAAACTTTTAACTTACAATTGAGTTCAGGTTTCGCCTGTTCATTCTAATCCATTCATTGAGTCCCCCCACCTCCTTAATTTTCTAAATCCGCTTCTGAATTCGACCCGTAAAAGGTGAAAATAATCGGGGATTTAAAATTTGGCTTATTTTTTTAATCAGTACCATAAAAAAGGTCTAAGTAAAATATCTGCGTACTCTGCTATGGGGAGAGAGCAAAAATACAATAAGCCTTACAAGTAGCTTTTGGTCTGTAAAAATGTTGCAATTTACCAAGTTTTATTAAATTTACATGTAAAAGCATGTTTGACATCTTATTTTTTATGGCAATAGCCACAAGGTCACGGACATATTGTTTCTTGTCCTGTACCAGTGTATGTTTCAGCAACCGCGTTGTTAGTGCTTAATGAAGTTCTTGCTAAATCAATCAATGATAATTAATCTTGCTAAATCAATCAATGATAATTAATCTTGCTAAAAGCATTCATTATAAAACACTTTTCAACGAAATCTTATATAAGATATCTTATCAATTGTATTAAAGATGAGGCTAATTTGCTCACTGCCTACGTTGCAAAGATTCGGCGAAGCAATGGGTCGTCCATGAATATAATTTAGAGAAGAGTGTAAATACAGTTGAAATTGTTTATAACGGCAATTCTTTTATAATGTCAAAATATTCTACATATCTTACTGATAAGACAGAAGCCCACTTATAACGACAGTAGGTTATAATGTGATAAATAAATATATGGTGTTTAAAATGACGTTATAACCACGTTCAAATAAAGTTGTACTATCTGTATGTAATTATTTAACAGTAAACTTGTTTTGGGGGAAAATATTACATTTCACAAACAAGAAGGCAATTTTAAATACATTCATTCAAAGACAATTCTTTTTTTACTAATACTAAAAAAAAAAAAAAAAAAAAAAAAGTTTTTTAATTTGCTTAAAGATGAGTGATCTGAGATGAGAGTTTAAAGATGAGAGTTTTTGCATGAAGATGAGTGATCTTCATGCAAAAATTCTGTTGCACTCTATTCTATCTACAAGCACTTCTTATCTGTGAAAATCTCCCTCACCCCACTGCCTTCAGGCAATACGGTAGAAAATGCAATCCCACATCTTTTGTCAAAAGTCTTGGGTTTGGAGGGGACAATTTATTACACTCTCATGTCAGAACCGTGTGGTATTTTCGGACGAAAGATACGTTTAATTGGTTGCTTAAAGTGTCAGTCATTCTTAACAGGTCCTCCTACAATAGTCACTGAACCGAGGGAAATATCTTCAACTCTGATTTTTTCTGTAAGTGATGGGGGCTCTTAAGCGAATTCACTGATTTAACACTTGTTGAATACTGAAATCCATCAGAATTACACATCTGTGAAAAAATTTGTAATATCCACTCTATGAATAATTAAAGCTGTTATATAAGTACAAGTTTCATATGCATTAGAGCCTCTGAATATTAAAATCCCAGTTGCACTAGCAATATACACTATAAATATATAGTATATATATGAGGTGAGTAAATTCAAAACCAATTCAATTCATGTTTAAAAAATTTTCAGGAAAGACAAAAAACGTTTCCCTGTGAAGCCTGTTTTGATTTGAAACCAACAATTTGGAAGCATTTTTCTGCTAGATTGAATCAGTTTTGATAAATTAGGCTTTGCAGGGTCATAAAGTCGATCATGGGGGAAATATATATATATATCTGTAGGAAGCTGAACACAGTTTATAGTCAAATAAATAAACAAACTAATAAAAAAAACACTTTTTAATCATCAAACTAGCCCTTTTGGCTAATACAGCACTTATGCTATTCACATACTCAAAATCTATAGAACAACCTCCTAACTTTTTATATTTTCACGTAGTTAATAATTTTTACGTGTGCAACTTTTTGCAATGCATTTTTAGATCATGAAATGCCTCGTTTTAAATAAAACCAGTGAGTTTATTGGAGTCAGTGACTAACCTGATCCCACAGATCAGCTGTCCTGACAGTTCTGTCGTCCTCGACTGAAACTTAAGTCATTTTCCCCAAGGCTTCATATACTCGGCGGCACTGGATGTTTTATTTGGACCTTCGTGATTTCCTACCTTTTCTACTTCGTAGCGATCGTTTGGCTTTACAATGGAGACTCTATAAAGTCCGTGATAATTTTCTTTCAGCTTTAAGCCTGAACCCAATTGGGTTCTTTTGATTGCTACTATATCACCAACTTTATACTTATTTGATTCCTTTCTACACTTATTAAATTGATTCTTATTTTCTTCTTGAATTTTCATGATGTTTTTCCTCGCTTCTTCTCTCATATCTTCTTGTTCTTTCATCACGTAGTTCATATATTCATCTTCTAATACCTCCTTAATTTCAAGTCATTCTTATCTTTCATTTTAATTCCTATGAATAATTCAAAAGGAGTGAATTTTGTACTTCTTGTGGTAGATCTATTGATAATTCTCTGTACATCGGCTATGTACTTTTACCACTTTGAACTGTCTTCTTTAGAGAATTTTGACAGGACTGGAATCAAGATGGCATGCATTCTTTCGACCTGTCTGTTCTCCCTAGGCAATCCGGTCGTTATCTTTATGTGTTCAATACTTTGCTCTGCACAATATTCTTCAAATTCTTTAGATGTGAATGCAGACCCCCTGTCTGATATTAGTCTTCAAGGATTACCAAACACTACTTGTTGTAGTTTCAGTTTGTCTATGACTTCTTTGGCTGACGTAGGCTTAACAGGATAAAAGCATGTAAATTTTGTGAAAGCATTTGTTACTGTGAAAATATACTGGTATCTTTTGTCTGTAGATGGAAATAGGCCACTGTGATCAATATGGTAGGTGCTTAAGAGCAAATTTGCTTTTGGAATTGGATTCAAAAATCTTTCGGCTTTACCACGTTTTCTATTGTGTAAAATGCAGTCAATACAGTTTGCTATTACCATCTCCAACTTGTTTTCTCAATTTTGGAATATAGAACTCTCGCTTTACTAATTCTTCTGTTTTGGAGACAGCAAAGTGACCGCTGTTATGCATCTTTTTAATGATTTCATTTTGCATTTCTTCAGGTACTACTAGCAACTCTCTTCCATTTTCCCACTTGTATAACGTATTATTTTTAAGGAAGTACAGTCGAACTCGTTTATAACAAGCTCGGATTTAACGAGGGAAGCAAGAATATTTGGTTGGATCAATGTTAAGTCTTGCAATCATTTTTTCTCATCTTTCTATCTTATCTTTTGTTTTCTTTTCTGCGGTTCTTCTTTCGCAGAGGAAAAATTCCTCCAGCATTCCATTGTCAATAGGGATGGTTCACAAATCCGGTGCAACAGGTGGGGCGTATTGTAAACAGGGGTGGGGTGGGAGGGGGAGAACAGCTGCACCTGCTAAGTGTAGAGGTCAAGTAGGAGGGTCAGATGGTCATTCTTTGACCTGAGTTCGCTTTATCGTCAATATCGACGCAAAGCTTTTTCGGTTGGCGAAAAAGTACAAATTTTACGGGAGTTGGATGACGGTGTTAAAAATGTTAAAATCTGCAAAAGGTATGGATTGTCTTCATCTACTGTTTCACACTGCTAAAAAACAAAGGCAACAACCAAAATAAAACAGACTGTAAAGAACTGAAGAAGTGTTCGAAAGAGGATTTGGATGAAGCGTTATTGAAATGGATAAAGGTGCAATGTAGTGCTGGTTTTCCTGTGAGTGGACCTATTCTAAAAGTGCAAGCAGAAAAATTTGCTGAACAATTTGGATATTCTGAGTTCGTGTGTTCGAATGGATGGATTGATCGTTTTAAATTTAGGCATGTTAGCGGGAGATAGCTAATCGTCCGAGACAACCCTGGGTAAAATTTGGAATAAAAATTAAAATTAGAAGAGAGTAAAACTAATTAAAAACCGGACCTGAACAAAAGATATTGCAAGAAATGAGTTAGGCTATTGAAGAGAGAGGGAAACTTAATAGTCAGCAGAAAATCGACAGAATTTACCTGATAATTAAAATTACACCTCCAGAGACCGGGCAAACAAAGGCAGAAATAATTTAAAGAACAGGTAATTATTTAAAAAAAAAGATCCCAACAAAAAAAAGATAATTAGTAGTAATTTAAAAGAAGTTAGCTATTGAGTTATAGAAGAAGAGTCATCCAGACCATTATATCTCCTGACAAAAGGTATTTAAATTAAACTTCCAAGTTAATTACAAGTATTAAGAAAATAAAAAATTAATGGTTAAAACAATTAAAATAAAAAAAATTACTGCTTTTGATTTGTAAGAAACATTATCCCCCAAAAACAATACAACACATGGCATAACTTTTGGAAAAATATGCAGTGAAGCAAAGTCCGCAAATATGGTGGACATTGCAACATGGTTGAGTGAAAAGTGGCCGGGCATCAGAGAAGGACATGCAGCAGATGACATCTATAACGCTGATGAAACAGGGATATTCTACAATGTAACCCCACAGTATACCTTAAAATTTAAAGGTGAAAAATGCATTGGAGGCAAGCTCTCGAAAAATAGGTTAACAGCTTTAGTGGGTTCGAACATGTCTGGCACTGACAAGAAAAACTCTTGATTATCGGCAAAACAAAAAACCCTAGATGTTTCAAAAATGTGAAAAAGCTACCAGTAGACTATGATCATAGCCGAAAAGCCTGGATGACTGCAGACATTTTCACAAAATTCATTTCAAAATGGGAGAGACAACTGCGGAGAGAAAATCGTAAAATTATCCTTTTGATAGACAATTGTTCAGCTCATCCCGAAATCACTGGACTTTCCAATATCAGAATTGAATTCTCCCCACCAAATTCTACATCTGTTATCCGGCCTATGGACCAAGGAGTCATAAGAAATTTCAAGTGCCACTTTCGTAAGCAACTGATTTTGATGCTTCTGGACCGAAGAAATAGAAGTGGAACAGCATCAAATACCAATGTCAAGTACTGGAAGCGATACGTTTGATGAATGATGCATGGAAAAATGTCACATCAACATGCATCATCATGTGTTTCCATAAGGCTGGATTGGAGAGTTGTCAAGACAGTCAATCCACTGAGGAAGAAGAGGTTGACAATTTCATACAAACTGCAAATTTGGAAATGGCCAAAGAAGAATTTCACAACTATCTATCCATCGACGACGAACTGATGACCTCAGATGTACCGACCACTGAAGATATTGTAGCTGACGTACTAGCGAATTCAGCAGAAAAACATGACAAAAGCGATGAGGACACTGATGAAGATGAAGAAAGTGAACCACCTTCAACTTGTTCTACGATGTTGGAGTTCGCTGAAAAAATGCAGACCTGTTTTGAAACGAGGGATGTCAGTGATGATGTTTTCTGGGTGATGACAGGGTACCCACCACAGCACAGCCACAGAAATAGTTGCTTTAGTAGCCTTCAGGGTACAAAATAGTAGCCTTCAGGGTACAAAATAGTAGCCTCTATGGTAAAAATAAATAGTATCCTTTTTAACAATCTAAACAGACTGAAATCTTCTAAACAAAGTTTGAAAAATGTTAAATACACATTTTTGTTTTCAGAAAGAAGTTTATACAATATTTGTGAAGATTAAATTCCTTATATATTACTCCGTAGCAGATGAAGCTTGCAGTTTAGTTCCGTTTCCTTAGATGCAGAAGTTCATAGAACAAATCATAGAACTGTCTACATTATAAAGTAGACAGTTTTCAATGTCTTCCCAAGTATTTTTAGTTAAACATGAAATACAAAACACAGTAGACTCTCCCAAAACTACATACTCCAGAATTTATAAACATGCAGATTATAGAATTTTAGATCATGGAATTGTTAACTTTTTATTGAATTATTATGTGAATTAAAAAATAAATAAATACTCAAAAAAAAAGTTATGAACCTTTAAAAAAAAAAAAAAAAAAATTCTTTTTAAAAATGGGGAAAAAAATACGCAGTTTAAAAACAAGCAGCAGGTGTATTAATTTTCATGAAGTATACATTACTACTAATAAAAGTGTTACTAAAATTAAATTTTGCACTTTGTTGGATGTAAATCGGTTAACTAGAGCACAAGATTGGAACATTTAATATTTTCTTATAGGATAGCATTAGAATTGTGGGTTCTTGTTAAATACTGGCGATATCGCTTGGCTGGGTTAAGTTTTGGGGGCTTATGCACCAACCAAAATTGCCAAGACTGATGACAGAGACCTCTAATGTTTACTTATCCACGTAGCATTACACAAATGACGCAAGGAAAGTGATAGAGAATTCACTAGACAGATTTTGCCCGAACTTTAGAGGAAACTCCCCAAAAAGTATAAATACTTGTGTAGGTCATCCCACTGTTTCAGTCTTTAATTGGCTTTTCTGTCAAACGCTATGTTCTATTAAGAACATAGCGCTTTGCATAATTTTGATGCCAGAGGCACCGTTGTTTTGCCAAGCGGTATTTTAAAATTTGTTTATGAATTCAGTATTGTTGAATGCTGTGAAGGAGTGAAGGGTTCGGCTCAAGTATTCTGATATTTTAGCAAATGGAAATTTTATTTACTGTAAAGAAATTGCAGTATTTGAGGAAGTTTCTCCGATTGATGACTAGTTATCTATAGAATTACTGCTTGCTGTAAATTGTGCTTTGAAGATTTTTTGAGAAGTTTCTAAAAGCAGTTATGTTTGTGTTTCGTCCTGACATCTCAACTGGCTACTGAAACTATCTACAAAGCCCAGACTTTAAAGCATACAACAAAGTGAATGATATACAGTTGAGGGCCAAAATCCGCCGACCTAAAATCCGCAAACGTCCGAAATCCGCACAACTTCTCTGATGTAAATAATGAAATTTGCTGTCATCCACCTGTGATGAAATTGTTCAAAAGTGTCTTGAATCCAGATAAATATGATTCTGGTGATGATTATGAAAAATTGGGTAATAATAACAATAAAATCCATTTGATACAAGTTTAAAGTTAGGATAAGAATACCTTAATTTTTTAGTACAGCAAATTTCTTTAACAAAACAAGACTTATTGATAATATACAATTTCAAAAAATATATAAAGAAAGAAAAAAGCTGAAAATAGAAAAAAAAATATTTTAAAACAAATAACCATAGAACATGTTTCCAAAATTATTAGAAAAACAAATTTTGAAACCATTTGCTTTTCTAGTCTTCATGTAATTTTTTTCTTTTTTCTCCTATTCTTTTTTATTTAATTTGAAAATATAAGTGAAATCCTTTTGACAGTGTTTTTATTTCATTGTAATTGTACTCTACATTTTTAAAATCAGAAATGTAATTATTTATCTTTTATGGCCCGAAATCCACAAAATCCTAAAATCTGCACAAGCCTTGGTCCCAAGTGTTCCCAATGGTTATTTGTGAACAATAAATATCCCAACTCTTATGTGTATTTAATTTCTGACTTACCTGAATTGTGAAACCTTCCAACTTTAAGGGCCACAATAAAAGGTTCAGATAAAGTTTCAATAACTTAAAGTTAATTAAATAAATTCCCAAAGGCCAAGCAGTTTAATTCAAATGCTAAACGAACTTAAAGGAATAACTTTTTGTTAAATTTAAACCTCGCTTTAACCGTGGCTTACGTCAACAATCGTTTAAGACGCATGGCTCTGATCTCCAGTTTGTCAACAGCCGCCATTTTGGACGGGCGTAATGGTTGGTTGGCGAAGTGAGTATCGCCCGGAGAAAACTGTTTCAAGCTGTTCATCCAATCACCGATGCGCTCCCGAAGCCCGGTAAACGCCGTTCAACCGCGCAGCCGGAGAACAACTCAGAAATGAGATGCGCAGTCGGCAGTGACAAATAAAAGGAGGAGCTTTCGCCGTAATCGTGGCAGATAAGCAGTTAAGCAGACCGATAGCAGTTAGGCCGATCATGGCAGATCGTCGCTGTTAAGCAATTAGACAGTCAGGCTGTATTGTATGTATTTGAAGTGTCGTCATATAGAACATCGTGTTTCATCGTAATTTTTACATATCTTAAGGATCTGAAGTTTTCCCTGTGGACTTGTTCTCTTCAAGGTAAAGCAGCTTTTGAAATTGAAATCTAAACGGCTTGTGAAGTTTAAATTCATTAAACCATTTTTGCCAGTACTTACGAGTTTTTTTCAGACTGTGATATATTCTTGTGCCTAGCTGTGATAAAGCATAGCTGTGATATTTAATAGTTCTTTTGCAATGAAATCCTGTTCTACAAGTAATTGCTGACTGTGATACATTTCTGTGCCAGACTGCTATAAATAAAAGTGGATGTCTCTCAAATCAGTTGCTATCCTTGTTTCCATAACACTCTTCACTCATGGCCAACCACTTCTCAACACCAATTTTGTTTCCCGGGTGTTGTCATTTCCAAATTTAACCTGGATTGTCGGCACTTGCGGGAACACCAAGCTGTGTGGATTTCTGGCTCTCTACTGTACCACTGTGTCGTTCCGATAGTTGGCTGCATTATGTTTTTGGAATTTTAAAGTTTTGTCAATTTTTTGATAATGAAAACACATCTTTTACTGTAGTGAACTACAATGGAACGATACAGGCGGTATAAATCTAGCTTATCTGTTCTTGCCAGATATTTTTCAAAATCTATGGGTGGACGCTGTTGCGCTACGCTCAGTGTTTATCATGTTGTTAGTAGTGTGGTTACACGCCCTAAACTGAAACGTTACAGGTGAAAAACAAATTGCATTGTTACTCCTAGAAAAATAGTTGCCATTTTCCTCGAAATAGTTACTTTTTAGCTGTTTTTACATGTAAATAGTCACCATAGTCACCTACTCTCGATTATAGTAGCAAATAGTCTCCTTTTAGTAGCCAGTGGGAACCCTACGATGAGTCTTCTCCGAAGAACAATAGCACAGGAAAGAGACAGGGAATGAGTTTAGAGTAAGCTAACAAACTATTTCAGATATGTAGATTAATGAAAAAAATTAATGTTTTGGTAAGAATCTTTTCCTTTATTTTTCTTTCTGTTTATTGTTTCTTTCCTTTAAGACTGTAGCGCAACTAGAAATTTTTTGCTGGTTGGGGGGGGGGAGTTAATTGTCATTAAATTAGGAATAGTATTTAATTAAATTGATTAATGTAATTAAAGTAAGTAAGTATTAATTAAATTTTAAGTAAATTCAATCATTTGACCTCCTAAGCCCCCACCCCCTTCTGGTTGCATGACTGCCTTAAGGACCCGTTTATTACGAGCACTCTGATTTAACGAGTAAATGTTACAGTCCCTTTGAGCTCGTTATAAACGAGTTCGACTGTAACCGTTTTCTTCTCCTTTGTCAACTAAGGTTTTTATACATTCATCTTGCTCTTGTGAAGTGATAATTCTGGCTGTTACCCCATCTAAAGATCTAGTGATGATCAGAACAGAGTTTCGACTCAGTGCATCCACATGTTTAATTCGATCTGCGGTTCGATGTTCGATTTCATAATCAAAGTCTTCTAGGAATAAAACCCATCTGGCAACTCTTGCTGCTATTTGTTAAATGCTCCTTTTTGTTCAACATTTTCTGAAATGCCTGACAATCAGTAATGATCTTGAATTTTGAACCGAACAGATAGTTTCTGAATTTTTTTAAGGCTTCGATTATTGCGAGTACCTCTAAGTCATAACTGCAATGCTTTTCTTGTTGCGGAGTTGTCTTCTTACTCATATATTGTATAGGATGAAATTTTTCATAATCTCCTTTCTGTAGTAATACGGCACCAAAAACATGGCTGCTTGCATCAGTGTGCAATTCTAACGGAGATCCTTGTTTGAACAAATATAATACTGGCTTTTGGGACAACATTTCTTTCAATTTGTTAAATGCTTCTTCTTGTTCAGGAACAAACTTAAATGTAGAGCCTTTTCGTAGTAGATCACTCAATAGTCTGGCTATCTGGGCATACTTGTGTATAAACTTGCAAAAATATTCACTTAACCCTAAAAATGACAGAACTTGCTTAATCAGGGTGTCTACCATCATGAAAAGGTCACGAAAGTCACGGAAAAGTCAAGAAATGGGAAAAAGATCATGAAAGTCAAGAAAAGGTCAAGAAATGAAGCACTAGGTCACAATTAGCGACTCAACTACGCTTTTTCCATTTCATTCAAATTCTTAGTTTCTAATTTTTTGTGACAGACAAAACTTAAGTTTTTCATGTGTTTATTTTATAGGAAAACATTAAAATACTGTTCGTTTGCTTTTTATAAAATTCATTTAAAATGTCATTTACATGTTATTTAGCAGAAATCATCAAAAATGATGTCTGCCAAATAGTTGTACAGTGAACTGACAATAGTTCAATATGTGAAGTGCGTGTTGTTTTACACCTTGGGAATTTCAAAAGTTGGCAAGTATGTGTCTTCAAACCTTGAGAAAAGTATATAAGTTATCCACCTTCTCTCCCCAAAAAAAAGTTAGAATTGTTGAATTTAAGAGTAATTTTTTTTCTCCCTTCATTCCCTGTTAAATTCAGTGTTTTGATTATTTTCCACATTTTCATTTTTAAAAACAATAACTTAGATTCCACTTAAAATTATAATTATCGCTGATCCCCATGTTTCATAACTAATAACTTCAATTTCCCAAAAGTTTTATGATATATTATATACTTTCATAAGTTCTGTGTTACAATAGATGTAAAAAGATTTACAATGTACAAGCTACAAACATGATTACAAAATAGCAATTGGTCCAAGTTAACTGAAAGCAAACGGCTGATCAGTGAAAAAGTTGAAAAAAAAAAAAAAAAAAAACTCTTTAAAAATGGGCAGGGAAAAGAAAAACTCAAATAATTTTGTAATTCATTGTTAAAATCAAAATTAGTTGTATATTTTTCTGCAAAATTTCCCCCAATCCTAGAACGCTGGATAGAACATATTCTGCATCCCTGCCACGATGTATTTTTGATATTAGAGTTTCGTATTTGTTATGGTCAAGAAAAGGTCAAGAAAAAGTCAAGAAAAGGTCAAGAAATCAAGCTTACTTTTTGTGGTAGACATCCTGTTAATGGATTTAGGTTGAGGAAACCTTTGAACGGCTAATGACTTATTGGGTGATGATTGTATCATTCCGTCTTCAACGACATAACTGAGAAATTCAACTTTTCTTTTAAAAAACTGGCACTTTTTAAAATTGATGTCCAACTCATATTCAGAGGCAACAGTCAGCACTCTCTTTAACTTTTCAATTCCTTCCTCTTCATCTTGGGATGGAATGATTATGTCATCCAGGTAAATAACAATAGTATTATCACGTAGCAACTCCCTGAAAACTCTATTTATGAATTGTTAAAATTGACTTGGTGATGTGCTTAACCTGAAAGGACATTTTAAAAATTCATATTCCCCATTATGTGTAACAAATGCAGTATATTTTCTGTTCATCTATTTTGACGTGAAAAAATTCGTTTTTCAGATCTAAAGTTGTAAAAACTTTCGACTTCTCCAAGTAATCTAAAGCCGTTATCAGACGACGCATTTTCGCCCTTCAAAATGCTCGTACAACTTTTTCGGCTTTCATTTTTCTTTTCAAAAGCAAGGTATAGGGTTGTATTGCAAGGCAAGAAAACGATCTGGTGTATTGGCACGGGGTTGCCGATTTAGCGACGTTATCGCTCGTTTTGTGACAAAACAGTTATTACATCATCGCTGTTTTTGTCACAAAAATCACTCGTCCTGTCGCGCCCCGTGCATTCGAACATTGACATTGACGGTGGAATTCGAAGGTTCATTTTTAAGTAAATACAGTAAAAAAGTTTATAATGGTTTTTGATTTGCACTTCGGAAATAAAATCGGCTTCTATTTCCGCCGTCCACATTGCAGGCATGGAGGTCGCCATCTTGAATGAAGGTGTGGACAGTGTCTAGAGCTCTGATTGGCTGATTTCGCCATTCATACCAAACATTTTTCAACATTGTTCGAAACAGTCCGGTGTCAAGGGAAATACTATCACACAACGGTTTTCGCCTGACTGAAGGGCAAAACTGCAGTACAAAAGTGTTGTACGTGCATTTTGCAGTGCGTAGAGCTCTCGTGTGATAGCACCTTAATACGTCTTCAATTAATGGCAAAGGAAAACGGTCTTTAACGATCTTCCGATTTAATTTCCGGTAATCTACACACAACCTATCTTTTTACATAACACCACTGGTGCAGCATAATCAGAATAACTAGGTCTAATTATCCCATCCATTAACCATTCATGAATTTGATCTTCTATTATTTTCTGTTCTGTCAAAGGAAATCTCGCTCACAGGTATATATATCATCAGCTAAAATTATGCTCATCTTGAGTTCAGCAGTTTTTATTTTTCTTGGTTTGTAATCTGCGATCAACTTCCTGATTTCTTCTTTACAATCTAACTTTATCAAATGACTCAAATCTATTTCTTCAGAGCTTACAGCTTCGGGTAGATTAATCAAAAAATTATTTTCTGGTAACCCTTCATTTTCAAATTCTTCCCCCTTGCTCTCAAG
Source organism: Cheiracanthium punctorium (assembly GCA_038373885.1). Taxonomy (NCBI): domain Eukaryota; kingdom Metazoa; phylum Arthropoda; class Arachnida; order Araneae; family Cheiracanthiidae; genus Cheiracanthium; species Cheiracanthium punctorium. The sequence goes on along the minus strand of JAWZYV010016900.1, from coordinate 2,578,761 downwards.
GAAAACTTGATTTTCATTTAAGACCTTGTTTACACTACTCTCTTGATTTATATAAGATGTTTTTATACAAGTATTTTCGCTTGAATCCGTTTCATTAGGCGAATATTGATGCGTCAACAGTTCATCTATTTGAAAAGCATTTTATTTTCAATACTCTGAATTCTAGGCAATTCTTTATATCCAGTTAAAAATTCTTTCACTACTTTAATATAACCGATCCAAACATTTTCATGCTTGCCTAATACCTTTAATCCATTTTCATTGATAGATAAATTTAATTTGTTGATTACGTCAACTTCTAAAACAATTTCATGCACAATATCTTTCATAATGTAAACATTAGCAGAAATTGTAATATTATCGATACACACAATTCTGTTGGAAAATAACCTAATGGTTGTACTACTTCTTTGGCGATACCTGATATTTTTACATCATCAGAAAATAGTTTTGGAGAGCCAATTTTTATATAAGTTTCGTAATTCACAAGGTTCAATTCGCTTCCAGTATCGATCAAACATCTTGCATTCTTGCCGTTTATTTGAATATCTTTTTCCATCCTATTGGAATTAGAGTTATAGAAGTGCGCTTCCTTTTTGGTATGTGAAGTGGATACTTGGTTGAAATTTTTATTTTGTCGAGAATCATGGTGGGAAACTTGGCAACCATTCTTTCTATTTAAATATTGAGAAGCAACATGGCCGTAGAGATTACAGGCGAAGCACTTAATTTTTGATCTGTCCCTATTTTTTATCGCACAGTCACATTTGAATTATTTGCACTATTCGAATACCTAGATTTATTATTATTTTGGACACGATTAAAATACTTTTCATTCAGTGGTGGCGCTAGACTTTCCCCGACGGGGGGTCATAACTCCCCGACGAGGGGGCACAAATATACATGTACATATGCTAAGTGGCGTATCCAAGAGGGGGCTTTGACCTCCCTCTTTTATGACATTTTTGTCACCAAGTATGATATGGAAATTTGCAACTATTTGCACCACTTGAAAATATTTTACTTTAGAAAGTGATTTTTTCACAATAAATCATTTTCTAAACTAAAATATCCAGGATCCAGATAAGTTTAGAGGAGATGGAGGACAATATAATGTTTTGTTTTGTGAAATATTTTCAGGAATCGGATCGTCATACACAATCGGACACCCAGGCCCCGGATATTTTCAAAAACCACTGCACAATCTTTCCTGGTAGATTATTGTTTTACCTGACCCTAATTAACGTATCTCAAAATCCTTTTACATTACACAAATATTTCCCCAAGGCCTCAGCAAGCAAAAAATTTCGGTGGGTGGAGGGGATCTGTAGTGCTAAAATTAAAATAACTGATCTCTAGAATCAACGCAAATAAACTGATAATGCATTTACTGAAATTTTGGAGGGGGGGGTGGTCAAACCCACATGATCCTCCCCCCTGGAAACGGCCTTACACGTTTCTGTAAAATCTCGATTGCTACTTTTAAGAGTTCTTCAGGTTAACGCTTAAAATATTTCATATGAATGAAATTCTTTGAAAAAAGTTCAGCGAAGAAAGTTCTACGCATTTTTTTTTTCCCCGCAGAAAAAATATCAGAAACAAAAGTTTTTTGTGCAAGAATATTGCTGTAAATTCACTGAAAGTTTATTTTATAAATTAAGCATGACTAAATTTGCACGCTTTTACACAAATTGCAGTTATTTTTATAAAATTAAGAGTTATATGTAAATTTAATTACAGTTTAACTTCGATATCTCGAACATCGAAATTCTTGATATCTCAATAAATGTGTTTTCCCTTACAAATTGAATCCCACCCCACCAGTGGCATAGCGCTAGCGCTTTGAACTGGGAGACGTAAGGTGCCTGGTTCGACAGTAGGTCGCGTCCGCCGACCTAACCGTTCGGAGTTTTCCGTGGTTCTTTTCCGAAACTTTGCATAAATACGGGTTAGGACCTCTTAGAAAGTCCCCCACGGAGGACAAACCCACCCCCGGCCTAGATCCCTAGCGTAGATAATTGGCCGTAATCTACATTTCCATTTACAAACTGATTCCCTTTAATTTCAACTCGTTATCTCAAAAAGTCTAGTGTTTCTGGCCAACATGTTTTACTGTAAAAATATTAATCGAATTGTTAATTTATGTAATATTAATATTTTAAATCACAATAAAGTGAGAAATATGCAACTGAAATGTTTATAGGTAGAGAGAACCACTTTACAACAAAAATTTTCTTTTGAGAGAAATGATTTTGAAGACGCGCAGTAAAGTGGCATACCGAAACTTTATCGCTTGTTTCTACAGCTTTAAAATGATTCTACTTCAATAATAATTCATGTGGTGATAGTACTTATTGAAAGCTAAAAGATGGCACCGTATCTCAATTTCGAAAAGAATTGTTGTGAAGTGTACCCCTGGGAGCTTCAGTTAATAATATAATAATAATAATAAATTATAAAAATCTCCGAAAGAGAACGTAAATATATGCGCTATTAAATTTTTTTATAAAGTCAAGCACTCATGAAGAAAATTAACCACTTTCTTTTAAAATCTAAAATAAAATAAAATAAAATATCGTCAGAAAAATATAATCGGACAGCTTATAATTTGCCAAGACACACAAAAAAATAATTATTTTTAGCGAAACTAACCTTGATAAAAATTTACTTTTTTGTAATACTCCAAGATAGTTTTGAACGAGGTTTCCACAAACGTGATGAATAATTTTATAAAGCAAGCTCATTTATAAATCATATTCACTATGATAGTGAATGTGATATGAAGTGTCACTTTTAAAATTTCAACATTAACGAAAAAGAGTTTAATTAATAAGGCGAATAATAAACATAATATTAATCTGTTTAAAAGTTTTAGAGTTGAATTCTGTAACTCAAAAATCAGTTTAGAATACATACTATTAGTTTATTTTAATAGTTTATATTAATGCTGGTGCCATCCATGGATTCAATAGCGATTTGTATAAAGATTCAAAATAAGGGAAGTTGCGGTGGCTTATGATACGCCACTGTGTATAACATACAAATCTACACGCAAATATAAAACTTTTATTGTATTTATTTTATTTACTTATTTTACAGAATAAAAGGGAAAATTTCGGAAGACGATATAGACGCTGTATACCATAATTTTTATTTACTTTGCAGTAAAATAACTGAATTAAAATTCACAAAAGTTAGTTATTTTTACCACAACGATCTAAAAATTAAATTGTCAGTCAAGATTAATCAGTTTCCTTTAACTTATATTCCGTTTTTAGATCTACCCACAGCCATCTTCATACTGGACTGGAGAGGGCTTTGGTCTATCAGAGGAGCTGGTTATTATTATTATTTAATTTTTTAAAATTAACTTTTCTTTTTTTTACCCAAAGCAAAATGTAATAAATTCTAATTCCCTTGCAGCTGTTAATCTTCTTGGTGTGCATAGCTAGGAACTCTTAACTAAAGAGGGCCGGTTAATCCAGTTAGATTTCTCTATATAGTGCAAATTCTCACTCGTTGTATATGTATAAAGTATGTTACCAAATAAACAAACTATGTATTTAACTAATTCTTAAATTACAAAAAAAATAAAAATAAAAACAAATCTTACTGCTAAATTTTTATAAAATTAAAGATTAAATCGTGCATATTGTATTCGGTTGAATCTATTTATAAATAAAAAGTATATTTAGAATTTATTCAAATTTGCCATCTAAGAAACAGAAAAGTACTATTTTTTTTTTATTCGGAAGAAGTTAAAAGTTAAATTATCTAATTAACCACTTAGTTATAAAAATATCTTTTTACTTTCTCAACAGTTATAAGAGTTCAAGTAAGGATTACTATGATAAAATAATTTTAAAGACATAGAATACTTTGCATAACACACTAACTTATAAATAAATAAAATACGACTAGTTTAAAATATTTCTAATTAAAATGAAAATTTTTAGTTAAAGCGTTTAAATATTCATATGTTTATACATATCTTGAATGCCAGAGATGATTAACTGTAAAATAATTTTATAAATATTTTGTCATGTCAAATTATTACACAATTAAATATACATTTTAAAAAGTTTCCGTAGTAAACAAAATCCGAAATTTCTTACCGCCCGAGTCGTAAATCTCTTTTAAAAATATCAATTAAGACTTATAAATTTTGCAGCTCTATGAATAAAAGTAATACAATGGGAAATTTTATTTTACATTTATGACACAAAAGCTTTTGACTCGTGAATTAAAATACTGTTAATTTACATACAATTACATTAAATCTGTGTTTAATTGAAATTTGCATTAATGCAATTTGAAAGTTTATAAAGACATACCTTTCGTCCTCACTCCAATTACTAAATCGTATTTGATAAATATACCAAAAAAATCGAAATTGAAACGAAAGAATATATTTTAAAAATGTATATCCTGTCCTGTAATTTAGCGGGAATAACATATAATGGGGTGAACAACATGTTACTTATCAATGGTTTAAAAGCAAGAGCACATTTAAAAGTGCTCATAGTGTTTAAAAGACCAATTAGGAGAAAATTTAGATTAATTCATAGAGTACTCAGACAGTTAATATAATTTAAAATACAATAATGTTGTACAACATTTCATAGAATCAGAATGTGAGGTCAAAAACTCCGACTTCTACTCTAGCTTCAACTCAAAAAGTTATGACTCTGGGTCCGCAGCTATGATTAAAAGTGCACTCCAAACCATTACGAGCATCCATGTCTAAGGACATTTAATGATATATATGTATCATTAAAATGCTGTTAATAAATAAACTTTTAGTAAGTAGTTAAAAAGTAGTATTTTAAAATTTCTGAGACAGAACAAGTGACTCAGTTTTTGAAATATGTGCCTTATTTTAAAATTATTTTTATTTTTAAATAACGCAGAATGTGGTCATTCAAAATTTGTGCTCAAACAAGTTTCAATTCTTTTTTATAAGGGGGGGGGGTGAGGGGCAAGTGTGGTTTTAGGGCGAAGGCACAGGGGGCGCGAATTCCCCGAGAGGAAAATACTTACACTAGTAAAAATACGCTTCAAATAAAATTGCATGTTCATGCAATTCTGACTTGGTATTCAAGCTTTGCACCCGTCCTGAAAAATATTTCTGGATCCGCCCTTGGGCATAGTATATTTGTACAAATGCATAACAAAAAGCAAGTGCTTAGAAGATATAATACAATGCTTTAGAGAAATAAACTGACCATATTTTTAATAATAACATATATTAATTAAAGCTTTTAAATACATTTAAAATATATATATGAATGTAATTTACATATAACTTACTTGAAGTTTGTGGATCTGATGAACTTGAAGGGTTTTCTTTCTCTAATTCCGTAGATAAACATACATTCGAAGAGCAAGAAGAAATATCCCAAGGATTCTTTCTCTTAATTCCATTTGGTAATTGAACAGGCCCCAGTCGATTTTGTTTATGAAGATCTGAATGCTTAGTTATCCTATGTTTTTTTTTTGGTTTTTTTTACATAATCATTATCAAAAATATCACGACATAAAGCACACTGTACTTTATATCTTGTGCTTTTGGCACGACCGATGTTCTTTTTAGGAAACATAAAGCCAAAAGTGAAGTTAAACTTTTATAAACTTCACAATGATATGCTATGCTGCCGTAACAAGAAAAAAAAAATGCCCATTATTCTAAACTCTAACTCACTGGCACAGTGCACAATAACAAGTGTTGGAAAAATGATGCACTATGGGTTTGCGAAGAAAAAATAAAAATACACGGGATATTTAGAGGAACCATTTCTTTCTCATCATTCTGTCATTGAGGACCAATAAAAATACAAAAACCGTATTTCTGGAAAAAAAGAACATCCCCCATTTGCTTGTGTAAGCAAAGCCATACTTCCCTTCCCTCAAAATTTTTTTCGAGGGAAAATTTTCTCGAAATTTTTTCCCCCCGGACCCCCCCCTGTTTTCATTATCCGATTCTTTCATGTACGATCTTTTATTAGTCATTTCAAAATTATTTGAACTTCGATTAATACCCTTCTCGAAACTGCGCCTTGTGGCTTCATAATCATCTAGTTTGTTTACTAACACATCAACTTTTTTAATACTTGGGAGGTCATCAATGAAATGTTCTTGAATGTCATAAGGCAAACTCTGTTTTATGCGATCCATTATAATTAATTCCTTCAAATTTTCAAAATCGCCAACCTCCATACTGTGAATCCATTCATCGAAATAGTTACGAAGCTCGAAAGCAAA